>JBAMHV010000021.1:9081988-9106509 GCA_037177535.1 Pseudomugil gertrudae | reverse complement strand
AACATGCAAACTCCACACAGAAAGGATCCCGGTTGGAGCCCCGCTCACACCAGGAATCGAACCAGCAACCTTCTTGCCGTGAGGCCACAGTGTTAACCAGCTGCGCCATCGTGGAGCCCCACAGTGTGATCCTGCTCCTTTAATGGTATGATTCCAGTTAGCATGGCAAAAGCTAGTTTGCTCTTTGCTGTGTGTTTTATGCATCTTAGCACTTTCTGATGCAAGCAGTGAAATAATTTCTAAAACATCTAAAAAATACAGCAACTGTTTGAGGGTTTTAAAGTATTTTATTGTAAAACCAAAAGAGCCTGTACATTACGCATAGTATAATTGCCATTCTTGTATATGGAGCTGTTCAGGACAACCTAAAATGAATATTCTTATTGGTATAGATTTAAATAAATATCATAAATACTTAAGATTGAGCCAAACTGGCCCTGCTAATATTTATATTCACAGAATACAGTCTGCAGAGCATGTCAGGAGAAGCCAGTCAGCTCTTTGTTCGGGCGCGTGCGAAGGATAGGACAGAGCGTGGCATGTATTTCAAGGAGGTAAATAACAACCAAACCTTTTGGTTTGCATGATTCATAAAGGTTCTCATTTCTCCAGCCGTTGTAAAGTGACGAGGTACATCTCAAGAGTGAAGTTTTAGAGTTTAAAACAATACTTCCTGTCCTCCTGATTGATGTGCCTGTGTGGCCTCAGCATCCTCCTGCACCTCCAGGGTGAGCACTGGAGGAAGATGACCAGCAGTTTATGTAAGAACTCAGCCACGTCATGCCATGGGAATGGTGACAGTGCCGTTTGCTCGACTGCGGGTTCGAGTGTGGACACTAGACTCTGTGAGTTCTTCTCCGTGTTCTTCTGTCTTCTTGTCTGCAATGGTGGCGAGGAAACGCAGAGTGGCCGAGTCCCACTCCTCCGGCAGCAGCAGAAGCAGGAATCCCAGGCAGATGATGCAGGTCGCCGACAGACGGACCACACTGAAGATCACCTCATGTTTCAAAACATCCACAGCTAAAGAAGGAAAAAATAGGTGGGAACAAAAGAGGGAGCCACAGATCATCACAGTAAAAGAGGATAGGAAGGGCAGGGGGTGTTGCACAAAAACAAACTGAGATTAATTACATAAAGTAAGATAAACCACGGGATGCTGTGGCTGGAGGGGATGAGTGTAACAAATGCAGCGTATAATCAGCACAAGCGATCCACTTTATCCTCTGTGTCTTTGTGGTCTGGAGCTCTGGGACAAGTTGGAATAACCCACTGACCTTCATACAGTCCATCATGGTTAAAAGATAAAAACTTGTCTGCAGGCATTTAGTGTCGCCTTGGCAACCTGATCCTCCCTTAGCGAGGTAATAGTTGCAGGGTCTGTTGAGGCGTACTGATGATTTGGTTTCCAGGATGAGAGGGACAGATTTGCTGTGTAAACTATTTAATACAGTGGCCCTTAGTGCTGATCACTCAATACAAAAGTGTGGTCTTTTACTCATTTTTCACAATTTTGTGAGCTCACAGTGTAAGGAAGGAATTATAAATGACCCATTAAAGATAGTACTCAGATAAAAATCCTACCTGCATTGCCTGGCACACTGAGCAGTGTCCCTATGGAGATGAGAATGGGGTAAGTCAGCACCACTCCCACATGGACCAGAATATTGAACACTGTAAAAAACAAAGTAAAAAATATATTAGAACGTAACCTATTAGAGGGAAAATTTACCATCAAATATACAAAATTGGCTTTTTTTCAGGGTGAAAATCTTCATGGCACTAAAAGTGTATTGCAAGCTTGTTTCAGCTAAACAGTCATATCAGATTGACAACAACAAAAATGGATGTAGACTCTGATCTGTTCAGATTTTAGAAGCTCTCTCACCCAGCCATAGTCCTGCCAGTCCAAAAAGGTATCCCCAAGGCAGTGAGGAAAATGAACCCAGATACTCCACCCGAGTGAAGTAGAGGATAAGGGGCACACAGGAGATGAAGATAAGATTGAAGAAGCCCATGGTGGAAAGAAAATGAGCTACTTCTCCAAGGCTGGCGCTGCCAAGGAACATCTTGAAAAGCACCTGGATAATAAATGAATAATAAACTTCCAGTCAGGCATTATAAGCGTTTCATGTCTGAGCTGACCAAACAAGTTCTGCCTAAAACACGATATGCAGTCAGACCTTATAGAGAGCTGAAGTTGAAGCAGACCCCACTGCTAATGCAACACCCACAAATGAATCCCCATGGAAACCATCTCCATAAGCCATCATGACGATTCCCGTGATGGCCATTATGGCTGCAACAATCTGTGAATAGAGATTGGATTAGAAATAAAGATTAACTGGAAGTTATCATTGAATTTTTTTCTTTTTTCTGCACTTTCATACAGACCCGAACACCCATGAACCGGTCCTTCAGGACAATCCAAGACAGGAGAAAGACGAAGGCCTTGTGGCAGCAGTAGAGTGCAGAGACATCAGTGGCGGTCAATTTCTTCAAGGCTAAGAGATACAGGTAGTTGGTCAGTGTCCACAGGATCGAGAAGGGTGCTGTCCTTTTTACGAAAAGCTTCAGGGTCATCCCATCCTCCCCAAAGAGTTTGCTGCACTCCCTGTCATAGAAACAACGAGTTAGTTGGTCAGCCTTAAGATGTCTAAAAGTTTAGACTCTTATTATGCTTGCTTATAATGTTAACACTTTTTCCACCAAGTTATTTGTTGTGGTAATTGGTATATCCAGTTTTTTAAAATTGGTTCATGTTAATTATTCTTATATTTCCAGTTTCAAAACAGTCTGGACGCAAATTAAACCATACATCTTAAAACGTGTGTTGAAGAGATACAAAACTGGTATCAATATCACATTAACTGGAGTTATAGTTATAGGCAAGGCAAGGCAAGTTTATTTATATAGCACTTTTTATGTACAGGACAGCTCAAAGCGCTTTACATTGAAACAGAAAGAAATTACAATAAAGAAATTACAAAAATAGAAAAAAAAAATAAGAAAAACACTAAAGAAGCTCATTATAAGTATCATTAAGAGTGACTAAATGTAGCTATCCACCACTAAAATAAACAGAAAAAATAAAAAATAATTGTAAGTATTCTAATTGTAAGTATCATTAAAAGTGGCTAAATGTAGCCACTAACTGTAACTATCCGTATTCGGATACAGCACGTACATTAGCTGATAAGTTCATGTTCCTCCCACTTATATACACTAGCATGGAATAGTATTATACAGATCTATCCTATGGTGCTAAGATTTATATATATATATATATATATATATATATATATATATATGAACCAAAGAAGAGAGGCATCTTGAAAAGTTTTTATATGAAAACTGTACAGAAGAACCAGAGTTGTTATAAAAAAGAGATTTCTTTAATAAGCTTACCTAAATTTCTGAATGGGGGTCTGTTTTTCCCGTGTGATTACTACATGTCCCGAGTAGTAGATAGGAAAGAAGAGGATATTCCAGTTGCTGCTGAACCAGGAGATGAAGAAGGGACAGGAGAATGACTGGAAGGTGAGCTTCACCACCTGAGAGGTACCCACCCAGGAGGAGGAAACACACAGCACCATCAGAAGCCCCCCCAACACCTTCAGAGCTGTGTTGGTACATGACTGGTAAAACTGGCTCTCCTCACTGGTATCGCTGTTTGGTGTTTCTGCACGAGACTCTGAACCATCCTCTTCTGAAGAAACAAGAAGAGAGGAAGGTTAAAATAGTCTGATTAATTTGAGTTTACATGTGTTTACTTTTCTGACCAATAAATAAATAAAAATACCACAAAGGGCTTCAAACAAAACATCTAAACATAACATATTCTGTATTTTTTGTACTACTGGGCTAACACTAAGTTGCTGCCTACAGTATGACTCCGGGCTCCGTTCCCAGCACATAAGCATTTATTGATCAGTCGTCCTCAGTGATCACTACCTCCGTTTGCATTTCTTGCTGCAGAGGCACGATCATATAAGACCTGTTATAGCTTTATTCAAAATGTGTTGGGTTAGCATGGCCAATGTTCATGTCATTAATAGCATTGCTGCCTCATGATGCGGTGGGTACTGCAGACCTGTCGTAAGCAGGTGTGCACAGAAACATGATGCCCAGCAAGAGTAAACTTAACCACATGACATTCCACAAGAAAGTCATGTCAACCTTGGCACTCATAGAACACTGTTGGTGCATTCCTGTTATAGATAGAAGGATGAAACAGGCTTTAATCTTACAGCAGTGATGCATGTTAGGTCTGGCCCGGTGCCCTCATGGATTGCAAGAATTAGTAGCTTCTAGACCTTTACTGTGCTTTATAAAACACAAAGTGCTGTGTGAGAGAGCATTTCCGGAGAGAGCTCAGATCCATTCTTTACCTCTCAACAGTGTGATCAATTTACACCAGGGCAGGAATAAAAGATGACATGTGCCGGGTGTTTGCTGCCTGCTCTCTCTTTGCAAGCTCAGCACGTGAAGCTCTGCCATTTCCACCATAGACATAGCCCCAGATGCTGGTGCCTCTTCTGTACTGTAGCAGGGCTTCTCAGGGGTGCTCATTATTGTATCTGATAGTGTTTTGTTTGCTTTTCTGCAAGGAGATCTCAGCAGCACGCCAAGCAATCGGAGCACAAATAAGAAAGTGCATCATACTTATCAGTAAATGGTGCTTTGTGTCATACAAACAAATGTACATAGTGTGTCCAGGCCCAAGCTGTCTGATCAAATAACTGGTGTTAAGAGAAAAAAAACTATAGCTGTAGTTTAACTTTAAGGTAGTTAAATTTCACTCTGTATTATCATTCTGCATTGTCTCTCTTTACAGAACACAAACAAAAAGACAGCAGTTTAATTTCTTCATAAGCTGTTCTGAAGTCTCGCCCTATAGACTAAATTAATTCAAGAGATAATTGCTGGCAGCCAGGGAAAGCACTAAAGAGATGACTGTAAGTGCATCTAAGTGATCAGAGATATGGACAGCCATTTATGTGCTGTGGTGTAACAAATACTTAGATGTTTAATAAAAGTGTGAATAATGTTAATTTTATTATAGTTGCAGGTAAAAGTCCTATATTTAAGACATCACTAATAGTAGAAAGACACATTACGGTCTGTCATATTATCTCACATCTCTACATTACATATAGATACTATACATTGAATACACATTTATTTCCTTACAAATTAGAAAAAAACATCCAAACAGTCTGAGCAACGACACCTTGCACGAGACACTAGACATTAACTTCATAAATGGTATAGTTGTTTTAAACTATTTACTGGCACCTTTTCCCCAGCTCATCTCACCTGCCTCTGCTGCTGTTTTATGCATTTTATATTTATTTATTTTACTTTTATTGCCTCATAAATATAACCAATGTTTATTGTTACACTATCTGTGCAACTTGGTCAGTAAAACGAGCATTTTGTTGGTCAAATCTGATCATAAGTGTTCAAATTCACACACAAATATTAAGCTAGGCAAATAAATAATCACACGCACACAGCAAAGAATCTTAATAAAAACTGAGATCACAGATTTAGACTTAATTATTTTACTTTATATAGTTTCTTTTTCATTCTCCAACCGAGATAATTTGTATCTCAAGCAAAGATAAGAAGCTGCAGCTTTTGGTGAGGGCTTAGAGCTCTTCTGTACTGAAGTAAAGCTAAGACGAGGCAATTTGGTGCCAAGTTGCAGTAATTTCATAACTTACCATTCCCTTGCTTCATTAAAGCAGTGTTGATGAACAAAATGAGTTTGTTTGTAAGGTTGGCTGGGAAACACTAACGATGAATATCTACGTTAAAATACAAAACTATGAGTAAACATCAAGAACACCATGACAATAAGCATATAGATACCAGAGAAAAATAAACCTCTATACTATTATATTTTCAAATACATCAGGATGAAATATTTTTAACGTCATACACTGAATAAATTATTATAATATAAGATAAGGAATTTGAAAGTCATCCCAGAAAACACTGCAGTATAGGCTCATTAACTACTAGCTCCTATTGAGAGAGCTTATTAAACCTGTGTGACGCAGTGTGCTGCTGGAACCTCACATTTCCATTGATTCTGCACTTTATCCCCACTACTGATGCTGCATGCCAGGACCACTGATTGATGGAGCCCTGCTGAATCCAATAAGAAGCTCAGAGTCATGTCTGCAGCGTTAGTCAGGCTTACTACAGGCCACAAGAATTAGGTCTTTATCCAAATTAGGTAGGAAGATGGATATGATACTGATGAAGAGATGATTAGAGACATTGCTTATACGCTGTTATAAAAGTTGAAGGTGGAGGTTTTTGTGAAGTTGCTGCAGAGTTTGGGTGATGAATGCTATGCAAACAGGGCAGGGCAAAATGACAGATTGTAGAGGACCATGTGGCTTCCATGCCTCTATGTAGTTTTTTTTTTACTACAGACATTGTAAAAGTGTTTAATTCAAAGGATGCTTGCTCTTTGACATAAATTCACTGTAACCCTTTCACTCAAATGACCATCATACCAACATAAAAATCAAAGTACTTCATAGTTTTAACATCTTCCAGAGCTACTTCTGTGTTAAACTCATACTAGCTGATAGCATATTTATAGTGTAAATAGCATCTGGGGCCTTTCTGATTCTCCCAGTTTACCTTCAGAGTTGGGGCAGGTCAGAACCTGAGTGCTGTACGAGCTGAGAGGAGCCACTCGGGCTGAGTGCTTCTTCATTCTCCACTGGGTACACCACACACTGTCCTCCTGTGGAAGGTGTGTGCATACGTATGTAAGGGAAGAGTTGTGCCCAGGTTGATGCTGCTGGACGCTCAGCAGCTTCTTCTGCTAACTCTGTGCATCCTCAGACCCCTGGCTCCTCCGTTCCTTCTTCACACTTCTGATTGGCCCCTTCCAGTAGCAGATCTTTTTCAACACTTCTTCCCAGCACTTCTCTCCGGACTCGGTAGTGCTCTCCAGCCCAGCGCACAACCGTTTACTGATGCTCTCCCTCTGTCTGGAAAGTGACACAGCTCAGCGGAGTCTGTACTGTTGCACTGTCATGCCACGATCCAGCATTGCTACTGTCTCTAAGGGAGACTGAGCCTCAAATGTGTGTGGCATGGCACAATCACTCCACTCATCTCTACCCCTCACACCCCCTTCCCTCTGTCTCACTCACTTTTCCCCTCCTCTTTGATTGCTCCACAAATCAGCAGCTTTGTTTGGAAGGTAACCAAGCAGCCCTGGAAAATTATGCTGTGCTAGCTGTGCCCCTTCCTTTCCTCCTCCCCTCTCTTTTCTGCCAGATCAGTCTCCCTCCACTTCTTCAACTCTCTTGTCCTCCGTCTTTCTTTCTTTCCTCGCGCATCTCCTGCTCTTGACAACTCCTTGAGAGTCAGATTATTTGTAGAGCTCCTTCTCATTGCCTCCACCATTGCTACATTAATCACTTTAGCTACCATATAAAAAGCCAGAGACTATGCATACATATCAATACGATATATCTACGAACAGATGTACATTCTGAAGACATTTTCATTTAAAAAAGAACAATTACACCTCCAACATGTCTACACATTATTGTTCTATATTGGAAAAAATAAAAAAGAAATTTAGAGTGAACCATTTTACAATTTCTGCTTTAAATCAGGAAACAGTCCTGAAAATCTCCATTGCCTATAAAAATATTAACTATAAAAAGTTTTGTTTATAGGTATTTTACTTTATATTCCTTATTTCATATATGTCCTTATTCTGTAGACACCAAAATAAAAAAATACACTTTAAGTCCTTTGCATGTTTGCATATGCAGCATTGCTGACAAAAAGTCCTGTTTTGCTCACTTGTTCTCTGGAATAACTCATTTTACTTCACAAAAACACATTTAGTCAATAGGAATATAATTCATCTGAGGGCTAAAAGAATAATGAAAAAAGGAAAATAGACTAATTATTCTAAGTAGCCAGCACACTCTTATTATCTTGCAGCACCCACATCATCCACAGATAAAAAGCTCTGATTGTAGAGAGCTCAGTCATAAACAACTCATACTGTCTGGAATAAACTTTCTAAATTAAATTTCACAGCTACAGTATTGCAACTCTTTTTGTTTTTCTTTTTATCTTCATGTATTTTTTTAGCAGGATCTCCCTTATTTATTTGCTACATGTTGGCATTATGGTGGTGTTAGCTGAGTCAAGAAATTCAATTTCTTCCATCACAGTTGCGCAATTAGGGCCAAAAAAAAGTTTGCAATACTATAACTGTGAAATGGTATATAGATTGAGGATGGCCAAGTGATTCATCCTCAGGATTGTGGTCACAAGTTTCCATTTCAAGGAAAGCCCTCCTCTGATCCAATCTCCATTTGCAGCTTATCTACCTGAAGATTTAATGGGCTGAAATATTACCAGGACCAGACACATGATGCTGCACTGCTGCTAATAAAATCCTAATATAGAGTGGTGCTGTGCAAACCTTAGAAACAAAAAGCACTTGAGACAATACAATGTGCTTTTGTCTGTAGGTTTGCACTAAGATGTCTGTCAGCCCATTTTCTTTTCATAGTCTCTTCTTCCAATGCTCATCAGCCAATATTCTGGTAATACTACAAAAAGCATAGCAGATCAGTAGATTTCCCTGTGCTGTAGGAAAACAGACAGAAAACAGACAACTGTCTTTTTCTGGCAGTTTGTAACAAGACAAAATATTTGAGGTCACATACAGTAATGCAGAACGACTTAGTAAATAATTCTGTTATCACTTTGTAGTGCAGGTCCATAGTGCCTGCACACTTCATTATTACAAAATCCCTTCTTGTTACAAAATGACTATAACACCATGAGAATCAAGTAGAGGATGAGTAGAGGTATAGGTCCTCCAAGAGGGTTAAACTTAAAAATAGCTCTGCTGATGAGAGGAGCCTACATCTAGACAAGGAGAAGGCAGAGAAACTACCCAGTCAGCACAGTCTGGGATGCTAATCACTATCAGATTAAAAGAAATACTTAGTACATGCACCACAGGAGGCCATGATTCAATCCCAAATATAACACCAAGGACTCAATGTTTTCAGATGATTTCTGGCTCTTTTTCATGTTTCATATTGATCTGCCATTATTGATAATTTAACAAGTTACAGATTCAGTGTTTGCATTTTGCCAACAAGCAAATCCCTTCACTATTCAATAGGACCACACACTGCAGCTACATAGCAGCCAGACAGCTGAATGAACACCTCATTTAAGTAATCAGGTATAAAAAATACTGCAACCTTCTATAATCTTGAGCTGTGACTAAAACATTGGAAATTGAGCATATGTAACAAAATGGTCTGCTTGCATTACAGATCAAAGTACAACATGGTACAGTATCATCGCTTATTACCTCCATAGCAACAGAGGTTCTCCTCTGCACAATGACGCACCCAACCTATTCAAGCACTTTTGTCATTTAGATGAACCAAACGCTCCTCGGTTTATAGTAGACGGCTCTTTGTTTTTAGCACATCTCTGCTACTCATCATGTCTCACTGAGGACCAAGAGCAAAGGACAGAAACACAGCACACCTATTTTAGCTGAAATGGGGACTTGAAACCTATTAATATATTTCTGGCTCTCAGGTTTTCAGTCATTGTGTTTCAAAGTGCTTCAATGCAAGGAGCACTGGCAGGTGAAGACACCTAGTGGTGAGTGGAACCACTTACACCACAGGAACATAAGCAATGTTGCTCAAACCATTGAAAACCCACAGTCACCCTCAAATTTATTCATCCCCCCCTTCCATTTAAAAAAGGGCTAAATTAGTAAAATAAATGGAGACAGACGTTGTTTTTCATTATTTAAGTTGGGAAAAATTGTAAAAAGCAAACAGAAGAAACAGGTCTAGGTAAATGAAAGCAGTTTGCTGATTAGCAGTGGAGAAAATAACCTGTTAGCAGGTGCAGAAGTTTGAGAGTTACAGAAACACCGGATTGCAGTGATTTCCTCAAAGGATTGTTCAACAAAATATTAAAAAAACAATGCCATAATTTTAATATTATTTCAGTGACAACAGTTTTGTCCCTGTTCTTTAATGAGAAGGTATGAATACATTGAAGGATGACTATATTTAAATGCTAAGCAGTGTAGTTAAAGTTTATGAATAACATTTTTTAACTAAATGCAATGAAAAAAAGTCCATCCAGATGTTTCTGATTGTTGTCCATGTTGTTGTTGAGCAACATTACAGCAACTGAACAACACTAACAAAATGTTTTAAAATGTGTTTTTGTTGTTCTGCCAAACTGATTGTCTTGCTACTGACATCATAAATGATCATTTTCATAAAAAAAGATGCACAGTGCCAAAGAAATCTTTGTCCAGCTGTCACAAACATAGCAGCAGAGCTTATATAATGTTAACATGTTTTATTGTCTGTTGAAAATGTTCAAGCAACATGATACAAAACAGTAACAAAATATGATATATATTATATATTTCTAAGACTGGTTATGTGTTTTTATTACTATCAATGTTTGAGCAAAGCAAACTGCTGCGTTTTGCACTGTGTCCCATGTAGCTATGATGCATTCAGGAGTAAAACAGCAGTGCTGGGTTTTATTTACAGCTAAACTTATACTGACTTTTACTGGTGAAAAAAACAAAACAATCGTAAACATTTTAGAAATATTCATGCATTCATGCAAAACTCTGTGATCAGATGGCTAAACGTTTATACCAAAACTTCAGTTTATATGACATAATTTAACAAATAAAATAATGAAATCAGCACAATGATAAATAAATAAAAATGAAATGGTGAAAAACACCTAAGTAAACACCTATGGCTGTGTTGTAAAAAAAACACCGAGGAGCAGAAAAAAGTGCAGCATTGATAAATAGATTGATGTAAGTTTTTTTTTATTGTCTGAACTTATCATTGTTGTTTATGACTCGTTTTATTTTTCTGGGTCAGCGCTTTACGTATGCATTCTCCATAATATTGCAGATAATATGCAGAACTGGTCACATTTCACTGTGTGGTCCTGTCTGAAAAGCCTCTCCTGTCACAGGTTCAGTAAAGAAGATTTACAGCAGTTTTCTCTCAGACAATCCAACACCCAAAACCCTCATAAAGTATTTCCAACACTCCAGTTTTAAGGGAATCTCACATGATGCAGGCCCTTACATGACTGAGCCACATCAGATACCACTTCCATGAATTACTTTGATTAATTTGTGACATGAAAGATTTATGAAGATAGCAGTTACTGCATCCATGTCACCTCCCACAGAAGTGATCTCATAGAGAGGGTCACAAGTTGTACAATTCTCAATACTGACCTATGATAAACATGCAACCACTCTGGGGTGTACCCTACCCTCAGCTGCAAATTGCTGGGATAGACTCCATCTTCCCCACCACCCTGAATTATATTAAGTGGTATAGAAAACGGATGGATGGACAATACTGACTGATATTTCAGAAATGGATGTAAAAGATTAATAGTTGCTCTTACAATTTATGACCACAAGAGGGCAGTGTTATGCTGCAGAGATGCCTACAGTTCAGAAGCTGCACTCAGTATTATGCAAAGACCATTGATATCCAGATAAGAATTGTGTTCTTACACGATGTCCTTCTAATTTTGGATCACAACAAGGTCGTTGTAAGACATGCTTCCTGGAGCAAAAAAATACTAAATGCCCTGAGAATGACAACATCTGAGCAACAGCACTATAGCATAGCGATGGGTCAGCAGTTTTACAACAACTGAATTGGAATACTGCATCCATTACTTGCAGCATGTTCTGCTCAAACCAAGCACATAATATTAACAGCACCCCAGGAGCCATTCAAGCAAAGCTCATATCCCATTCGTTGGGCTGGTTATAAATAGCTCAGAGAGAGCAGGCATCGGGATCAGGACAGTTCAAAATAAGTATGTGACCGCCCAGAATGTTTCAGGAAGAAAGAGAAGAATTACCTGCTGTGGACAATGTCTATATATAGTTTCAGATATGCAAAGTAAACTTAGCAGTGTCAGCATATGGATGGATATAAGAGCATTTTCAAATGCCTTCTCTGCTCATTGCTTTTGAGTTTCTTAGATTTGCACATTAAAACTATGCATCCTCCATGCATATTCTCCCCCTGAGTGCTTGAAAGTGCTTGCTGTCTTGCTGAGATGCAAGTGAAACATTGGTGTAGCGTTGTTGGGCTAAAACTCAGAGCACCTGTCATTGTGGTGTACTGTAGCTGTTAAACCAGCGGGGTGTGCACAGCCTCACATACCTTTTTGAAATAAGCTTTTAAAAACAAGATACATGACAAATTACAGTAATGTCCTCCAGGAGTTGCAGAGGTTGTGCAAACCATCATTGCTGCTCTAATGGGAGTCTGTGAGTTTATTAGCACACACTGTCCTTTCTTTGTCTGGTTTAAACAAAGTTCCTCTGTGTTTTGGTTCTGTGTTATGATAATCATCTAATATTGTACCCTGATTGTTTAGAATTAGATTACCTTTCAATCTTGCATTAGAAAATAAAAAAGCCATTAAATTGTGAGTGTACTCAAATCCATCCTTAAATGTAGTCCACAAGCTACCTCAGAGGCATTGTCTAATTCATCACAGATGGTAAGTGACAATATTAACAAACTGGCAACAAGATCTTACTAAATATATCATTACCCCATAGGCTACGCTCGATAAGCCTTCTGTTCTGTCTTACCCTTCATGGAAAAATGACACTCACCAGGTTCATAGATATTTGATATTCAACTCCAAGTGTGAACAAACCACAGGGACTGCGATGCTTTCACGCAGCCAGTCAGGAAACTGACTGTTCGTGTCCATCTCCAAGAATTAGCATGCACATCTGAGAAGTAAGAAGTCAGTACAGGAATTTAATGCTTAAAAGCTGCACAGACAGGGGGAATGCTGACAAGTGTACTAAAAGAAAGAGAGATTTCACCTGATAAAAATCAGATGAACATATGTAGTAGGTTTACATGGTGTGTTTAGGGGTTAAAAAATCTTCCAGATAACAACCCTTCTGTTGCCAGATACAGTAGCTATGATTGATATGGCTTCGCAACAGTCCCCACCTGCTCCACAGACCCTAAATTACACCACAGACAACAATCTCCAGTCTGCACATTTCCACAGCTGAGACAGTAGATAACTGTAAGACAGACCTGTAGACTGAAAGGATTTTATTCATGATTAATTATTTGGTTTTATGGTTTCATTTCAGTTCATTTTATATTTATCAAATTACTGTGTGGGATTGTATGTGTTCGGCTTAAAGATGAGCTCAATGATTCAGTTTGATAGGCTGATCGATCTGTTTTTATCTCAGATCTTATTAACAAACAATATATTTTGCTTTAAAATACTAATCTGGACAAGAAGCTGAATTAAATATATAACTTATCACCTGCAGCTGACGGTTCTGATAAACAGGATAATGAAAGACAGGCTCATTTGGTTTTCTTCAGCTTCTCCCTAAAAAAATCCACTGAGATGCTTTGAACTCAGCAGTCAAGGAGGCTCAGCTGCATCAGTTTGTGTCTGAATACGGCAAAATCTGAATTTCCTTTTCAGATTTTAAACAATGTTGTCAGGGTAATGCATTAAGTCAGAAAATTACACATGTATGTCTCAGGTTTGAGGAGGTTTGAGAGTCCCTTCCATATTCATGTGTGTCTCTGTGACTTTTTAGATGAGCTTTTATGTAACAGAGATGTTTGGGAGCTTGTTTGACAAGTTGAATTGAACACAATTAAAGGATATCAGAGTATCAGAATCTGAAAAGTATAGATTACCAGTAGCATATCTGAAGATTTACTTAAGATTTTGTGCTGTTCGACCCCTAATAACGAATGGTGAACAATGCACAGGATGCCAATTATGCAGCATGGAGGTGAGAAGCATTCTACTTTAATGCCTCAGGCCTTGTGGGGTCCTGCTCTGCACACCTTGTCTCATTAAATAGGCTTTTCTCAGAGCACGGGAATTGCCATCTTTTTCTCCTGTCATAATCCCACTGCTTTAAGCACTGCTTTAACATAAATGGAGGGTACTTTTTTTTAAAAGAGATTATCCCTCAATAAAGTGCACCATCAGCTCTCTCTTCCAACACATTGTCTCACTATCCGCTAAAAAACCTGAATTTAGCTCTATACCAATCAGACAGCGAATAATGTAAAACAGAAAAACTGCATAAGCATGGTAATGTGGTGTAACTCACACGCCTGGAAATAGCTTAATGCATGTTACAGAATTGTAGAAAATTATTTTTAGAGAAAATATTTGGGTGTTCTTGCTCATTAATAGACTGCAGTACAAGTGGGGGTTTGGATAAGTCAGCAGAGGAGCATCTGATATAAGCTGCATTAAACAGTTTTGAAATTAAATAGAAGAATCAGCGTGTGCACTTATTTATGTTAGTTATGGCATCTCACAGATGAGCCTCCAACTGATGATTTACATCATGCTGCTATATATATATATATATATATATATATATATATAAAACTTACAATGAAAACTATTTTGAAAAAGGGGATCTGTAATCATTTTATCACACAAACCACTGTCATCTACCTGTTTCACACTTTCCTTTCTGCATAAAGTCTTGTTCTGTACCTGCTAAGTGTCTCACTTATTGCAAAGAAATGCATGAAAAATTCGCACAGATTATTCCACCACTTTACTTTCTTGTGTATCCTTTCACTCACTTCTGTGACTGGAGTATCCCGGGTTGTAACCATAGTATCCGGTGATCCTCAGAATCCGGTCCTCTATGTCGTGCACCCCGTTGGCCGTCACTTTTGGGCTGCTGTCCACGAAGGCAGCGTGGCTGCCACCGGTCGGTGTCGCCTTGCCCGGTAAGTGCGTGTTCTGCAGGGGCTCCAGCAGGATGCAAGGCTGGTCCCCACTCTCAACACTCTCAACGTTTAACATTTTAGCTTCCAACAGAGGAGATAACTTGAACCCAGATCACCACGCAAGAGACCCTCGGGGCTGCATCAATAACAGATGGAGGACACCAAAATTCACATTCCTTCGGTGATGCTGTCGGACGCAGAGCAAGGTTATCAAACTCAAGCAGCCTGGCAAACATGAAACACTAGGGGGCGTGTCGCTATCACATGATTTGAATCAGCGTTCAATTAATTGGGGAGCAATAAGATCAATCTAACCGAGAAATAGACAGTAGATCATTTAATTATTAAATGGTTGTGGCCTCTTCAGTAATTTCTAATATATAGTGAGATTGTTATATTGCCATAAATTAAATACAGGCTCATTTAGAACCTTTCAAGAATTTGGAAAGGTAATCTGGCAATTATGTCTTATGGCATACAATATCATTCAATCAAATATACAAATAATCATATGAGGGGAAAAAAGAAGTGAATGGATGTGATCCTCATGTCCTCTGGCAGCTGAGGAGTAAAAAAGAAAATAAAACCTGACACAATTGTAGAGTGCAACACTGCTGCTAAGAAATACCTTTATATACAAGTACCATAAAACAACTACATCAGTTCTAGCATCCAAAAAAACACCATAAAAATAGATTCAGGATAGTAGCAGCTGATTCAAACATGTTCAAAATGTCAAAACCCAGCTGTTTGTCCTAAAAGGTTGTAATCAGCACACCTTAGATGGTGTGGGTGCTTTATTCTACATGGTATGGGTTAATTCATCCAGCACAAATGCTGAAAGATATATAGTTTCTGGAGGAACATGTGCACCCAAGTGAAACATCATTTTTTTCTGTTTCACTAATCACATTCTGCACATATAACCCCAGGATGGGTCTGCAGTAAATCTGGTCCAAGTTTTAGTTGCATCCTGTCACATGCTGAAAACCTGACCACCTTATGAAAAGAAGGCCATGACCTTTTGAGGAGCTGAACTCCTACATCAAATATGAGAAACCTGCAGAAGCCCGGCTGTCACAGTGTTGTAAAAAAAAGAGGTGATGCAATACAGTCCCGCCTCAGCTTATATGAAACTTGTTACTGACATAAAAATGAACTCTTTCAGTGCACAATATGTTGCCAAAGCGTTGCTGCATTGTTATGCACTCCACAGGGATCCTATTTTTTTTTTAAACAGGCCTTTAGTATCAGTAATATTTCCTCTAAAGACAGCTGGGGCTGGGCCTACCTTCTGATTTAATAGATTTTAGTTCTCAAATACTCTTTTATCCTAAAATCTGCCTCTGAAAAATGAACGTATCTACAGCAGGTTTGAGGTTTATTCATCAAAACCTCACAAACATGTCCAAAATATCACCAAGACACTATTTGCTAAATCCATTTCTACCCAGTGAGCTATTGAGGGACCTCTCAGAGATTTTTCCATTTGTTGTTCCCAATGAAATATGTATGTGGCATTAGTTTGTCTCACATCCTTGTTCACAGCTTTTGACTCCTCTCTTCACTGAGAGAACAGTCGCTAACAGACTATGAAGTTTGTGCACACTACAAGTTTTTTTCTTACCATTCTCAAGCCCTTATTATAAATCTTATTCTAAACTGAAGTCCAGAACAATCTCTTTTCCTCAGCTGGCCACAGGTATTTGTATTGGCTCAGGAAAGCTTCGCTTCTCTGGATCCCCCAGCTTGCAGATGCTCAGAAAAAAAATGAATATAGAAAACTGGGCTCCAAATCCAATAACACAAGATGCAGTATTTCAGTGTCTCTCTCTCTGATACGCTTCTTTCCAAGTCCTCCATCGTGTGTGTGAAATTGATTCCCACTGTGTGAAGAAATTGTGCCCCTGTTGGCATTGTTGTGCAGACACATGCTGGGGTTTATGATACCCTTGGACGCCAGAAGTGCTTCTTCTCCCCCTGTCTTACTTACTAAACCAATCTCCACCTCATGTTCTTTTGTTTCAGTTTGTTTGCGCTCCAAAGCACTTATCTCACACATTCAGTTCAGGGATAGCTTTGTGGCTTCAACAATGCTCAGAAACTTTCCCCGTGCCTTTTCAGAATTTCCCATTTATTATTGGACACTTCCTCAGAAGTCTGTGCAGCTACAGTCCAAAATAAAAAAAAGAAAAGTTTTCTTTCTCCAGTCGTCTACTTTTGTTGTTGCCTCACATTTTACAAGTATGTCTCATTCGCACAGCGCAGTTTGTAAGCAGCTACATTAGCAGTCATATCCTAGATGCATGTTTTCTGTTTTCTACCAGCTGCTAATGCATCAAAGGAATTTAACTAAATGAAAATGTATCCCGGGCAACAAGCTTACATCAAGAGACCACTTTGTGCAGAAGGTACGAGAATGCATGTCGTAGCTTTTTAGATTTCAAATCCTGAAATACTGCACAATGGATGAAACTCAGACCTTGAAGAAATCTCTTAAAAGCTGCAGGGAAAAGGTTATTGTCTTCTTTAATATCTTTCTATCTTGTGTCTCAAGATGAGGCTCATATCAGCCTCAGATAATGTGATTGTCATTCAGTGTCTCCCCAGACACAAATACTCTGTGAATGTCTCTCGTCCCGCTCCACAATTTTTATGTTTTAATAGAGAAAACTAAGGAGACTGAGCCAAAAATGTTCAATTTAATGTTCCTCAGATCATCAAACAATTCCAACAGTTTGTTTTAGCTGTTATGCATCAAGATATTTTACTGTTAGGGCACATTGGTGTTTATTCTGTTCTTCATAGAGAGTGCAAAAAGATTGGCTTCTATTTTTAGACACTAAATCTAATTTTTGATGCTGGGAGAAGTATGGTGGACCTTAATCATGTAAAAGTTTGATAATAACATAACTACAATAGCTCACTGACTCTCCTCTGTGGTAGACATTCTGCCGTAAAACCTAATCCTTTGGTTAAGTGGGATAAAAAGGACACACCGAGGAGACAATATGTCCCATGGGATTTCATCCCAAGCCAATCCCAACACACCAGCACTCCCATCAGTGGCTTGGTGAGTCACCTTAGAGATCAGTGACTGACTCCCCAGCTACCTGCTGTATAAATATTCAATGTGCACTAAAGATAACCTGGCTTGTGCAGTTAGGAGAGAGACGGTTGTTTGGCAGAGGAGTGTAGTGAGCTCATGGCTGTATGGCGTGTAGGCTCATAAAGGTCACGAGTGAAAGCTTTGAAAATAATTAATAACTGTGATCACCAGGTCTCTGTGGTACTGCATGCTTTTAATTGGAAAAAAATGTATTTAAACACAAAATAAATAAATAATCATGTTAGAGCAGATTTACAATTTGAATAATCAACTTTTAGGCCATGATGAGTTTGTAATAATGCCAAAAAGAGCATATTTCAAAGACTCACAGGAGCGAAGGCACAAGAGCAGACTTTGCACTTTATCTGTTGAGGCTGCATGCAACAAAAATATCATAATGTCACATGAAGCATCACATGACCTTTCTTTGATGCCTCTAAAGAAAAACGTGTGCCTTTAAAGTCCCACAAACCCCAAATAGTCTGTTTGGTTTCCGCTTTCCCTTGTTAAAAACAAAAGTTGACTTGCTCCAAGAGGGCGAACACGTTAGCTTGCTCTCATTTATGAAAACCTGTCCACAAATAAATAAAATATCCAATGACCAGGCAGCATCTTTAAAAATAGACAATCTACAGAGTTTAGTGTTTCCATCATGCCAGTTCACTTCATCGCTGCTTGTTTATGGAGCAAGAGATTTAAGTGTTGTATTGACAGCACTGCCACTAACTGTAGCTCGCAGCCATGCCTCATGTCGTTACTGTCACATGTACTCCAGCAGGCTGTTTTCCTGAATACCACATGCAGGAATCATTAAACTGCAGGCATGTTTGTACATCAAATTTTTATTAGCAGTTGTCTGTGCATGGTATTCTCTGTATGTGGCGCCTTGTTAAATACATAAATTAATGTTTACTGACAGGGAAACACAAGACGTTCTCCCTTTAAGTACTTAGTAAAAGGAAAATCACAACATTACTTTAAAATGTGGGCTGCGTGGTGGATTGATGGTTAGCATCGCAACCTCACAGCCAGGAGGTTGCTGGTTTGAGCCTCGACTTTCTGTGTGGAGTTTGCATGTGTGGGTTCTCTCCAGGTTCTCCGGCTTCCTCCCACCTTCCAAACACGTTCATGTTAAGTTGATTAGTCATTTAAAATCTCTCCATGTTCCCCTGTGATGGATTGGCAACCTGTCCAGCGTGTACTTCACCGCTCACCCAGTGATTGCTGGGATACACTCCAGCTACCTGTGAACCTTCACTGGATAACGGATGAATGAGTGGCATTTTATCTGCATTAGGTTGCACATAGCAGAAGTTATTCTGAAATACAGTTTAATACAGTTATTTATTTAGAGATGTATATGAGATGAAAGATAAGAGAACATGAAAAATACTTTAATATAAGATGCTAACTGGGAGTAAAGTGGGCTACATCCTATTGTCATGCAAGCATCAACATTCTTTCATTTATTTATTTTTTCTCTATTCTAAGTCGCATAGTATCACAAAACAGTATTGTAAATACCTTATTGATTTTAAGGTGCATGCTTTAACCTTGATCTGGCCTGATGGATCTGTAAGGGAGATGTATGGTCCCTGGAGGAAATTAATTTTGCATTGTCCAGCTTTCCTCTCTGCGGTCAGGATGATGGATTAGGCATGTAGTGAGAAATGCACCAGCAGGGATTGTAAATAAAATTTACTGCTATATTACCCATCGGGCTATCTCACTAGACTGTACTGGTTTAAATAGTTTTGGGATATTTGTTGTGATGGGTGTTTCGTACAGATATTTTATCATCAATGCACCACTGAGGTTTTGACAGAAACACAATGTTACTTACAAATCATACCTTGCACTACAAAATGACACAGTCAGCTTTCTTTAAACACACTCTCCATAATTGTTTGTAAAAATAGTTTAAATAATGGTGAGTAAATATCCTTCGTTATGCTAAAGCCTTTCCCCTGCTTCTTTTATTTGTTATATATCAATTTGATTGATTCAATAATACTTATTTGTGCTTTAGATGAATGAACAAATTATTTATCAGGGAGGAAGATTACAATGTTGTAGTTTAAATAATTATAATTTATTAATGGATTCTGTATTTTGTTCTGGCTGGTGATGGCTGCTGGAAGGAATCATTTCTGGCACCTCTGACCTGACGAAGCTTCACACTGAGCAGACGTTGTTGTTTCCTCTCTGCATTGTGTAGAGGATGTGAAGAAGCATCCACTAATTCAGCAGCAGTTAGTGCAGCAGTCTTTGGACAAACGGCTGCAACAGTCCCAGTTATCCCCAGCACAGACCCAGCTTTCTTTATCAGTTTGTTAAGTCTCTTTTAGCTCTGATGCTGCTGCCACAGCAGGTGGCTGCAAAGCCAATGCCATTTTCCACAACAAATTGATATAAGATATGAAACATTTTGGTGCATATATTGAATTATTTTAACATCTTTAAGAAGTGAATTCTACACTTTTCTGAAGATGCTTCTGTACTGCATTTCCAGTATGTTATCTCGCTGAAATCCACCGTTCTTGTATTTCTCCACCACCTCTTCTTCAAGCATTTCTTTTGCTTTGTTTGTGTTGAAGATGATGTGATTATTTCTGCACCATCTCACAATTTAACTGCTGAGTTCTCTCAGTTTCTTGCCTATCGCTGATAAACCTTCCAACTAGAGTAATTTGAATACTTCTGCAGGTGAAAATACTGAGTATTGGATGGCTGAGGCCTACAGTGTGAAGCAAAACGATAAGAGTACAGCGCCTTGTGGTGCTCATTCTTTGACCTGGAATTGGCTTTCTAAGTTTTTCTTGCAGTCCTCTCTAACTCTTTAAAGTTGTTTTGGGATGTTTTTCCAATAACTCTTCATCTCCATCAATGAGGGCTTTCTTTTTTATGTACAGCTTTTGATCCAGGTCTTTCATCAAGGAAGCTTCTCACTGATTCTTTCTCTTGATGCTGTCCACACAGAAGTTAGCATAATCTGTCACATTATTTTCATCTCTGTGTGGTTCACAGATGACATTCCGGTCTGTGGGCTCAAAGTACCCTCTCAGAGTATGTTCAGCTTCCTAAACCAGGTTTTAATCATCTTCATGATGACAAAGTGTGGATTTGGTTTGCAAATTACACCCACATGACCAAAATCTGCTATAGCCAAAAAAAATGACAAATTCATTATTTAAAAAAAACACCAGTAACAACTTTCTGTTATAAAAATGTTAATGTAAGGCTTTAAAACTGCCACAAACCTTATTAAAGTATAAGATATGTAGATTGTGATGGATCCCAGTATGAGTTTAGTGTTGATTCTTCAATGGGTGAAGAAGTTAAAGCATTAATTCCACTGATGATGATCTTAGCAATAGCACATTAATTTGACAGCTCTATATAAAATTATCTTATCAGTGTTTTTAATTATTAATTAATATTTAATATCAAATCTGCCGCATTCCCTTTTACATGTCACGGCACGTATTCCTAGTGTATGTTTGGCATGCCAGGAATGTGAGGCCTCTTGCACTGACACAAAGTAACCTGTCAAGTGTGGGACTTGCCAAGAATAATATTGAGCTGAACACATGAAGGGGGCTCACGCAAACATGAGCATGAATATGAGGGTAGAAGTAAACAACATACCAGATTAATAGCATCTCTCATCCAGAAATACAATGTAACTGGCAGATTGGTCTTTTCACTGTTTTAGAGTTGAAGTGTTGTGTAGTGCCTCCAATACTGAGTATTTTGGGTGCATTGCACAGCTGTCATTGTATACACAGATGTATGTATACACAGACGTTGCATGTTTGTGTATACAGCAAGTCAATCCCATCCTAAGGGTAAAAACACCAGGGGTTACAAACGTGCCATAATCCAGGAAACCCAAGCTAATTTCCTGTTCCCCCAATTGCATTTTACTTTATTTTGTTGTATACACACACACACGCACACACACACAAATACATGCCCAAAATGCTGCAAACCCTTTGACGTTATCCATCTGCTGAAGTAACTGGGTGACAAGTCAAATTCCATCTGTGAGTGATATGAACGTGGTGCAGATGTGGAAGAAACATCACACTGCAATACATTACCTAAAGGAAAGTTTAGGTCATTAAAACACACACGCACACAGTATAAGCTAGTTAAAACAAGTGTTATGATTGTGGTTTCTTTTATTCTAAGCGTTGTTATCACCTGAGCTGATGTAGTAAGTGGGTTTGCTGTTTGGTAAGCAATGCTGGTAGGAGAGTCTCTAACAGTGAAACTGTCCTTATGAGCAGCTTGGAGATAATTTGGTTCTAGCTGGAATGTCACGATGCTCCAATCTACTCTGGTTGACATTGTTCACCAGAAATCTTTACATGATTCTCAAGCTGGATGAAAACTCACAAAGGAATAATGGTGAGTGACATCCATACACTCATAGTCACCAACACAGTAGCAAAAATGTTCTGAGAGGCTGAAAAGTCAAGCACAGTTATGCTGCGGTCTGGGTGATGCAGGTCTAAATCATGACACCACAAAATGTACCAAACTGTAATGTTAAGAGTTTTTGGGTCCTTATTTTCAGTGTATCTGGGAATGTAATATTGTATCCATACAAAATGAATGCTGGACTAAAACATAGGGTGGAAATCACAATATGTGTGAAATAAGCTGCTTGGTGGACGTCTGCAATCTCAGGCTGCTTTTCTATTTTGTTACCTGATTAAATATTCTCATATGTCCTTTTATTTGTACCAGTAGGTTTATTTAGTAAATTATTGCACAATTAATAAAAACAGATGATAGATAATACATTTGCAGTGTTTACATTTTCTTTGTTTTAGGTCCGGATTTTGTATAAGTTATTGGTGTTATTAGCATTAGAAATCCTCTTTTATCATTGTGCTGGTGGTCCTTTTAAAAGTTAAATCATTGAGTTGTTACGGGCCTCAAAGTAAGATGTGTTTGGGGGTGTAAGTAGCCTGGCTGTCACATCTGTGAGAGTTAGACCAAGAAAACTAAAGACACGTATACATTGTGTTCATTCATGACAGCAAATTTGGAGCTTTCCATTTTTTTTCCACTGTCACACTAAAAACCAAACACAAGAAGATATTTTATATGCAATGTTTTACTGTAATATTACAAGCATAACTTATGTTGCAGTAAATCTTCCATTATCTGTCCTAAACCCCTGTCTCTTTAAGACCTGCTTCACACAAGGCCCAGTCTCCTCTAATGACAGCCACTTGGTCAAAACTCCTGTAGAACATGTATCCCTAAGTTGCATCTGCTAGGTGGCATTGGAAGAATATGCTACATGATGCTAATCATGTTTGCCAGCAATTTAATATCGATCAAGCTTAAAACTGGGTGCTCCTCCTTTGTGTCCAAAAATCCTCATAAATCTGATAAACCAGCTACTGGCTCTGTGACAACAATCTTTTCATCCAACTTTAGGCCCGTTTAAGCAAAATGTAATACCCCTCTTTATCTGGTACCTGGATATTGCAACAAGAAAATCATTTTACAAGTAGCCAGTGAGCCAAATATGTGTGTTTTGCAGAAATCTGCTGCAGTTTGTTTGTTACTTTCAGATTTAAAATATAGATCTCAATCCCTGACCCCCACCCACCCAACCCTGGGTAATTTTAGGCATCATCCATAAGGGTCTTATCTTCCCTGCCATGTCAGGACTGATTAAACCGCATTGACTCAGTGCAGGGTCACACACTCATGGCCACTGTCTCAGCAAACAGGGATTTATGGAGAATCGATGGTCACTGATTGGAAAGTTACAAGGAAGTTTTCCAAAACAGGAAAGGGTTTTTTAAAAAGCACAGACTTGGCAGTCAGCAAGTGTCCACTAACACTTTGTGTTACTTAAGCTATAAATAGATGTGTTGTTTTGTTTCACTAACAAAGTACAAGTGGTTGCTTGGCCTCAACAAGACTTAATTCTTGAAACATGTAATATAACATCAAGCTGAAAGGACACTAAACACAGACATTGGGGAAAAATACTACAACATCCCATTTTTTATTGTCTATAATAAAGTGTATAAACCACATTAAAAATGCAAATAGTTCAAAACACTTTGAACAAAGTTGTAATTTTTATTTCAGAACCTTTTCTTTTTAGTTGCACGTATAATTGTACATATACTTGTAAATAATTTTCATGTAATTATAACACATCAGCCTGTGATGTCATGATGTGTAAGTGTGGCAAGCTTTCACAAGAGTAAGAATTACAGATAAAAACGTTGGTGTTTGGATTTATAACAACACGAGAGCAGAAATTACAGTACCTGAAATAAAACTGAACATCCTGCTTGCTCATGGTAATTATCCAGCTTGTAAATGATTTTTGTAGCTGTTTGCAATTATGTTCATGATGACATCCATCCATCCATCCATCCATCCATCATCCATCCATCCATCCATCCATCCATCATCCACCCATCCATCCATCCATCCATCATCCATCCATCCATCCATCCATCCATCCATCCATCCATCCATCCATCCATCCATCC
>JBAMHV010000021.1:9053309-9077854 GCA_037177535.1 Pseudomugil gertrudae | reverse complement strand
ATCCTCCTGATGTTGTACAGAGCAAAACGGCAAGTACGGGCAACTGAGGCAACGTGGACTTTAAAGGTTAACTGGTCCTCTATCATGACACCAAGATTCCGGGCAACAGATGTAGGTACCAGTGTGATAGAGTCAGTTTCTGAGCTTCTGATAAAATTACAAAGAAATGGAAACTTATCAACTACTTTCCAAGATAATAAATGTTAATGTTGATCATAAAATGTGGGTTTTATGTGGATTCATGGATCTGTACATGCATGAGCATTTGTATGCATGTATGTGTAACCACTTATCCAATTCAGGGTCACAGGTAGCTAGAGCCATCCCAGCATCATTTCAGGCAAGATGCAGGGTACACCATGGACAGGTCACCAGTCCATTGCATAAATAAGACAGAGAGAGAATCAACAATTCACAATTACATTCCTTTCTATGGAAATTTTTAAATAACCAATAACATGGATAATGGGAGGAAGCCAGAATACCCACTCATGCTAATATGGGAAAGAAAATCAAAACTCCACACAGAGAGATCACCAGCCGACACTCAAACCAGCAACCTTCTTGTTGTGAGGCCTATAATACTATAACAGCAACATAACAGCTTAGAACCAGTGTAAGGTTTTACGATCTTCGGGCCATTAACTAATAATTAGTTAAAACAGACATGATTCTGTTTTGTTATTTACTTTATGTGCTGCAAAATGCTATAATTTGTTGTCAGTGAAGACAGTCTCTCTTATCCATCCAAAAAAAGTCTAATTTATTTATTAGTTAATTTATTTATTTGGTTTTCACGAAATGTGCATATTTTGGACTCTTAATCAAGTTTGTTATTGGCACATGACTCTTAACCCTTACAAAACTATCATGGGTGCATTTGCAGCTGTTTAGGTATCATTATATCTGAATCATATGAAACTATTCAGTGGATGTAAACGTTAAACCACCTTCTGCATGTACAACAACAACCACAGCATTAGAATATGGCTCAGACTTTGTTCTGCTTGCAATCCAATCATTAAAAATATTTGATGAATTTTGTGTTTAAAGTAACAGTTATTAGTAAACCCTTTACTGGTGTTTTTTTTTTAAATAAAGTAAAATATCTGTAAAACCATATTTATTGTTGTGCGTATTTATATTCAAACAAGTTATCAGAAAAATATTTTGACTGAATCATTTTGAGTCCGTTTGTTTTTCCTGTGAAACATATTCAGTAATGGCAAAGCAAAGTTTATCAGGGTGTATGTTTGCCTGAGTTTTCCTCTAATTTACTGAGTCATTAGTGTAATTAATGAGGGAACAGTCCTGCGGTTGATGTAGGCGTGTACACCACTGTAGCAGTCCTGCTGATATGAAAGCCCTCTGTACATCTCCAGCAAAGCCATCCAACCCCCATCAGTACCAGGTTGTGTGTGTCTGTATGTGTGTGTCTCCCATCAAAACTCCTTTTAATCCTGGGTCATTCAGGTCTACTTTAACACTGAGCCACAGAATGTAAACACAGCCTTATTAACACTGCCAGACTCAGTAATCTTCCTCAATAACTTTCAACCATGACTTGATCTTTAGCCTCAGATGTGCTATGCTTATTATCACACGGTGCAATGTGAAGTATAATTTATATGACAACAATTACACCTCAAACTGCAGAGTTAAGCGCTAATCAAAAAACGTGTTTTTAAAAAACAAACAGGACACATTAGTCAAGATAAAGTATGTTTTACATGTTTTATGGAATTGTTGCGCAAAGATCTCATTGAGGGTTTAAATGGTCATTAAAAAACCCGAGAAGCATCCTTATTGTACAAATGTTTCCAGATCTGCTAGGAAATATGGCAGCTTTTCAAACTCACAAATGCAAAATGTAAATACTTTAAGCTGGGAGAGGTAGCCAGAAGCCAGTAATATCTTTGTTTTTACAAAGGGAGGACAGTTGAAATCTTTGTCTCTGTCCTGTTTATTTGTCTCTTTTTCACCTTCTTTCATTGATTCATTGGGTTCATTGTAAAGTCATTTGACTCAGCACATCTCATTTGTGTTACAAATTAGTGGTGCAGGATCAGGAGACACAGTCTGATCAGCTATAAAACTCCTCGAAACTTTCATAAAGGCACTAAACAATGTGTCACTGCTGCCCCCAAAACCAAGAGGGGCCCCTTCATGCACTACTCTACATAATAGTAACTAGGAGGGGCCCCCACTTAGGAGGGGTGTGCAAAGAACACCAGCTGTTTCTCATGGCTCAGGGTTGTCCCTCTGCCAAAGCGTCAAGTGCACAAGGACCCTGAAGTGTCTTTTTCAAGCGGTGACTTCTTACTGAACACTAAGCAGGATTGAAAATCCACTTGGGCTTTTAAGTAGAAGCACCTGGATTCTTGCTGTTGTGGCTCCTTAAGCATGTTTGTAAAGAAGTTAAACATCTGGGGAGGATTATTGTTATTAATGATGATAAAAACAGATTTTAAAAAATCCAGTAGCATCAGCTGTTTTTCTTATTCATTCATTACATTTTTATTGGTTTTCTTTTCTTTCTTTTTGTTTTTTTTGTCTGATTTTGCTCGAGGCACTGCATGAGTTAATAAAATACTACATCCTTGTCAAAATCTACTGTTTACATTATCCACACAGCAACATGACCACCAACACTGATGTTAAAGATCAAAACGTATGAGCATGCTGTGCTTAATGTAACCATAAGATGCATTTGGCAATGTTTAAGATGTAGCCTAAATATAATTACAAAATTGGAGCTGATTTTGTAACCTCACACTCTCATTTTTGTTTACATATTTGTGGTTTCAATTCCAAAATTGGGGCCATTATGACATGACTAGAGGCAATCTAACAGACCTCCCTTTGTACCCTCTAAAGTGTGCTCTTTTTTGCTTTAATACTCTCTAAGGCCTGTAAATAAACTAGTGTTTAAAATTTGAGGAGTTTCACATTAGATTTATCAACTTAATTATGTTCATTGTCAGGCTCTGTACTGATTGGATGCTTTCTTTTGTTCATTTTTCCTGCACCTTTCTTCTAACACTCAGCTAAGAAGCGGTCTTGCAGACGCTTGTAGCAATCAAGCATCTTGTTTGGATGATCTTTAACCACCAGGCCATCCTCCTGGCTAATAAACAACCTCATCCCCAAACCCTTATCTTGAATGAAGGTGGCACATTACAGACATTTAACAGGCTACCATAAGTCTTATATCTCATGCCTCCCCGCCACAGGATAGCAGTTAGTCTCATCTCCACTGTTAGCTCCTGTTCCTCTTCTTCCTGATCTGTTTACAGACCACAACCAAACACTCTGTGACTGGCCCACAATTCGTCTCTGTCTGTTTATACTACAAGACACGGTATGCACATCAGTGTTGAATCACAAGAGCCAAAGAGTTGGGCTCTTGTGAGCCGGAAAGAGGTCTCAAAGTAGCTGCAGGTGCATTTTATCCTGAGATGCTTTATTGCAAAAGTATCAGCTCTAGAAGTAGTATGAGAAGTGAAGAAGTGGACTAGTCTCTCTCATCTGATGTCCATGATTCCTCTTTCTGACAGAAGTCAAGGGTCACTCCCTAGATCAACACTGGGAACAAAATAGTAAATTCAAAGCAAGTCCAGTCCACCTAAAGAAAGCTAACTTGCCAGCGGGAATCGTCAGAGCATGACGTTTTTATCGAATCTTCTTGTTTGCTTTTTTCCATGAGAAAGTTGGGAAATCTTGGACCAGCTCCATGGGCTCACAGCTTTGTATCTAAAGGCAGTGCCTCCCACCAAACGAAAAAGTTTTGTCGTCACACGATTGGGCTCAAGGACAGCTACCCTTCCCATGGTGCTCATGTTCCTCCCCCATCCCTGGGGGAAGGAGAGTCAGGTTTGACTGTACGAAAGAGGAAGACAGAAACAGTTTGTATGACGGCAAGAGGTTGAGACTGAAAGAGAGAGAGAGACATCTGCTTCTCATCTCTATGGGAAATTTCCCCCGATCCTGCAGATTGGGATGGAGTCCCCCAGACAGAGCACACTGGCTCCTTCGAGGCTCACAGTTTGTAAGCAGACTCCCTCAGGCCTTGTTGGCATTAATCCAGAGTAAATCCATTTGAGTGACTGAGCTTCTGCCCCAACAAGCCACTGATAGAAATAATGCCAGTTATTATTGGTCTCATCGTGGTTGTGCTTTTTAATATATTTCATCATATTTTGGAGGGGATTTTAATATTTTCATAGCTCAGGAAACAAAAGTGGCATACATCCTGGCTGGCTCCATTTCACCATCTTGCACTCATTTCTCTTGTTACCGCTATGCCCAGGGGCACTGCTCTGTTTATTTTCACCTGATTAGCACTGCACATTTTCACTCATTCACAACTTTGGGTGCGGGGAGACTGCTAGTGGTCTGCATTCATTCAACACCCCTTCTTTCCTCTGTGGTTCAAAGTTTATCCTAACACCTTCTAACCCCCATCAAGTCTTTCAGATCAGCACACAGAGGCCACTTGATGCACTTTGTACAAATGTTGGTTCAGTTTTACTTTCTTAGGATTTTAGATCTGAATGTTATTACTCTTATTTTGCAGACAGAATGGATGTTCTGATCTTCATCTTTGGTGTAAACTGGAGAAACCTCACAGCCTGAAGAGTCTGAATGGAGCACAGCAGAATTAATCACAGAAATTGAACTATTATGTGATGTAATGTAAGGAGCAGCATGCCATCGTTGAAATGATTTTACCTTTGAACAGACATATCTATAAAATGTTATCCTAAAATTAGAATTGAGCTAAAGAAAATATATAATTAACTTAATATCTGAGGTATGTATGTGGATTTGTTGGTCTGTTCCTGTGCAAACAGATTAAATCATCTGCAGAGGGAAAAAATTATTAATTCTAACTTTCTTTCTCACAACTCCATCTTCTCCATCCTGGAGCTTGTGTATTTATTTGCTTATTTTGTTTTTCCAGGCAATGGAAAATTATTTAGCTACTGAAAACGCCTCCTCACAAATGAGAAGTATTACCGCTCAATAAAGACAAATAAGACTCTTATTCAAGGCAAAGTAGTGAAGCATTCCTTGCATTTGCTTTTTCTTAAGTTAATATAAAGTGCATGTTCATCCAACAGAGTCCGTGTCAAAGTGTTGCTGTTTTATCTGCCCTGGTGGTCCTCATTTATTTGTCCCCTCAGGGCTGAGCGCCATCTGTGATTGGTTGTCTCCGCCATCTTCCTGACAGCAACATTTCAAGAGTAGACCAGTGAAGCAACACGTTGTTGTGAATAATTTCTTCTGTCCCCAGAACGTGAGCTGTAGTTGTGGTGTAGTGAGGTACACAACCACTTTACAGCCTTAAAATGAATTATCTGATGATGAAAAATTGCACTGCTGCCAAATTCCCATCCATTGGATGTTTTATTTATTGTTTCAAGTTATTAACTTTCCCTAGCTCTTTGACCTCCACCCACCTTTTCACTGCTCTGCTCCCATTTCCTTCTTTCTTGTTCTACAAGCTATAGCTATTTGAGTAAATGTATTTCTCTGCACAAAAATAAATCTCAGTGAGCACTTTTGCTCAGCTACAGTTCGCCAAAACACTTGTGCACAAATGAACTTCACCTAGCACTTACACAAATGACCCACCTCTGTACTTTTCCTCTCTGGCTTCATGTCATTTCCACTCCTAAGCCATTGCCTTCAGAAACAACTCTCTATAGGTCATTTATCTAACTGACAAAAGTTACAGCTTTTTCATATTTGTCCTGATATTCTACAGACCAAGCCTTGTGTAATCAAAGTTATATATCCCATGTATCCTTTTTATCTGGATCCAAAATCCCTGATTACACGAATTTAAAATACAGTATTGGTGCTTGTATTTCCTTTCAAAATGTTACATTTCATTTAGTGAATAAATTAATATTATCACATTTGGATAGAGCCAGATCTGCTATTTCCCGCAATTCCCAGCCTCCTTGGTGATTTTAGATAATGGACATCTGATTGTTGCTATATTGTGCACATCTTTTGCACAGATCTGTGAAAGTTTGATCACAAAAACTCAGATATGATCAGCAGAAGTAGCATGCAGGTGTGGAGTTTGTCTGACAGTACGTTTAGAGTACGAATGATGAGATGAGAACATGCAATGTGCTTTGATGGAATTCATGTTTAATGTTGAGCTGAAATTTGTTCTTTCTACATGCTTTTGGATACTTTTTGACTGTTAACTTGGTATTTTTAGAGCATTTTCATGTATATTACACAGCTACTATAACTTTAGCTCTTTATAAATGCAGCAGATGTGTGTGTGTGTTTTAAAGAAACATTTTAAAACTTTTATATAGACGCTGAGGGGAGATAAACTAATTTGAAGTTTTATAAAAACACTATGTCCCCTCAAAAAATAAACACAAGCGCTGAAGTTGTGTAATTGCGATCCAGTATATCGGGCGGCCTGGTTAAACTCATGTTTACATAGGAGTTTCCCACTTCTAGGAATAAATCTAATCTCTTTACTAATCATTCTCAATCCACTATTAAAATGTTTGTTCCATTAGCCTCTGCCTCTTTATCTCACATGAAAAACATGTCAGATTGCAGGAAAGAAATGCTGTAATATTTAAAGAAAGGCTGTTTACTGAGCTTGCAGCAGCACACCTGCTGCGGCTCACAGCAGCGAACATTATATTTACATTACATATCATTTCCAGCGTATTACTTGAAGGGAGTATTTAAACCTGAGAGAAATTTTAAAAACATCTTATTAGTAGTCCAGCCTGGAGCCCCAACAACAGTGTTCATGAACTCATGAATGTGCTCCACATGTGGGACCTCTTAATGGAGTTTAGGGTATCACTTCAGGCCTGACTTATAACCTGCTCTCTAACTGCAGGACCACTTCCGCACAGTGTGCACAGCTTGCTCTTCATTTATAAACCTAACAACTTTTACAACTGGCACTGGCAGAAACCATGATAACTCCCTCTCAGAGTGTTGTTTTCCCCTTTTTGTATTACCGCAGGTCTTCTTTTCTGCTGCTTCTGGAGGTGATGAAATTTTATCTTGGACAAACACTCAGTTTCCTTTCAGAGCACAGCAGCTGCTGCTACTCCTGTCTGTCTTTAGACGTTTGCTAATATAATCTTGTTTCTCAGTTATATATATATATATATATATATATATATTCAACGTGATTCCTTGGGGAAGTAAAGTCCTATTTAACAAAACAGTAACATTTTATTAATCTACAAGGTTTATTTATAGCATACAACCTCAAATTTGGGCTTTTTTTATTTCTCATAAAACTTTAAATTGCAATACTTCTTCACAAGTGAAAGTTGGGAAGACAGTGGATGCAATAAATCTTGGACTTAAGCAAAATACAACAAGAGTATAATTTCCATCTGTAGCTTTTGTTCATGAGTCCTTAAATGCAATAACTATAATTGTTTCTCAAATTAAACATCAAAGAAGGAACATTTTCTTTTCTTTTTAAGAGTCAGGCTTTCATTTAGTCTGTGGTTGGCATTGTGATGCTGGATAAAGACTGCCTGGAGATTTCTGCAGTGACTGATTCATGACACATTCAGACCAAAATAGCTTCCATTTGTCTGTTAACATACTGACTGGCTTCCTTGAAAAAAAATGAAACAATGACAATATAAGTACAGAGTGGGAATGAAAACAGGATGACACCTGACAACCTTGGAACAAAAAAAAAAACATGTCAGAGACAAAAATATGTGAGTGAAGTATGAAGGTACAAACAGGATTTGACATGTATGAAATGAAAGACCAGGCTGTGATATCATGCTAATCAGCTTTTTTGTTAGGACGCTTTCTGCTCACACCTGAAGCACTTCCTATTTACCACTTATTTTAAAAGAGGCCTCAGGGGTTTGCGCGTGTGCAAAACGTTTATGGGCCATCACAGCTAATTAATAACAGGAAAAGACTGGGCTTGGGTGTCAAATATTGCCGTATCCTGTTTGGGTCCACCATCCAGGTGGTGTATCATGACTAAAACCATATTACATCATTTCCCAGAATCCTGCAAGTCAGCCGGTCCATTCCTTTACTGGCTTCATACGTACCCATCAACACAAACTGATACAAGATTTAACCTGACATTGTTACGAAGTTCTGTCTTCAGCAGAAACCCTGTAGGCCACTAACTGTTAATGAGATTCTTCAAAGTAAGGAGCACTCCAGCTCTCCACCTTCCCCTTGTAGGCCCCACTCAGGAGGAAACCGAAGTCGCCCCAGTAATGATGAATGGACATCATTAATGTTGTTCATCTGTTTACCTTTACACTGCAATCTGGGAAAATGAGGGGTCAACAGCAAAAGGGAAATGTTACTCCACTTTCTGAGTGCCACCCATTTAGCATTCACAGCATCGGGAGACACTGCAGACTACAAGGGCTTTATTAATCCTGGTCGTTACAAAACCTGATCAGAAAAAAAGGTTTGACTGGCAGTTTTGTTTTAGGGGAGCTGAAATTAAGTAAAAGTTGCTGATTGTTGATCAGACTGAGCCCATGTTTCTTTTTTTAATAATATTACTGACTTTTCAAGCAGGATTTAGATTAATTCAAATTAATTAAAATGAAATTTCACATGCAATGATGGTTTCCCCGATGCTACAGTTCAAGGAGATGAAGCTTTGTGGTTTTAGCAAGAGCAATAATGGACTCAAGGTTGTCTCTGCAGTCTGACAGCAAAGACATCCATCTCCCCAGGAGTAGCCCATGTTATCACTCAACCCAGGTTTGCTTGTCTTATCAGCATGTATTTATAGTGCAAACAGTTTGAGTGATCTTATTAAGCCCTATCAGCTGGTGCACCTTTAAAAGCACAGATAGATCACGGAGCAGATGGCGAGACAGTAGCGTGGTCTGTCTCTGTCCTGTGGGTAAATATCTGCTGCAGAGAGGAAGAATCATGGTCTTCAACTCGACTATTAGAAATATTTTTTAAGAAAACAAAACAGGAATCTACCTTTTTTATGGTGATATATAACCTTTTTTCTAAGAGGAGTGGTGACAATTACTTATTATTACAAGTAATGCATATACAGTTTAGGTAATATGTATACAATTTCTGTATTCAGGGAAGAAATATTGTAGTTTTAAAATGTATCCAAACCAAATAAAACCAAAGAAAGGCTTGACGAGAATAACTGAAGAGTTCATGTCCCAAAATAATATTTTTTTCTCTTACTTCCATTCTGTCCTCTAAATTTTAAAGATCATCCATCATAGACATACAATTTAGGAAGAGACCACTGTGAAACTGCACATGATAAAAGGAAAAGTCTTTCATCATGTCTGATTGTTTGCACTTAACTGATGCTCTGGCAAAACTAGTAATAGGGTGGGTGCTCAAGTGTCTGAGATGTTTAGAAACACCGCACTCCTGAGTGTGGTCTGTTCAATAGCAAAAAGCTGTGCAGCTATTCAGCACTGCTGAAGGAATGTGTGGAAGCCCACAAGGAATCCTTTGGTTCCAAGGTTTCTGCAAACACAGAAGAGTAACTCTATGTGTCAACAGTAAAGGAATCTCCTTTTCCTCTCTGCAAACTCAGCTAAAGTCTCAGGGGGGAATCTCTTTGCACCCTGGAGCCTGCAATAGGCTATAGCCTACCATCTTTGTCAGCAGATCTCTAAATGTTTACATTGCACTGAACTGCTCTGAGGTTGTCTCTCAGAAAGCCCGTGTGTGTTCTGCAGTGTGTAAATCACCTGCGGTGTGCGGTCAGGAGAAAGAAAGAAAGCATCAGTAGCAGCGTTACAGACGCAATGATACCCATTTAGGGCATCACATAAATTACCGTTATATGCCGCAGTTTAAAGGGGCTGTAAAATCTCATTAGTGAGTTGTGTGAGGACAGAGAGGACGGCAAGAGAGAGGGGAGGAGATTTAAATGGTCAGCTCGTGAAAAGGTAGTGTGGGGGCAATTAGACGCAAGTGTTGTGCAGACCGGAGCTCTGGACTTTGGAAACTGAAACTGTTGGCGCAAATTCATGCAAGTTTTTAAAGGAGATTCTCGCGTGAAGATTTTTTCACCTCTCTGATTATTCTGTTATTTCTGACAGTTAGTTTTTTTTTTTATTTTTAAGCATTGAGATTTAATTTTAAACCATTTTTAAAGAAGCTATCTTTTTTACAGGATCACTTTGTTACCTCTCTTAATCTCCGGGGCCTCAGCCATCCAGCAGGGCGGCTGCGGATCTACGTGACTCCTCTCACAACCCGGTGCAGATGACTTGGAAATTCCCTGTTTTGGACCTTTCCCCCCCCCCCCCGCTCTCCGAATGACCTAATTTGAGGACTTTTATTGGATTTCCCCCCTCCCCAAACCCCCCTGTTTTCCTCTCTTTTATTTTTGTTTTAGAGTGCGCGTCGGGAGCCATCACAATCATCTTCACGCGCACACAACACGAAATGAAACCTAGTTTTGTCATCGAGACTGTGGTGGCGCTTTATCTGCTCTTCTCACCTGCACAGGTATGTCGTTTCACGCGGTGGAAACGTACAATGATGGGGTGGTCTGAGTTTTAAAGAGATAGAAACGCAATCGCTGTAAATGCCTTTTGTATTTTGTAAAAAAAAAACATGTGTTACTCGTCTGATCGTGTTTTGACATGGCTGAGTCATGGTGCCTTTCTCTCTCTGACACATTCAGCACAGTTCATTCATAAGATGAAACTTTATCACTCTGCCTGTACACGCATAATACAAAGTGAATCATTATTAAATGTGCAGAAGCGTGCAGAGCTTCTTGCATCTTGCAGATGTAGGCAGCAGTTGTGCACACTCCAGTGTTTCTTTCTTTCAGTTTAGAGTTGCATTGGAAACTGAATGGCATGTTAACAGCTATCTACAGTGTTACAGCTGTGAAGAACTGTGCATTTCTAACTTTAATTCAGGTCAGACATAAAACTGCCAGGTGCCAGTGATTCAGTACAAAGCTTGTCTGTTCCCTGACATTACTGCAGCCTCTTAATGAAAATCTGGCAGACTTGAAACTGGAGTACAAGCACATTCAAAGGCCTGTGTTGTGTTAGAATCACTTGTGAACGGATATATGTCATTGGACAGTGGGACTTGTGCCACCAAATGCTGCAACTTTTCAACCTGATCTCCTCTCAAGGTGGCCAAGGTCTACCAGTTTTCTCTGATGCCTCTCATGTTTAATGCAAAACCAAACTGCTCTTTCGTCTATTCACTGCCACTGTCACACTTCATACACCAATGCTGCCTGTTGAATCAAGTAAACCCCCTCCACACCCACCCACCTTTGACAAGCTGTAGGCCACTTATAGAGGTATTACACGCTGACTCAGTCAGTCTTAGAGTTTGAAAAAGCTTCATGTCCCAACAGTTTCTCAAACTGGACACTTTGCAGCTGTTGCTAAGTTGAGCGTGAGTGGGAGAGGCACGGGATCACCACATTTCCTCTAATCCTCATAATCAACTCATGGCCTGCTTAGTCAAAACAGAAGTGACAAAACCCAGGGGCCTCAACACGCAGCCGGTTAAATGCCCCCCACTGACCAAAAGACAAATGGCAAATGTAAACATTACAGTTCCCAAGATTCAGCATCCAATCTGTCAGATTAGCCTACATTATAGTGTGAATCCTTCTTTATGACCACAGGGGTTAATGCTTCCTCTGTGTTAAAAGATTTTTTGTGAATGAAAAATGTCCTCCTTTTTTCCTTTATGTTTAATAACTTAAATCTCATACATCATATGTTCACTAATGACTCAGCAGTATTTTCTTTTTTCAGTCTTGTTGCATTGAAACAAAAGTATGGGAAATCCATTTTCATATTCTCTTGTGTATTATTCATTGTGGATTTTTGTGATTACTGACTGTGTCAGCAGTCTTTAGACCAATGCAGTCATTTATATCTGCTATAAAACATGGAGGAACCGAGGCAAGGGGTGCTGACTCCAACTATTTAATGACTCATCACAAATTTTTTAAAGTGTGTGCATTTGTGTCTTGTATTGGTTATATGCTGGAAATCATCTGTGCTTCTGGCTTCCAACAACTTTGTGGGGACTGATTGACCTCTAAAAATTATAATAATAGTTTTTGGTCAGACTTTGGTTTTAGGTTAGTGTCAGGCATTCTCTCATAATAGATAATATTATGGTCATGGTCAGTGGACAGGAAATGATTGGCATCAGTGTGAGGTTCCCATACTTGTAGAAATATACGGATGTGTATTTGTGCATCTTTGACATTTGTTTAGCTTTTCTTGGAAAACGTACGTGCAATCTTCTTCCAGCTTTGCAGGTGCACTGTTTAAAACATAATATGAGTTTTGCTGATGGATTTAAAGGGATCGGGATAAGATGTCATAACTTCCACTGGCATACATATGAGGTGTTTAAAGAATTACATTAAACCGGAGCATCAACACAAAACACCACAAGCAAATTCTCAGCCTGTCAAAAACACAAGGACAAAGAAAAACTCATCACATCTAACATCGTAAACAGCAGTGACGGCAAAGCAACTAATTAGAAAACTGCATTTCATAGTTTCATATTTCCTTATGACCTTTAGCTTTGTTCTGTGGCTTGCTTCATGAGTATGTAGCTATAATTAATGTGGTCAGGTGTAAACTTCCTCTCCCACAAGTTTCTATATAAACCTGGTATAGAAGATGTATTGATGGATCCATTTGAACCTGGAGTTCTGAGAAGGAAAATAGGAACATAGGAACATCATCTAAAAGTTAGAATTCCTGATTGGAAAGTCAGAAAACCTGTGACAAGCCTGCCCTCATTCATGGCCGCCCTTTGGTAAAAGAAAAACAGGATATTTCTGTTGCATATTAAATCAGTTGCACACATACGAGCCATTTTTTTCCACATTTCTACATTATTTATATTTACAAAATACAACAGCATCCTGTGTCATCAGTTGTGATCACTCGTGACAGTTATCCTGGTCAGTGAAAACAGCAATGAGCAAATCATACTAGCTCTTAACTTTCAACTGTAACGCAGTTATCTCCTGTATGGTTTCACTGAGTTATGATTAGGGGGAATGTAATGCAACATCTGTGTGAAGCGATTTGGCCTTTGCAAGCCAGCTTGAGCAGATTAATGCTCTTAACAGTATGGCTTTGGATTGAAGGTGGAAGCACCTGGGTTTCCTTTCTGCACAATAGTGAACTCTTGCTCACCCTTTATCAAAGCTGCTTAATGGACCAGGTATTATTCACACATTCCTTTACACTATCCATTCTCCTGTTCCCTGCATTATTGATACTCCCTTTGTAGTTCATAGCGCATGTTACAACCAAGTTTGTGTGTGTGAGTTTAAACTACAGCAACATGAATATCAGATCATGCCTGTATAGCACTCTATGATTACACTACCTGTTTCTTCCTTAGAAGTGTAGGAAAAGTCAGTATAGTGGCATTAGTTAGCAAGAACAGTGTTTAGATTCATTCCAATTCTAAAAAGGTTATTCTGTAATGATGATTAAGTTCAGGATAAGGATTGTGATTTGATCTGGTATGCTATTATGAAATCAAAACCAGTTATGAACACACGTTCATATAGAGACTTCACGGATAAAACCTGTTTATGTGACTGACCAAAGCCCAGCTGCTGCTGTCGTATCTGTGAGGACATGACGTTACACAGGTGCTTCCTTTACATCATCAGAAACAAAACAATGCTTCTGCTCATTGTGCACGTGCGTCTGTGTTTGCATTTAGGAACTTTTAAAAGAAAAAAAGTGACGTGCATGTTTAGCCAAGCCTGAATGGAGTGACATCACATGTGCAGGTGTTAAAAATGAGTTTCACAATCATCCTGAATATCAAAAACATCAACACTGCCTCATGCTGCCAAGATGCAGCTCAGCTATCAGAAGTCAGACAAGGCAAACCCCACTTCCCGCTGAGTGTCTGGCTCTCGTGCACATGCACATCTCCCTCCATCAGATATCTACAAATGAAGCCATGTAGTTGTAGCGACCTGACGACTGATACGGCTCCTATTTGTTCTGTTGTGGTATTTCTCTCTAGTTGTAATGTCCCGGCCCAGGGGAGAGTTGCAATTGCAATCAGGAAATATGAATTTCTTCTTCCTCCTGCAGAGGAGGAGGAAGAGGAGTGGTGCTTGAGGCAGCCGTCTACAAGCAAGCTTTAATCTCCCATCTGGATGTAATTTACTGTGGTTTACAGAACAACGTTTACTGTAATAGAGACCACAATTACCACCGGCCAGTCTTATCTCAAGACCTGTGCTGTGTGCTGTGTGTGTGTGTGTGTGTGTGCGTGCATGCGCTTGTGGACAGGGTTTATAGGGGTTCTGTATGTTTGCGTCTGTGTCTTTGTGGAGACATTTGTGTAGGCTATATATTAATGAACATGAACTGAGTAAATAATTGTGTTTTTTTAAATCAAAATCCATTTTGACCATTAACTCTCCCCTGTCACTTGGACCAATTATACAGTTTGTTTATCTTTTCAAAACTTGAAATCAATGCCAAGAAAGCAATTGTGTTAATGTGACCAAACTCACTGGTGTTTGTTTTTCAGGGGTAAAATAATTTTTGTCTTGGATTAGCCGTTTTACATCTGCATTAAGGAAAATAGTTGTGTTTTGCTTTTTTGTTAAATGACTTTAGTGTATTTACACTGAATAATCAGGCACAAAGTGGAAGCAAACCGGGAGATAAATACTGAACAAGAAGAGTGGAAATAAGACATTTTATTCCCACACCTTATGCAGAAGCAGTTACTTGGCATAATTTTTTAGTGAGATGTTAAAAGGCAACTTGAGGGATTTAAGGATTTAATCATTGCAGCCAAAGTTGTATGAAATATCACTGAAAGTTTTTGCTATCACCATGAAAAAAGAGAAAAAAATGGCATTCCCAGATGGACCCAATCACCAAACTCTGCTTCCTCACATCCAAATCAAAGCTTCCTGGAACTCCACTTGATCTCCTTCGTCATCATAATATTGTCAACTCTCCCACTGCTCTTTTATTTAACTTTTCATTACTGGACTAAATCTACATGATAGTCCGGTTATCGATGTGCCTGTTTTACTATGTTAGACACAACATTGGATTTCAATAGATTTTTTAAAATGGAAATAAGCTGTTGTAGTCGTGCTTTTACCACATGCTTTGCTGAAGTTTGTTGGTGTTTTGGAAACAGCTTATGATCACAACTCCTGGCCTGACCACCCTGAAGATCCAGCTGGATACTGTCAGTCCTGTAACGGCCCGGCTGTGGTTGCAGGTTCACCTGCCTCATGTATACAAAGCAGAACCTGGCTTTCTTTTGTAGAAAGAATGGATACTGTGACCCCCAGGTCCCATGAGAGCCCTAAGACTTAGTGCCACAGTCATGGTGGTGATGATGTGGAATCTGGTTTGCAATAGAGAGTGAAAGAGGACGACCAGTGGAGCCGTGCTTCTCACTTGTCAAGCTGTCTCTGTTAGCATTCCCTATTTCTGGTTTAGTGCTTTCTCCCCGTGTGGTCTCGTGAGTCAGGCTTCAGTGAGACCAGACTCAGGACATCCTGCACTGTGCAGCTTTTATAGATCCTTAATATCACCAATTCATTTACGTAATTCTATTCTTTGTAAGACACCCATCAAGTACAATATTTACTTATTATTGACTAGGATTTGTCATGTGAAGTGGAGGCTGCCCTGAAATAAAAGCGATCCCACTTCACTGGAGTGATTAATGTGAAAGCCATTCCAGTTTACCAGAATGAATCAGAGACTGAAAAACTTGGCCATGTAGCCAAAGTTTTACTCCTGCAGATGTGGCAGCGTCACAGTAGCATGCTGTGTATGTAACTTACCACTTTGAATTTACCATTGCTATTCACAGAAAAATAAAAAATGTATATGCAGTTACAGCATTCACACTTCTCAATAATAACTAAGGGTTTTACTGAATCAGCAGTTTTCACCAGGTATTGCAAGAGCTTTTACATAATGCTTTTTATACCAATACATCTGGCAACTGTATAAGATACTGGCCTCTGAGTAGAAAAATCTTGTCTTCTTATTGTAAAAAAATGAGATGGAAAACACAAAAAAAAAGTTTTTTCATTTTACTTATGAATGAGAAAAGTTTACTATATCATTAAATACTCTGGGAAATATTAACAGCAGGTTTATACCTTCATTGAATGTGTTAGTTGTTTCAACTTGGATCGACATGAAAGTGTTTGATTATGATTTATGTGCTTTTTTAGAAAGTTTGGTTTCAAACTTGCGGCGTGACAAAATTTGCTTTCAAAGGACAAACCTTAAAAAACCTAAAATGACATTCACTGTGATTGACTGTCTCTCAGTCCTCTTGAATTCTACCTAATTGTCAAATATTCTGGTCAAAATCGAGCTGGAAAACTGCTATTGGTACCTGCCATCAACTTAACCTCACCTCCTCCCCCGCTTCACCCGCAGAGTTGAAAAATCTTCTAACCATTAAGTTGGGTCACCATCATGTTTAAGTTTTGCTCCCTACGCATGCTGCCCTTCCTCTGACAGATGGAATAAGCAAGGAGGTTAAAGATGACGCAGTTCAGCTGTGTGGGACTGAAGAGTAATGAGGTTGTGGGCCTCTACGGCCTGACGGCAGGAGCCCAGGGACTCAGCAGGTCCTCTGATCTGACTCAGAGTGCACCACAAACATTGTGGTTGGCTTTACAATGAAGCACATGCAACATAATTTGTCACTTTAACTCCAGTTAAAACTGCTGCAGAAATCCTAATCGGTACATACAGGGAGCAAAAAGGTACACACGCCTATAAGAAAAAGCAGTTAATATGACTGCATGCACAGTGCAGTAATCAAAGGGCTGGATTGGGTCATGTGTGATGCAATAAGCCCAAATTTTCCAATACTGGCACTGGTCAAAGCTGTCATTTAACAGTTTAACAAGTGTAACATGCAGTAGAGGAAGATCTTTTAGCAGCAAAACAAGTTTTGCACATTTGCTTAAACCCTAAACCTAATCTACTCAACATGTCAGTGTGAGTAGTAATAATATGAGTTATTTTATAGATATTCTGTTTGTTTTTGCATCCACAGAGTCTTAATTAGTGAATATCATTGAAATATCTGACTGACAAAACAGCTCGTTTTAAACTATGCAGCCTAAAAGCAAAGAAAAGACGTTTTGCAATTGTGTTAAAGTAGTTTTTTTTTCAATTAATTAGTTTTTAAAATGTCTGCAGACAAAGAAAGATTAAAAGAAAGACACAGAGAAAACATGTTCTGTTTTATTTTTCTTTCACAAATACGACCAAATGAGTTTATAGCCTGGTCAAGTCCAATTTATTTGTGTAGCCCTTAATCATGGTTCGTCTCAAAGGCTTTAGCACTCACATAAAAACAATAAATGAAAATGACACATGGCAGTGTTAGACCTCCGTGGTGGATAAGCAAAATTCCATAAAAAGTTCATTATGGGAATAAAGTGCAAGAAATGCTGAGGAGTATTAAAAATTGACTCACGCTTCTGGGATTTGTCAGTCAAGATAATTCGTAATTTACTGTTTTAAAGTGCATTTCTATCCCAAACGAGCCAAACCACCTCCAGTCACCATCAATCACACAGCTAACACTGTGTGTGAGGAGGAGGGAATGGCTACGTGAGGATTTTAAGGCAGCGTTTTAATAATCTGGCAGCTTCTTCTGGGTAGCTCACTTTTCTCTTCTCAGCCACAGGAGGTGCAAAGATGTTTGCTTGTTGTGTCAAAGCTTAACCCATAACTGAGGTTAGAAAACCCTCCGTACCTTGGCTCGTTCTGAGCAGCAAGTGCCAAAAACCCCTTGTGATGTAGAGTAGCCTTATAAACTGATGAAACGTCAGCAGACTTTGTGATGAGTAACGCAAAGGAATGGTTTCTTTTAGCAGTCTGACATTTTCACAAAGAATAAAAGATAATCACGGCTCCACAGAGTGTAAATGAAATCTAACAATAACTTAAAATGAACTGTGACTTTCCCATGCAGTGCATATAAAATATTCTGCAAGCGGAGCTCATACCCTGCTGTGGTTTTGTGCAACGGACACAGTTCAATGATTGACGTTCTATAGAAAAACTCTGCTGTCAGAGGAACAGCTGTACGTGCTGGCCACTTTAGAACGGGCGGAGATGTCTCAACAGTTCCCCTAACACAGGAAGGATCACGCTGAAAGTGAAAACTCAAAGCTGTTGTACTTTCACAAATAAAGTGTGTTACAAAACATAAAGACAGATCAGTTTTGAACACACATACCTGCCTGACACGCATCTTAGTAACAGCTTTACATGAACCTCAGAAATGTTTGTGTGAGTTGGAATGCATCATCATTGAACTGGGACATTCCTCTTAAATCACATTACTTGGAAATACCAATATTTTTTTTTAAAAAATGCTGACAGTCCTTATCCTCGGACTAATTTTGGCTTTTAACGGGAAGAGGATGCATTTTTGCAAAGAACAGATGGTATAAAACATAACAGTCATTTCAGAAAGTCCTTGTCAGTCCATCTGCTATTACATAACATTTTTTCCAGCTACCAGCGTGTGCACCATCTATTTCACACTATGAATGATCAGGCCTGAGCTACAATAAAAAAGAAAAAACCTGAAATCTCACTGGTGACGGGGACAGATTGCGGAAGCAGGTTGTCTGTCGCCCGTCCTGCACTTCTGCCGGAGGGTATTTTATCAAACATAGATTTCCCTTCCTGAGAGGGAGTCAAGCAGAGGTTTTGTGTTTTCCCAGGCGAATGAGAAATTCATTCTGTTTATCGCTGGATGATGGGAAAAAATCAAGACAGAGGGGGAAACCATCAATGAGAAAATAAATAGAGAGTTGAATCACACCACAGGAAACAGGTTTTGAACCTAAACACACAGAGAAACACACACATATATATAGATTTTAAAATGTTTGATCATCCACTTTAGTTGTATGTAGTTCCATCTGTCACCACCAGATGACAAAAATACACAATCTTGAAGATGTTGCCAATGTCATCTGTTTAAAAAATCACATTTACATATTAAATGTAACTGTTTTTGTCTTCTTTGCAGAGTGTACCTTTGTCAAACACCAATAGTACACTGGAAGGTAAGGATTTTCTCTTTTTATTTCTAAAGTCTTCTATAAGTGAAAGATGTACTGTTTATGTGGTTTATATTGGGATTCGAAGGATGCCAGGCTTGATTAAACACATGTCAGTGTGATGCTTTATATTGCTTTGGTCATAAATAACGAAGCCCAAATATCTTGGCTGTTGCTTAATTCATTTAATGTGAATGGAGAGTGAAACGGTGCATATCTGGTCTAGAAGAGATTACTCAACTGCTGACCTCCTTCCTCCCCTGCATCACTATAAATTCAAACTGCCAGAAGTTTGATATTTTGATTGTTAAAGACGTATAAAATGGATATATATCCAAACAGGCTAGAAATGCAGAAGACATACTAAGGGGTAGCAACTAACCAGTGAACTGTCCTGTTGCGTTGTACAACATTACAGTTCACGGCCTCATCTCTCAACGTAGATGCTTCCCCAGCCGCCCCCTCCCAGCCTGTCTGCTTTTATAAACAGCTGTTGTAGTGTCAGGCTCCATTTGGTGACCCCTGGGGGTCACTGCAGTCCCAGAGGTGCCTGCGGGGCAACTCAGCTCCAGCTCCAGCAGTGTTCTGTTCATGGCCATGTTTCCAATGTTTGTTTTTACTTCCTTCTGTGTTTGGCTACAGACGTCCCTGTTCTTCCCCAATAGCAACTGGGACACTTTCACACATGTACTCCCACAGGAAAGCATACTGTATATTATACAAACATTTTTATTTCAGTATTTAAACAGGATGCACACTGGCTTTAAGTTTCTGTGTACATCACTTAAGCATTCTAATATTGCATTTCTCATACTGTTTGTGTACAAATGCATTCTTAATACCACTGTTTATTCTTAGTATTTTTCTTCTGATTAAGTATCATAAGCATTTACATGTGTGCAAACACAATGCAGTTGGCAAATATTCTCTCTTTGTCTGCATCTGCAATGTTATCCACCTATCGAGATCCTTTGTTCTGGCTTTACTGGATGATTGGCATCTTCAGAGAGACCTAATATCAGTCTGCCTCTTTCATTCACAGTGTTGACATTTAAAGAAGTGTGGGGTCGCAGCTTCTGCCGGACCATTGAGAAGTTGGTGGAAGTAGTGCAGGAATACCCAACAGAGGTGGAGCACATCTACAGTCCTTCCTGTGTGCCCCTAGTTAGGTGTGCTGGTTGCTGTGGGGATGAGAACCTAGAGTGCCACCCTACTAGCATTTCAAATGTCACCATGCAGGTAAGACATTAGCCATGTGAGAAATACCCGTAACGGCATGTGATCCATTGCTTTTTGAGTAAAATTGCTACTTATGATAAATCTAAAAAATGCTATCCCCCAGCTATTGAAAATCAGGCCATCAGAGTCAGGTCAAGAATATGTCGAGATGACGTTTGTGGAGCATCGGACATGTGAATGTAGGTAAGAAAACAAAGACAAGGGTTTTTAAAGAGCCTCAATGTTTGCAATTAAACATGTAATTATTCAATCAGGAAGCCTGTCTCCTATAATTTATTGTTATTATCTTACTTAAGGATACAAAGCCAGCAGACAGACACAAAAAGAGAAACAGAGAAGTAAATAGCAGCAAAACCACAGTAAAGCCTGTCTTACTGTAATGAAAGCAGAAGACAACATGGTGCATAATGTAGCTGCACGGTCCAGCTAAGCAGAAAAAACACTGATTAGAAAAGCAGGAACAGATGATGAGGACCTCTATTTTAGCTTCATCACTGCTTGTCCTCACAAAAAGCATCAATCTAAAAAAAACATACTTTAACATTCTGATTTGCAAAATTAAGCCTTTTTTCCTTCTCCTGTTTACCCAAAACCTCCTGACCCAGTAAATAATAAGAGGATATTTTTTTTCGTTTGTTTGTTTGCATGAACCAAAGTCTGTACTTTCCATTTCAATCAAATGCAAAAAAATAAACAAAGGTCACTTCAACAATTCATGCATTACTGTTAATCGTCTGAATTTGTGTAGTGTAAAATGTTTCCACCAGGGGGCAGCAGACCAGTATCACATTGCACACAAGATTTTGACCGAAGTCTTTAAAGTTAATTTATGCATTAGGTCTCAGAAATAGTGTTTATTATTGATTACATGCATATGATAAAGGGTTAAATTAAAAAAAAGTGCATCAAAAGTGTTTACTTAAGGTATTCAGGAGTTACTTTTGAAGGGGAAAACAGAGAGATTAATTTGTTTAAATACAGAGCAAGCAAAGTAACAGCATCTAGGTGTCAAGATCACCCAGTTGATTTCAGGGAAGTCAGGGAAAGGTTGTCAGCTTACAACCAGTCCTATCTGTCATTGGAAGAGATACCAATGCCAGTGGACAGCTCACCAGACAATCACAGGGCTCAGAAAGAAACATAGAACTACCTCTTTAGAATCAGAGGTCACTGTACCACCTTTCTTCCAGCTGTGGGAGGAAGATAGAACATGAAGCAGCGCAAAAACAGGCAAACTGCACATGAAAGCTTAGAGTCAGGTTCACATCCATATTCCCTGGCAGGTGATAACACCTTCCCAAACATCTTCCTGTAACTTCATTTCTCTCAAAATGGATTTGATAAAACAAATATATAATGCATAAATTCTGGGAGACTGGGTTGATACTTACACTAATTAATAAAAATGTGGTTGTTTATTTATTGAATGTATTTTTTCTCCTCAGGAAACCTATTGTGAAGGTTGAAAGGTAAGAGTGGCTTTTATAATATCACCATTAAGAAAAAAAAGTCAATATTTTCAGGAAATGGGACAATGACTTGTTATTCATTTTGTTCTGTCTAGGAAAAGGAAAAGAGGAAGAGGAAGAGGAAGGAAAAGAAAGGAGAAACAAAAAAGGAAAGAATGTGAAAGGTAACGGTTGCAGTATAAGCGAGAAACAGCTCACGTATCTGCAAGTTGTCACTTTAAACCATTTAAGGTATTTTTTCTCTGTGTGCCGCAGGTGCCAGATCCCTCGCAGGTAACTGCAGTGACAACCCAAACCCCTGTTGCAGCGTGACTCATGACTTATTTCCAGCCCAGCAGCGCTCACCTCCACTCATCTATAAAAACTGTCTGCAGAGACTCAGACAGTTGGGTTGATTCCCTGACATGCCCTCCGACTGACAAGCAGGGCACTAGTAATGACAAGGTTTTTTTTCCGTGGAAACACTGCTGTTACATACCTGACACAACGGACATCCCTGGGAGCTAGTGCAATGTAAAACTGACATCTTCATCTTATACTAGGTATTACTGTGTCAGTTATTTTAATTTGTCTGTTTCTTTGGTATTTAAAGGTGGTCACCTTTATGAAAAGAAAAACTATATTTATTTGATACGGCTGAATATAGTTGAACCACCAACCTTTCAAAGTTTGTAATGCTTTGCTGAAACATTATCAAGAACATCTTGACTTGTCATACTGGTATGTGTTGGACTTAATGTACAGCTGTTTTGTACATGCAATAAGGCAAACTGTATCCCTCTGGTGTTTATGGATGCAGTGTTTTAAAATGCTCTACAATAAAGTAGAAATAAAATACATAAATAAAGTACAAAATGATAATACATAGGACAGAGTGCGCAGTCAAAATAAATGATATAATCAATGTATTGGAGTGCATTACCTATCATTTATGGAGGTTACAATCTCATAATTACATGTATGAATCCTCAGCCATGTGTTTACCTTCAAGTTCTACCTAAACAATAACTTTATTCACATTTACCAAATGAAGAGTGATCCACTACAGTGTATGCATGTGTTTGTTTTTATAAATAATATGTGAAATATTAGATTACTTAAAATTATTCAACAAAAATGTAATAATTGTTCCGTTGACCTACCACCCATCAGTCGAGGCAGATGGCTGCCCTCCCTGAGCCGGGTTCTCTCGGAGGTTTTCCCTTCCTGTTAAAAGGGACTTTTCCTTCCCACTGTCGCCTCATGCAGCTCAGGATGGGGATTGGATCCAAGTCAAAATCTGATGCTATCTTTTGGTTTCCCTTATCTCGGCTATTTTTGATGAGTTGGCTTAATATGATGTCTGTGAAGCGCCCTGAGATGACACTGTCGTGAAGTGGCGCTATACAAATAAAGTTGAATTGAATTGTTGCCAAATCAAAGCGATCAATCAAACAAACACAGTAGGATGAAGCACAGATTAAGTGTCTGACCATTTCAGCTTAATAATTTATTCAAAGGAGAAAGCAGGAGGTATATCAGGAATATTTTAGCACTAGTCATTAAGATTTGACTCCAGTTAAAAATCACTTCCCATCTTTTTAAGGATATTCTCAGTTGTGTTTTCCAGCTTTTCAAACATACAGTGTTTCTCTGCTCCTTGCAGTGTTCACGCTGGTGTCACATCTCCTATTATCCCACACAGCAGGTGACTTCCTCCCTCTGTTTTTAGAAATATTCTGCAGTATGGAAGGGATTGATTCATCTAGTAATGTAAAATTATGTACCTGTATTTGTTTTGGGTTTTTTTTATGTACTACGCAAAGAAAATCTATGAAAATGTAAAAAAAAAAACATTTTGACTGTGTTAGTGTTTTTATTTCATTTAAATATTTATTTTGTAATACATCATGTCAGACATCGTATGTGATTATTCTATAAAAAACTGTTGATGAGGTGCCTGACAAAGAACAGGTGCCATCTCATCTGATCATAGGCGGGATACAAGAATCAATCAACTGCTGCTGTCATTATTCTGTCCCATTCACACATTCAATTATATCCTGCTTAATATCAATATTTACCTCTGCAGTGTTTTTTTCTTTCTCTCTGTTTATTTGTTTGTTAACAGTGGATCTTGGTGTAACTTGGTTTATTGGATGTGATCTGGAAGGAATTTGTTAAGGATCTTATTTAAAGGATTCTTCACAAAATGGGTGGAAATGAGCTGCTTTGCAGAAGTCCGTGCTCCCTGAGGGCTTTTTTAGTTTGTCATAATATATAAAAACCCAATCGTCACTGATCGTGACTAAATTATAGATTGGTAGCAGCTTCACAACCCACTGAAAACAAGTGCCCCTTTTTGCCATTATTCTAAACGGAAAAAATGCAACATCTGATTTATACAAAACATACAAAGAAAGTTACTGAAAATTAACATGCAAATTGTGAGATTTGTGTGTGTGATCGTTGCTGCTCTTTTCTAAAACTCAGCATGATGTGTAAATCTAAAACCAACAAACATCCTTTTACATGAGAGCTGAAGGGCTTTGCATCGTTCCCAGTTGCTTATTGATATGTCCTCTAATCATCGGCTTGCTGTGAGAGTCTGACCTCTGACACCGTGGATGAGAAAATGTCCTGGGTGCTCATTTTTAAAACTCTGCGTAGGATTCTTACTAAAATTGTACTTACGCCAAGAATCCAGAGTTTGCGTAAGCAACAAAATATTC
>JBAMHV010000021.1:9034308-9050346 GCA_037177535.1 Pseudomugil gertrudae | reverse complement strand
CCAAATCTGGAGATCTAGGTCATACTATCTTTGGGGGAGGTTTCTTTAGACGAGGGCCTGGTTTTGGATTTCCCCCCCCCCCCCCCCCCTCCCCTCCTACGCGGTTTTGAGATGGTTATCTACATCTGCCAGTGTTTTTGATACTAATGTTCTGTCTCTTGTACACAACAAATCATTCCCCTTTAAAACATGGGACACATAATGTGATCCTCTTGTCATCAGATGCCAGTTCCGAGTACCTCAGTGCAGTGGAGGTGACCGATTCAGAAGATGCGGGAAGAAATAGGTCAATATTTGGTCAGGAACAAGCTGGTCCACAAGTGGCTGTTGTGGGAGGCTCATACTCTGGACTCCCTCCAATGATCATCATGAACAACTTTGTTGTGAAGCAGGTAAAAATTTATACTTTTATACTTGTATAATTTAATAACTTTAGCATGTTTAATCAGAAAAAAAATGTCAAATGTACTAGTAGCCTAATTATTTGTATAGATATTAGCCGGTCCTTTTTGAGTAGGTTTTTAGTTTTGGTTTATGTATCATTTATTCATGATTGAAATGTCTGCCGGCTACACCGTAAGCCCAGAAAAATTTTCCCCCAGAGGCGAAGCGATGCCAGTGAGTTCCCAGATGGTCAAAATAGCTGCTAAGGTTTTTTTTTTTTCTTCTGATGTTTATCTGGTTTCTCAAGATACTCGTGTAAGTTTATGTCACTTCAGAGTTAAATTATTTTGAAATAGATTGTTGCTTGTAAGATCATTTTATATATTGTAATGTAAGATTAAGATTGTTTTTCCATCTTTAGCCATCCTCTGTAGTTCCAGCAGAAAAGCAGTGGAGTTTTCCTTCATCTTTAGAAGTGATGCCCCAGTCTCAGGTGGTTCTTCTTCAACCCATGGTATCAAACAGCAACAACAGCTGTCCGAAGACCGGCTCTGAAAATGTGCGACAATCTAAAACCTTCACGCCCACCCTCAAGTCCTATCCAAGAATTGCCCCACACCCTGTTGACACGCCTACTAAGAGGGGGGAATCCCAGAGGGTGAGGGCAAGTGCAACATCAGGATATGAACCCAGACAGAGGAGACATCATGGCCACCGGCCCTACAGCTCCCCCTGCCCACCGCCAGCAATGCAAACACCAGATCAAACCATCTCCAGCTTTGAATCTGCAACCAACACATCACAGTCAGCTGAAAGCCAGGAGCATCTCCCTGATGGGTCCCTCACACCACAAGCAGGAGCCAGCTCGCTGCCCTCCCAGACAGATGAATTTAGGACAGTACCAGACAACGAATACCAGGATGCCGTCTCCATGACCAGTAACAAACTGAAGCGTTTCAGCAATACATACAACATTCTCAACAAGTCCGGCTTGCTGGGGATTACGATGCGCACAAAGCAGCTGATTAAAGACAACAAGCGCACACAGGGCCTGCTGCTCCAGCTTCAGGAGCAAACCGCTCTTCTGCTGGAAGCTCTGAGCAGTGGAGACCCACAGCTGTGGACGAAGCTGCAGCTGTCTCTGCAGGACACGGAAAAGGAACACTGGGGCCCAAAAACTCAGAGAGTCCTAGCATAACATGTTCACCAGCGTGAACGGCCGTTTTAAATTCAGTTGCAGGAGGATCAATCGGCAGGTCATAAGATGTGTTGGGGAATGTGGGAAAGGACACGTCAGGTGGTTATCTTCAAACAGAGCTAAGTGTTCAACTTTCTATCAGAGGTTTATACAAGAATGTCCGAAAGCCAGAAACGCTAAACTGCTCATTTCACATGAAACTGAAGCACAGCCGCTGCTAAAAACTGGGAGTCTAGAAGCATGTTTATATTCAGACCCTCGCCTTTAACACATTTTCTTGCCTCAGCTGTTGCAAAATAGCAAACCTGACTTGCATTAGGGCTATGGCTTCTGTAGGTCACATTAACGCATGCCTTAGAGCACGTAGAAGATGACATGGGTTGAATTCCTAACCATGACATTTATGTTACTGCTGTATAGACAACATGAGGATAAACTGTTAGATCAAATACAAGACAAGTCATCGTGCATCTTTCAGTGTCTTATCTGTTTTAATACGTTTCTCTAAGTTAAACTGAATGAGCAGATGTTTTCTTCATTAGGATGTTTGTATTTGTGAAGGCCTGTCTTATAAGGGCGCTGTGCAAGTTGTTAATCAGACGACATATCAAATATTTTCTTTCCTGATTAATATATGCACATTTAGACATTTTTCTGTGTCGGCATCATGCTTCAGAAGCTGAGACAGGATCATGTTTGCTGTCTTGTAATGCTCCATAAGCTGTGTGCAGTCTTATACCCCAGATGAACAGATGTTTTTTTAACTGTGTGCTGGTATTCTCACCAAAATAAGAGACTTTCAATAATTTGCCAGATCAGAAAAGTGTTTTTCTTTACTCCTCAGCTTCTCTAAAAGGAGCTGAGCCCAGAGAAATTACCAGTAAATCCCACATTACGGTTGTGTGCAGTGTGTGCAGACAAGTCACCTGTCCTGACTTTTATTTCAACACGCTGCAGCTGTGAAATTCCAAATAAAAATAAAATCACAAGTTTAATTCTTTAAATGCTACCCTGGTAATATCCCAAATAATTAGATAAAGGGTACAGCAAGTTTAAAACCTTTTTTTTCCATATTCACACAGTCTCAATTATTTGGGGGTGTTTATTGTATCATTTAAGTCAGTATTATTTGCAATAACGGTGAGGACTGTATCGACTTTGCCAGTTTCGAGGTGGAGTTTGCTTTTTTGTGCGTACATAGACACAAAGCGGGGGAAGTGTTGCAGCCATATGATCAGTTATCTGCATTTCTGCTGTAGTTTCATGCATTGATACAATGTAACAAAGTCTTTGGACATGAACTAGAGCTCCGTGTGCACTTCATATTGCCGACTGTCACAAAAATTCCTGACTTGTTAAAAATGATGGTTGTGTCTTGATGAAATTATGTGAGCAGGAATGTTTATCTGGAAATGTGTGCCTTTTACACGTGTTCATGCTTTTTCTTTATCTGTGCTTTGTTAGCTTGTATTTCTACATGAACGTCATGTGCAGGAAAGTTGAATGTGCCCAAGAGTTTCCAAAGAACTAATTCTCCTTTTTGAAATGATTAGCTATTGCTTGCGTGTTTAAAATGTAAACATTTGTTCTATTTATTTTAGCAGCGAAACTACTGGTACGGTGGGTTTTAATCACGAGCCTTTGAAAGATAAGGAATTTGTTTCTGTGTTTTTTTTTATGCAAAATGCCTTTTGATGTGTTGTGTGATTTCTGCATTTTGTTTCCATAAAAACTCATTATTTGCATTGTTGGAGCTCATTCCCTTTGTCATTTTTCCAGCTGAGAATTTGTCTTTATTAAAGAAAAAAAAGATAGCCACCTGGTGTGATTTCAATATTTTTATTGTTATAGACAAATTGAGAAAATTATTTCCAAAAAGTATATTTCAAAGATTTTTTTGACTTAATGCTTCAAATGTAGCTGCAGGAAATTGATAACTCCATATGGGAAAATACTGTCCTATCATTAGCAGAGTAAAGTTCACCTCATGATTGTTATTTATAAGCATGTTGGACATTACAGTATGGCACATTGTGAATAATACCCTGGATAATATGATTCACATTTCCTCTTGCTAGTCCTATAAATGGTCAGTTGCATTAGTTTCGGTAGAAAACATCTGTCTCAGCGTGTTCTAGCAAAAGCCTGACAGTTTATGCAGCAGACATGCTTTATTCTCCTCTTCCGATAGCCCTTAAAATCCAAGTGAAAACTACCCTTAGTTTCCTGGATGTTACATGTAGCGTCCAATAAGGAAGTGAAGAAGAACAATGCGCTTCCAATGATAATCTCAGAGTGGCATGGCACAGGTTGTCACATAATACAAAGCTGTGAAGGTGTGCAAAGCAATATTTTAATGTCATAAATGCTTTAACCAGCATGTTTTAAGCTACTTTAGAGAAAAGTTTAGGTTGAATCTAAATGTTGATCTAAATATTGCAAAGCCACTAAATCAGAGATGCCTGGTTTTGGACCTCAAAGCACACTGATAGGTCTTAGATATGTCCTATTTCAACACACCTGCCACAGATTAAAGAATTATTGACAGGTGTGTGCAGATCTTGGGGAAAATGGCTCAATTCAGAATGTTAACTTGACTCAGGTGTGTTGAAGCAGTGAAACATCTAAAACCTGTAGGATGGTGACCTAAACATCTCTGCACTAATAGATGCTCTTACGTGTTATGTACTTATTCGACATTGATTGTATGGCTTCTGTTTTTAACAGAATGCAAGTTAAATAGTTTCCTGGATAACTTTAAACACAAAGAAAGCATCGATGAGATTCTTATGAAGTGCTTATTGTAAGTAGTTATCACTCAGTCTTGTTTATGGGCATCTGTGTCTTCCTCGCATGTCTCCATTGTTTGAACAGGCAGGACGAGACCAAGGATCCAGCGGGTACCAAACACATCCCTTAGGTTTGCTCTCCAAGGGCTATGACTCTCCACAAACTCTCCTCTCTGCATCTGACACCAGGTCTGTCCCCGGGCCACGAGTAGCACCTGCTGGCAACAGAATCCCGCACACACCAGGCCGATGCCCAGCCACACATACAGCATCAGGACCAGGAACAACTGCAAGCCTGAGATTGTTCCTGTGAGGGGGAGGGGTGTTGAGAAGGATAAAATGAATTTTTCAGCAAGACAAGAGAGTGTGTTGATTCATCGCCTGCAACTGGAAAACTTACCCATGAAGAAGTAACCAGTGGAGAGAGTGAGGAGAGTCAGAAAGGTAAGTGGGTTCTCAAAGGACATGGAGTACTCCACCTTTAAAAAAGCAACCCCGAGAACCAAAGAGTACAAACATGTGCATGACGTGTAGATGCAGAACATGATGAAGTAGCGCATGTTTTTGTTGCCGATGCAGTTCCCTGTGAAAAAACAGTGGTGGTCCCTCTTGAGAATAACTTTCTTGCACAGTTTGCAGAAATGGCGGCCATTGAGGAGGTAGTGAGCATCCACTTTGTCTGAGCAGTGTGGCGAACATACTGGGACCGCAGTTTCATTGGCACTTTCAGCTGGGTATTTAATAGTCATTATGTAATTCCCCAATGCGTTGAACATCATGAAAAGGAAAACAACCGTATGAAAAATTGTAGAGCTCCTCAGTGACACATCTGGATTTGGAAAGATTGTGGGGATGAAGAGGCAAAATTGCAAGATGAAGGTGACCGCTGTGGCCGTAAAGAAGTATGCTGGTGCTACAGCATTGAGCAGCCTCAGTTTTAACATTCTGGTGAACATATCTAAGCCAGGGAGACAAATATGCAGTTAGTAGCAGCACTCTGAGTGTATTTACTCATGTACAGAACATTTTCAGACAGATACAAAACATTTTAAAAGGAATATTGTTAAGGAACAGTACAAATTACTTCATGTAATAAATGTAGGTTACATAAAATATCCCAATAATAAAAGTGCCTTTACTTTTTCTCCAGACAATATGTAAAGAAGCAAAACAATAAATTCAGGACTTTTATTTATAATTAAATAAGGATATTAAAAGCTGTTTTGCTAAGTTAGAGTTGGAGGAAATGGATATGGGGCGTGTTGAATCTTTTATTAGAGATAATATAAGTCTGCTGATGAGAAGAACTCATTTCTGAACAAATGAGGGTCTAGGGACCCTTATTGGCCACTGAGAATACCAAGAATATCTTTTCCTCCTCCTGGTGATCTCTTTACCTACAGACATTACATATGAGCAAATCACAAGATATCAACGAGAATCTCCTACAGATTAAATTTTAACTTTAAACCCACATACTGAGTTATTTTTGGAATGATAATGTAGCCTATAGGCTACTTAAAGCCAATGCATGCGCTAAATGAAACATTCATTGCAGTTTTCCGGTAGAACGAGGCTGCATCGCTGTGTCATTTAATCTCCATCAGTCTGTCTCCATGGTGACGCAGCTTCCTACCTGCAGATGTCAGGGAGCGGAGGAGCTGTTCTTTCAGCACCACGGAGGTTCGAGCCGGTCTGAGCCCAGCAGCTTGTTTTCTGAAACGCAGGCAGAAGGTGTTTTGAGGCTACGATGACGAAATTCAATCAGGGTGTTTCCTCGTTGATCTAGCGCCCCCTGTTGGTCTGAGTGCTTCTGCTCTGACTGTAGGCTGTTCCGTGATTGTGATTGTTCATTTTCTCAGTATTTATTCACCTTTTAAGGGCATCCACATACCAAATCTAACAAGAACAGTGCACATGAAGAACAGTCAGTTATAGAGGTTATGTCATATATACAATCTCTTTTTCAGTAAATACACAGGTCATTTAGAATAATTAAGATATATTCATATATTGGCCACTGAGACTACCACTTTTTTTTCTCCTAGTACTTTCTCTACCATCAGCAATTACAAATGAAAAATCACATTATATGAATTATACACATTATATATCTCATACAGATCAAAATGTAAACCTACATGTTGAGTTATATTTGGTCAATACAAAAACAATGAGAATGAAGCCTACTATAAGGCCAATACATTCGCTAGTATTAAGGCTGTGTCGCGTGGTGGATGCAGTCATTCATTTTATTACCATTAATCTGTCTGCATGGCGACCCAGCTTCCTACCTGCAGATGTGAGGGAGAGCAGGAGCTATTCCTTCAGCACCACGGAGGTCTGGCTCTGAGCCCAGCTTCCTTTTCCACACCTGAAACGCAGGCAATAAAGTGTATTTATTTCATCATGTGTTTATCCACCGCCCCCTGTTGGTCTGGCTGCGTCTGCTCTTATTGTGTTCATGATTTTAAAAGAAGGTAATTTTTCATTTTCTTACCATTTACTCTTCTTTTAAGGAAATCCAGATTACAGCCTACAAAAAAAGTTTTTCTAATGACTTTAAAACAAATCATGTACACGATTTATGCTGGTGATGAAACAATATAAACATCTGCTGACATGCTATGCATGTTATTGAATCATTAGTTCTGTCTGATCTTGGTTATTGTTTGTGTATTTGTTAAAGTGCTTTAAAAAAGGGATTCAGTTTGAGCAGACTAAGACTGCATGTTTATTTCTGCACTATTCATTCAGAGCAAATGAAGCTCTGGTTAAAAGTTGATGATAAAGGCATTGATCAGTTTATCTTAAATCACTCAACCTGAATATTTTTACTTGTGTGAATTCTTCCATTTACATTTGTCATAATCACCACCTTCTGTTTTGAGCTACTTTTTAAATGTGTATCTTTGAGTGTGTAATTTATTCTTTCATTGTATTTTTGTCTTAAATTTTGTTGGGGTATGGTGATGTGAGGTTGTTTGGGGAGTGGGGGGGGGGGGGTCGTCAATTTTATTTGGGGACCCCAGGAAGACTGGTTGTTGCATAAACATAATGGGGATCTTGGATACAAAGAAATAAGCAACCAGAGGTGTACTTTTCTGGTTCAGAAAGTAGGAATCCTGCCTGGAACCTGTTCTGATCATTTACCAAACCAGCTGGATTTAAGGAGCTCAGTTCATCTGTCAGGTAAACAAACCTGTTGATGAAAACACCTGTTCTAAATGTACAGGTTAACCCAAAAACATGGCAAGACTTCTACTTTCAGGCACCTGGATTATACACCTCAGCAAATAAACAATAAAATGGATAGACAGTCAGTTATAGATGCTGTAAAAAAATGTAAAAGTTTCTTTTTTTAGTAAATACATAGATAATTTTGAATACTTAAAAAAATATATATGTGTGTAATTAGATACACATATAGATACAATGTGACATCGATTGTTGAGTTTGTATATAAGTTCAGGAAAAAGTATTTATTCACTCTGTATATAAAAAATAAATAAATAAAAGTATTTATTCTGTTTGAATACAGTGCAAGAAAGATCCAGTAGGTGGCAAACTAACCTTATGTATTTAGCTTTCTGTCTGATGAACAGACTGTTCAGTGTGATATAAATCAATTGTAGCAGCATCAACAAAACAATGGGGAGGAGGTTGTTTAGAAGGATTTTCTCTTTTCTTAACAACATGTCAAAATAAAAGAAACAAGTACAGATAAAGACAACATGAAACAACAAAACAACCTCATCTGTAATATTGTACTTCTGGAATATTCTAGGAGGAGGGAAAAGTACATTTCAGTCACACTAAATACAGCCTATATGTTACTACACGTAAGATGCTTTTTATTTCCCAGTACAACGCTGTGGGATTTGTCTCTTATAGAGCACAAACGTTGCAGCAAACACAACAATAAATGTGTGTATGTGTTTTAAACAAATAATTCTTTCCATTTATTCTTTAGCTTTTAGAGAAATAACCTCGATCTACCATTCTTTGCACGATAGAATGTGCTTTCCTGACTCTCTAATTGCAAAATCAAAGTTCCCTACCTGTCAAGATGACATTTTTACTGATTGGACAATTAGTTTTAAAGGAATATGATGACCTCACAGCTCCACCATCCTCTCAACCTGTTTAGATTATTGAAAAAAATAAGGAAAGCTTTTTAACCTAAGTAGTAAATAATGTTCTGAGGAGATATGAAAAGCATTTTCCTTATAGCTTTAATCATCTGTCATTATCAGACAGATATGAAATATATCATATAGATCTATGTAACATTAAACAGCACAAACGATGCTTTCTGCAAATCAACCACCACACATTGTAAAGTATTGTACCCAATAAATATTTTACTGAGTCAAAAAACCTTTTTTACTTCTACTTTGCTCTTCATTATTGTAAGAGTAGGAGATTCTTACAAACAAAATTAAAATCTAGGCTTTTGGTTGACGCTCCCTTAGCGGCCTGTAGGCAGACTAATTGTCAGACGGTCCCTAACTGGGTGGGAGTTTCTCTTGTTTCTTGGTATTGAAGGTGGGGGGTGAGGGTGGGGGGCAGCATCTTCATCGCCACTTGACGCCAGCGATCAGGAAGCCTTTTGAGGTGAGCGATGTGGCTTTTAAACTATCCATTTTGCGAAATGAACGTGGTTTATTGTGCCTTTTATGGCGCCATCGCTTTAATCAACTTATAACCGGAGCTGCGGGGAAGATGGGTGCACATTAATGTGGTTGCTGCAGCATTGACTCGCTAAAAAAAGGTTTTTGATTGGAGAGAAAATCACATTTCTCTAAAATATGAAGATGCGATGCGAAAACGTAGGGCAGTTGCAAAGTTTATGGCATGCTATGCTGCTGCTGTGGCTGCTCAGGATGAGCATGTTTCTGGCAACGTGTCAGGCTGTTACACCCAAACCAGGTGCATTTCTCCCCTCTATAACACACACTGTCCTCGTAGTGTCAGAAGGATGATAAAGCTTGAGTGAACTAATATTTAAGGATCTTATTTAAAATATAAGACAACATGCTGGGTCCACATTACTGCTGCTTGCTGGTTTTCAGTCTGGACTCTGCTGGTTTCACACAAAGCCTTTACTGGTCAGCTGAACAAGTAGTTTAACCTGTTGACTTATTTTTTTGCATATTAAATAGATTTTAATTAAACCGTGTTGTTTGGAGGTGAACTGAGGTGAACTGAGTTTACATTCAGCAAATCTACCCTTTGCAGTTCATGTTTGAATAACTGGTTGTTGTCTATTTTTAGGCTTTGCTGTTCTTTATAAAATGCATATTAAAATAACCACTGCTGCCATTTTATTTACATATAATGGAGGGATATGACCCTGGAAATTCAAGATTTATATTGGACATTTGATGGTTCGGCACTCATATATCAGAGCATAATTAGAGCTTGAAAATTTGGTTTTTATGTTGTAAAAATCTCTTACCATTAATAACGGAGAGTGATATTTAGCACAGTGCATCTGATAATGCTGGGTAATGGACAGTAATAATGATGATTACTGTTCTCTGAAGAGGGTTGCTATCCTGTTTTCAGGCTCATAAGATGTTTATGTTTCTGTTTGTTTTTTTGTTTTTTGTTTTTTGAAAAGCTTATTTTAGCTAGAAGGGTGTTTTTATGGTCTCATCAAATCTTTTAAGTTTTACAATTTGCATTCATCAGTCCTAAAATTCACCATTTGTGAAGATGCTCAATCCAGTTCACAGGGGCCCCCATCCTTCTGGTTTCTGTTTCCCTGCTACAACATACATGACTGATATAAATAGTTTCTTGTAAATGTCTTAATAATGACCCATCAATTTCAGCTGGATATTTTGGAGCCAGGAAACAAGAAAAACCTGCAGAAAATGCCCATCAGGTGCGTCAAAACGTAAAACCTTTCATTCAAACCATAAAAGTAAACCGATAGCTGAAAGATTATCTTTGCTGTTTGTATACACAGCTAATAAAGAAAAGGGTGCACCTCAGTAAATACCAGCATTATAATGAACTCAGAATTTTATTGTAAATAAAATGTTTTAATCCATGCTTGATTGCTTTTTCAGTTTTTATGTACTTAAGCATAATGATTTATACATCAAAGAGCTTTATGGAAGAAAGGTTGCATCTTATGTTAGATGCTTGTCAGCCTGACCTTTTCTGCATGTTACATGATGCAAGGACTTTTTTTCTTTTCTAATTTGATCCAACTCTGTAAAAGTATGATTATACTGCAATTTCCATCCTGTTAGAGTCCTATATTTATTTATGTGTACACTATAATAACCATAGATTACTTCCAATGGTGAAAGTTCCAAAGTCAGATTTTTGCCAGGATCCAGATCTGTCTTGGATTTCTTGCAAAGACCGAGCACCCTAATCATTCACAGAAGAATTATATGCACATATACTGACAATGGCTCTATCTCACAATAATAAAAAAGATCATAGATCCAGATGATGATCAGGATCAGTCCAAAATTTAAAGGAATTCAGTTAGACCAGGAGCCATTTTCAGATAAAAAATCATGAAAATCCATCCAGTAGTTTTTGCATAAAGTTGTTAACAGACAGACAGACAAACAATAAACAGATACATGTCAAAAGCATGAAGATAACGAGTGTCTCAAGAAGAAATTAAATTGATAATGTCAATCTTTCAGCATCATAGAAGCATTAATATTTCAGGAAACTTGAATCTCAGATTGACGAAAGGACCTTTCAGCTGTGCGATGAGCAGATCGTGTGTGTGCCAGCACAGCTGCAGGGAAAGCTGCCAATATTTAGAATCATATTAAAGGAAATATTAAGTTAACTTAAGCTGCTGTCTGTTACATAAATCTATCAGATGCATTTGGTGGTTTCAGCACCTTGGTTAGAGGACAGCTCCACACGTGCAACAGTTAAACTGGAAAAACAGTTTTGATGCAACAGGGATCCTTCATAGTGTGGATTTATCACTTTATATAAAAGTGCCAAGCATGCAATCTGCTTCAATTAACACTGTAATAGCAAATGAGTCAGAACAGGCACTGTGTACAGAATTATCTCCTCAAAATCCAGTGTTTTGGACGAGCCCGGTGCACCCAAAGACGTCAAAGCCTGGCTAAAGATATGCACTTGGGTTAAAAAAGATATTCTTTCCACATCTGTTTGTGCAAACATAAAAACCCCCGGCCAGCCGCTGCTTATTACACTAAAATAATAATGTGTTATTTTAACGTATGCAATTTAGCCTAATATAGCAGCTAGAGATATTAAGCAATGCAGATTCATTTTCACACACGAGCATGAACAGCTCACAATGCTGCCAGCTTGCCTTCCACAAATATCTGTCAGACACCACAAAGGCATATTTCAATCGACTGTCACACACGTCCTCTTTGGTATTAATGATGATGGTGCTGATGGAAAGATATGTGGAATATGTATATATTTAGACCCTATCTATGGAATAAGCTTTAATTGGCTTCCTTAATGTGAGAATGTGGGTGTGCCATGATTCCACTTTGATTATCAGCACATTTGGTATGAATTTCTCTGAGCCATCTCTTAAACCTCATTTCTCAGGCTGCTGGGTATAATGAAACAGTCAGAAAACCCTGTTGACTGAACATCAAACACAAACAAAGACAGATGATATAACTATTAGCTGTGAAACCTCCATTTGTATTCCATCTGCCATTTAACCACAGCAGTTATGCATCTCAGGCTTGGCCTTGTTCTTTTTATGTCTTTCAGTGAAAAGTAGGCTCCTCGCTATTTGAGATTCAAGCTGTGAATTTTTGTACTGTCCTACAGGGGTCTATCACAGTGATGCAGATGCATGCAGCCTTTTCACCGATGTACACAGACTCACAAAGATAATCTTGGCATATTCATACCATAAAACGAGGGAAAAGTAGCAAAAAGGTCATACATATACAGCATATCATCTTACATATGTGCTTGATGCTGATCAATACTTCATGTGTAGATGGTATGTGCAGACATATTTCACTGTAGACACTTGAAAAGTTCTGTCTATACATCAGATGTCATCTGAGCATGCTTGGACAGAAGCTCAGCTAAACTCAAATATTTGGGTGAACATTGAGATGATTAAATCTTCATTTAGGTCTCCTGCACTTATTGATCTTTAACAAAAAGATGTATTTTTTGTTCCATGTTGAGCTACATACAGTCAGTCCTTTTCTTAACCCGCTTCATCCATTTAAGGGTCACAGGGAAACTAGAGCCTATCCCAGCTCATTTAGAGGAGAGGCAGGGTACACCCTGGACAAGTTGCACGTCCATCGCAGGGCTGCACCTTAAACAAGCACCATAAACTCAGACTTCTGCCTTTTTTCTGAGGCATTCAACAAAAGCACAGATTCAGTTCAGTAATTGGTCAGGTTCAGGTTCATCATACAAACATGTTGCACTCAAACATCACTGATGCCAGATTGGTCCTAATGAGGAATGATCCGGTCTACACATCAGCAGGCATCAGTACAGGCACACAGCATTCTCCCCAGGGGGCCACTGAGCATGTGCAGCAAGACAGGAAGCAGGTATTAGGGTAGATGAGCAAGGCCAGCATGTTCAGCCATAGCTCCTGCTATGATATGGCTCACAAAAGCCTTGTGGTGAATGAGGGAGGGGATCTGCATTGAGCTCTGAACAAACACACCTCCGTGATCTGTATTTGTGAATGCTGTGATAGAGAGTGAGCTATGAAATGCGTAAAGCTCCCTCCCTGCTCCTCTGCTGAGCAGGTGGTGAGCAGATTGTGTCAAACTCTCTGCCCATTCTCCCCCTCAGGGTGAGTGTGATGAGGGTTGCCCATCCACACGGCTTTCCAAGCAAACCCATCACAGCATAAACCCAAAAATTCTGGACAGCGGAGAGCAAGATGTAAAGGATTTCACGTATAATACAATCTATAAAGTACTAAAGTACTAATCCAGAGATGATATTATAGCTACGACCATTTAAACTCACTGACATTAACATATAACAATCTGAAACGGAAACCTAACCACAAAGAGTTGCCAAGTTAAGTTGCATAATGTGTAAATTAATCCAGGTGAGTACAGGTTGCATAGGTCAGTTTTAGAATAAAATGATTACAATGAAGTTTCTGTATGTGTGAAATATCCAGGTGGTCGGTGTTATAGTTTGGTTTGTGTTTTAGTGTTTCCTGTTTTATTTTGGTTTGTTTCCTGTTTTGTTCTTCCCCACGGTTCATTAGTTAGTTGTCAGTTAGAGTTGGTTGTATTTGTTTAGTTCATTGGATGTCTTGTCCTCCTGGTCGGCTTTCATTATATTAAATATCCTCAATCTACATCCGTCTGCCTCTGCCTCCTGCCTGCCGTGGGTCCACACTTCTCCTTCATGCTTGCTCATCCCCAGGACTTATAACAGTCAGACACATCATGCGTCAGGTTTAATCCAACTGACTGACCTCACTGATGAGCTGGAGAGGTTGCTTTACATCCTTCCAGTCATTTTGCTGTCAGCTCCCCTCTGATGAAATATTATGAAGCCATTATTCAGCCTCGGAGTCCTCAGGAGGATTCAAAGTTTAACTGTGACCTGCAACGAAGGAGCCAAAAGTCCAGTACTTCTGCTCTTTCTTGTGTTGACTGACAGCTACAGCAGAACGTATTACAAAGGATAAACCTCAAGTTTAGGAATTTCAAACACCAAAAACAGCTTCTTTCTTCTTTCTGACACAGTTGACACGATGAGCATTTAAAGGTGAACACAGCATAAATTAGCCTTTTCAAATAGTTTGATTAAAATATCAAGGGGATGCAGCACTTTTCAATTCCTGCCACATGTTTTAAATCTCGTCCTTCCACATTTATCCATTTCTTCTGTTTGAGACCTGAATTTGCTCCACTGGTGTGGCTTAATATTGCTCAGTGTCATAATCTGAGGATGAGCAAGCATGGAGGAGATGTGTGGACCCAAGGCAAGCAGGAAGCAGAATGATGCAGACGAGGATATTTATTATAACGAAAACCAGCAAGGGAGACAAGACATCCAACTAACTAATAACTAATGAACCGCAGGGATGAACCTGAGGAATATATATATATATACAGAACTACGCACAGGTGAAATGAATGAACCAAATGAAACCAGGTGAAACCAATAAATGGGAAAACAAGAAAGCTAAACTAAACACAACAGACAAAACAGGAAATAAACCAAAATAAAACAGGAAATACACAAACACAAACCCTAACACCCAGGAAGATCTACTTCTGGTTAAATTGTCAGAGATACGGTCTCACGATTTGTAACATGATGCACATCAATATGCAGATAAATAATGCAAATAAATGTCACCAACCAGAAAAGGCTTATAAAGACAGTGAAACAACAGAAACTCTAACACAACCATCACCATCTCTGTCATCTCCCTAAACAGGAGTGTCAAACTCCAGTCTTCGAGGGCCGGTATCCGGCAGGTTTTTGTTGTGCTCCAACACATCTGACTGAAATAAATGGAAAGGTTGACAATAACCTGTTGGATCCGTTTGGTTTGCATCAGGTATGTTCGTGCAAGTAAACAACTACCTGCCGGATACCGGCCCTTAAGGACGGGAGTTTGACACTCCTGCTCTACAAAATCTACTTGTATGCATATTTTCACATGGATATTTTTTACGGTCTGTTTGTTGATTGTCTTACTGTCACACCCCTGTGATTATGTCTGATCTAGTTTAATCTCTGAATCTGATTGGCCCTGGTTAAACTTTTGATGGCAGACCACCTTGAACACTAGGTGCTGTAGGGGCTGCATGCAGGTGTGATTCCTCACAGGTACCTGATTTGATCATGGGTTGGAGCATTTCTGTTTTGTTCTCTCTTGCTCCAGCTTTCTCCCACATCCCAATAACCTACATGAGTTATTTGTTTGTCGTAATTCTTCCTAAAAATGCACATGAGGTTGTTTGTTTCTGTGAGGGAACAACTTGTCCAACACTTGAGCCTTGCCTGATGTGCTCTAGGGTTGTATATGACTGCGTATAAGCGATGAGTGGACAGAATGTTCTTTGTTTTTGTGCTGAAATGGTTTAAAATATACATCCAGTTTGTCATTTTTTCATTCATTCATTTTCTATACTACTTAGTCCAATTTAGGATTGAGTGAAGCTGGAGGCTATCCCAGCAATTAGCAGGCGAGGAGAAGAGCACACCCTGGACAGGTTGCCAGTCCATCACAGGGACATAGATCACTTATGCTCACATGCACTCCTACAGAGAATTTGGAGCTTTGTATGATGGCATCACACACTTCCAACATCAGTAAGGATGCCAAACCCTTTCTTTTGTAGAATTGGATACATAAATTAGTTTAGATTACAGCTATCTGGCAGCACAGTCAGAGTTTATGCTCTCGAAAGCTCTAAGAAGTCATGTGGAAAAATGAAAATGATTACAGAATGTTTATCTTACACTGTGTGAGCAAGCTGACCAACTTAATGTGATCTAGTTGCACAGAGGATCAAGCTTAAAGGAGAACTTCGCTTTTTTTTAACCTGGGGTCTGTTGTCATCTTTCCTTCCATACATGTGAGTGGTGTAGAAATGAGATAGCAAGATAGCTCCAGTATTTAGCTGGGCTGGAAATTAACAGTGCAGCTAATGACAGGTAGGG
>JBAMHV010000021.1:9009692-9030989 GCA_037177535.1 Pseudomugil gertrudae | reverse complement strand
CTACATCACTCACATGTATGGAAGGAAAGATGACAACAGACCCCAGGTTAAAAAAAAGCGAAGTTCTCCTTTAAAGCTTGCTAACATCCATTAGATTATCTTTTTTTTTTTTAGTTTGCACATAGATATACTGGTGACCTGCTCTGGGTGTACCCCGCCTCTCGCCTGACGTTTGCTGGGATAGGCTCCAGTTACCCACCACCCTGAATTGGATGAAGCGATGTGGAAAATGGATGGAAGGATAGTTACTGTAGATATTGGTTTAAGACTCTACTCTTCAATGTGTTGCTTTTTGTTAGCAGAGCATGTTTTGGAATGAGAGGTCATCCATGTTCCTTAGAGGTCAGGTAAAAATTGAAGAGAAACATGAAACCTTTTGTTTCCATACAGTGAGAACGGCTTTTTAAGACAACAGATGAGTGTCGGGAGTCAACGGATTATTTAACAAGCTTGTAGCGAATGCAGCCGCTCTGAGTCCATGACACTTTTATTTATAGTGATTGCAAACCAGCTTCGGGGTTTGTCTTTCATCTCACGGAAACTGGTAGTTGATTAGATGCAGAGGTTTCTAAGTCAACTGAAGTGCACGTTTTATTTATGGCTTATTTCTCTGGTAAAACAGGGCCATCACTCCTCATTTCCTCAGGCTGGTTTTGTATCTTCATCCAAGGGAATGTTTGATGAAGAAAGCGAAGATGTTACCGGGATTTCCACTAAAATGTTTTATGGTGCCTATCAGGCTGAGATGCAGCTGGCTGCCTTAAAGGAGTTTGAATATAAATTTACTGTATATCTTGTCAAAGGTTGGCAGCTTCAGTCATTTCAGTCTGGCAATTAATTTGTGAACAGATTAGATTATTTTAGTGAGAATAACATCTCGCTCACAAAGCTGTTTAGAGTAGAGATTGTTTCCATGTTTCTCTTCATGTGATGCACAGAGTGGCACTTTCTTAGACAGTATGATGCAATCGCTCTGCACATTTGATGCAAGATGCACGGGAGGATGCATTAACATCGTGGATCATCCTCATCAAAAGCCCATCACACTTTAACTAAGAAACATAGTCCTACATTATCTGTGATTGTAGGCTGTTGTCACAAGTATGTTGACTATGTTTGCAACCAACAGCCTACATTCAGGTTTAACTTAATCATAAATAGATACATTTATAAAGTAAATCTTAAATATTCAGAGTTTAATCAGAGTTTACGCTGACAAATTCAGCTGGAAGGATTTGAGATGATATATTTTTTCAGCCTTTGTGTACCCGGGTCAATGAAAAGCATCTGAGACTATTCAGTTCTCTATTAATGTACCTTTTAAATATGTAAGATACTATTTTTTTACTTGTTCTTAAGGGAAAAGTGTGAGAGAGAGATACTTTGACTTTTGACACCTTTTATTATTCTGTACAAAGTGTCAAATACTCTGTTTTACATAACAATCTCAACTTGCATCAGAACTAAACAAAAGCTTCACAAACAAAAACAAACTGTTCATTAACTTCTCCTGTCTCGCATTATGACAGCAGAATGATGTTCTGGCTGCCGTAATGTGCTACACAATTTTTTTCCACCAATTGGAGCCTTTTAGAAATGAGGCTCCTCTTGATTCTTTATTTTTTTATTATACTATTTATATCTTCGCTTTTGCCATTTCCTCTTAAAACTGCTGGATCAGACCTGAAAGAAAGGGGAACCTTTTCTGCACCTGTAAAGAATCATTAAGCTTCTTATAACTCCACAGTTGCATCAAACTTCTTAAAGTTTTACTTATAAGTTTGTAAAATAATATACTCCTTTTATTCCAAAAGAAAAGATAGATGGATGGAAATCTTTTCTTTCTTTCCTTCTCCTCCTCCCCTCTCTCCAACAGCATCATTAACCACGCCTCAACCCCCCGTTCACTTTATCTGTAACTAACCCGTACAGTAAAACTGCTAGCTCAGATTATGGTTGTACCCCTTTAGCCTGGCACTGCTCTGCACTTTGGTAAAATACAGCCAGTGTTATTCCCGATTCTGTCCCTTTCATGCTGCCAGATCCCGGTGATCAGGTGAACATTTCTCCTGCTGGAGCGTTTTATAGGGAGCGAGGGTCCAAGGGCTCAGAGAGGACTGGAAAGCTGGCGAGTCACATGATTGTACATGAACAATGTTATGTTTAATAGTAAGAGAGTATTGCCACATGCACAATATGTAGGGACCCCAAGTGTAGACATGTGAAAACCATTAATCGATGAGCTTAACTTGAGAAATTTTATTTTCCTAGCGAGCATAAGGACTGCGTGTCCAGATTTACCCTGTTTCAGAGAGACGGGAGGTTCAGGGTGAGAAAAGAGAGAGATGAAATGATGTGCTGCACTGCTTTAATCTGGGGTTGCTGTAATTGGTCCGGTCCAGATTCAACAACATTATTTGCACAAAGAACAAGGTCAGCTGATTACCTGAATATCCTGAATGATCAGATCATTCATGAATGGGTTTTTTCATGGTCATATTCCAAGACGACGATACCAGGATTTATCGGTCTCAAAGTGTGAATGAGCGATTTAGGGCACATCAGACATCATTTTCATACATGGATTGGCCACCATAGAGTCCAAATCCCATTGAGAATCATTGGGATGTGCTGGAGAAGGCTTTGCACTGTGGTTGGAGTCATATCGTCAATATAAGAGCATAGTGTAAATTAAATCTGGAATAGTTTAGATGGGTTGTCAGAGAAGATTTTACAGAGAAAAAATAGATTAATTTCACTCCATCTCAGCTGGTTTTAAACTTCCCTCAGATAAAGTGAGATAATCATATATAATTGATGGTTTAACAGCTGTTGGTTGCATGAAGATGGTTAATCCATCTCATTTCCTGAAGAGATGCTTTAGGGCTCATTTTTCTGACTTTCATATAACAGAAAAACTGCTGGCAGGATTCCCATCAGATGGGGATCATTCATACATGTGTCTGATAACATGAATCCCACCAAATGATCCCAGTCAGCTCAACACCAGATGTAGCCAATTGCAGTACACGTGCAAACCTGATATCTATCAGTCTCTTTGGTACGTTGCCTTGTTGCATTGTCATTGTGAGCTTGTGTTGCTGCTGGCACCAACAGTTTGCTTCTCGTTTTGTTTATTTATTTAATTTTGTCTTCCCTTTCAAGCTAAATGAGTATTTGGGGACAGTGCCAAGACAATGCTGCTTTGAAACAATCCATGCTGCGGCGACAGCAGATCTTAATAAAAAGACAGGAGAAAGATTATTATCTGGATTCCATCAAGGTTTATTGAAAGTTATTGATCTTCTGACAAACAGTGTAATTGTTTTGTCTGACTAACTTCAAAGATCAGATCTTCCCTCATGCACACAAACACACACAAGACCATAAAATTTAATGAATTACGTTATAATGACTTGATTATTGTCCCTGCAAGGAATGCAAGTCCTCATAAAGAGACTGAGTGAACAGTTGTAGGTTGCCACAGCCTGAGTAATGGCCACCTACACATATATAGATACCTCAGCTGTCTGTTTTCTGGTGCAATGAGCAGATAAGCTGACACAAGCTTACGTTTTCCAGCTTGCTCTGGTTTTTTTTGTCTTGCTGTCTCAGACTTGGGTATATTTCATCACCAGTTCACTGCTTCTGTAAGGACTTCAGTATCTGTGACCCTGATGGTCTAAATTGAGCTTAGTGAAGCCATTTCACTCTTTCTGCAAGGAGGAGACACATCCCTGCTTCGCAAGCCAAACATGAGTTTGTAACCTGCTGTGTTTGCTTTGAAGCCTTGTACAGAGAAGCGGAGAAGTGAGCAGAGGGAAAGGATTAGACAGACACCACACTGGCAAAGTTGTAAAAGCTCAAGCAGAAATGGATACCTTGTGATCAGCACGAGCTTGTTTGTGTGTGTACATAAGGGATGCAACGTTAAACTGCTGAGTCATGCTGTGACGTTGGTCCAGTTGGCCTGCATCCCTCAACATCCTTCCTGGTCCTTGAAGGGAAGACGAGGAGTTTCTCTGTCAGCATCAGCTGAGAGTAGAGTATCAAGTAAATCACTTGTCTGGTGCAGGAATATATGTCCCCCCCATAAAAGCCTTTTGGATGTTAAACTGTAAAGTTTGTAGGTAGATAGTTGTGTTTTCTGTGAACAGAAGAGGTTTGATTCAGCTGCATTAATTTATTTTGTAATGTGTGTTGGCAACTACTCAAAAAGAGACAAACAGGCTCTCTCTCTCCCCTTAAGTCTTGTATTGTTATTGTATTGTTATTCGTCCATTTTTAGCCAAAATATATCGACAGTTTGAATTAAAGGCAAAGATACGAAGAGTAATCCATGGCTCTGTGGAAAGAGCGCTCCAGACTGATGCACTTTGTGTGTGTGTGTGTGTGTGTGTGTTATGGATTTTCTTAGTGATCAGTCCTGGGGGAGATCCTCCCTGTCATCTCTAAAGGAAGGTGTTTCTGACAGTACCTAGGTATTGACTGCAAACTCTACAGTTTAAATCTACAAGGGTGGCCACAGCAGTGTAGAAAGAGCTGGTCAAAGATTGCTGAATAGTATTTTTGTACTTCTATTCATTTCCAGACCTTCGTAAGTGTGATGTAATGCAGTACAGCAGCACTGCGATTGATCACCTCCTACACGAGACGTCCTGCCGTGGCTTGTGTTGCACAACAGGCACCGTTTGGTAAACGCTACGCAAAGCTGTGATGAAGCTTCTCAGGAAGTGACATCAATGGTGCAGTGATAAATCACAGCTTTAGATTTGGTTCTGTAACATGTGCCAGCTTGGCCGTCAGCATACTCCACTCAGTCTGGTAACTTACAGCACTTGAAAGTATTCAGATATAGTTTTTTTTTTTACCGTGCGCAGCATATTTACTCCAACACCCGTTTCTCTGTCACAGTAACTGGATCGCTGATAGTGTTGGATCTTATTTTTCTCGTGAAGTCTGATCTGATTGAGCAGATGTCTGTTAGTCATATGAATTTGCAGTATTGATGCAGAGCTTTGTCAGCACTGTGGAGATGCTCCATTTCCTCTGTTTACTCACTGAGGAATGTACACAAGCGGAGCAGCTGCTAGCAGGGACTGTATTGATTGAAAGTGAGATTAGTGTATGTCGCTAAAAGACAGATGGTTCAGGCCTTAATCTATGGTTACGGTGGAGTGAGTTATCATATCCTATGATATGCTGTTTACTAAAATTCTCTTTTTGTTCAGGATTATGAGGACTAATTTAAGATTAAGGCTGAAAAAAAATGTAATCCAACATGACTCCTAAACATCAAACTCCTAACACCACTCCTGTGGTGGACTGGCAATCCGTTGATGGTGTGCTCTGTTTCTCACCTGCTACTTACTGGGATACACTTCAGCTTTCCCACAACCCTGAATTGGAATAAGCTTTAAATAAAATGAATTGATATATGAGAAGTTGGAAAAAATAGGATAAATGATTTCTGTTTGAAGGTCATGTAACTTTAGAGAAAAACAACAATGTTAAAACACATATAAAAAAAACAATGTTAACTGATGTTTCAGTGTTTTTATTCTGCTTCTCTTTGATTCAGAACATTTCATCAGCATCACAATCAGTGCACAAAGCCCATCTTAAAGTCTTAATGAATTAATGAATCAAACAAACATTTGCTGAAGTCAATGTCCATCTCTCCTTCTGCTATAGTCCAGTGCTGATGGCGCATTCAGAGCTGTTTGAAACAAGGGCGCCCTCCGAAGAGGCACACACTCTGGATCTGGATGCCCTGGGTTTTCTGGAGCCGGTCGGGGAGGAAAACAACACAGCAGAACGATGCTTTCGCTCACATTCCCGCAGCAGCGTCCTCCAGGGTCTGCCGTTCGGTGGGGTCCCCACAGTCCTCATCATCAATGTGGTTCTTTGGATGGTACTTACCCTTCCTCTTTCTCACAAACACATACATTATACACTCTCTCTCTCTTTCCTCCTCCCCTTATCTCTCTCACACACACAGATTACACAGTTTATTGACGATAAACATATATTTGTTTGAATCTTCAATGTGTAAATTGTTATTCCATCACTTTAAAGCTGTCCGCTTTTCTTTAGTCTTCACACTAATCGTCTTCATTCATTTTGTTAACTGCTAGCTAGCTCTGAATCAGCTTTGCTTGTGTGCTGACTGGTCAAGTCCCTGCTGAGAGAGTCATTCACACTCAAAATACAGCTGTCTTAGACTGCAAATACTGATAGAAACTCCTGTTAAAATCCTTTGTTGAGCTTGGCCAGCAGTGCACCAGTCCTCCACCCTCTTGTGATACTTGTTTTAGTGACCCTCCACCTCCATTCAAACTTTCCAGAGAGCAATGGTTACAGCTGCAGTCCCAGATAGAAGAGTTTCACCGCTGATGTATCTGAATGACATCAAATAGCATCATAGCAAAACCTTAACTAACCTACAGGCTGGTTTCCATAATGCAGGGCAGCGTTTGAGGCAACTTAGTCTTCAAAAATAATCACCTCATTTAGTAGCTGATAGTAAAACAACATAGCTATTTACAGGAAACATTTTAATAGCCTTGTTGATTTCATAAACAGTTGAGTTGCATTTAGAAGCCTGGTTCTCCTTTTTAATAAGCCTTTTGTTGTTCATATTTAGTCCATCACCTCTGCCTGCTCTACGGCAGCCGAAGGGGATATAACTAGGAAGGGGTCCAAAAATAACACCAACGCTGCCGACGTCCTGTTTAGACATAATGAAGAGCCTTAATGCAGACAGACAACCAGGAGTAGCGCATTACCACATGTTTACTTTGGTAAAATGTTGTTGTCTATCTAAAAAAAGTCATCTCTCAAATATTTAACATCCTTCCTAATAAGGAAAAGAAATTTAGAGTTATAAAGACTAAAGATGGCTTTACAATCTATAAATCTGTAGAGCTATTATTATTTTTCATTTAACATGGATAGCACATAAGAAGAAACAAAGATAATATCAGTGTAAATATGTCAGAGCTATCCAAAAGGCTCATTTTCACCTGTAGTCCCTGCCAGCTCTTACAAGGCTGCTGGTAACTAATTATTAAAGAATTATAAAAACATTTTGTTACTAAAAGTTCATAATGCTGCTTTGATATTTTCAGTATAAATTCCCAGGTTTTACTTTTATTAGTTTATCTAGTCAAAGTATTTAAAAAAGACTATTTACTATTTTTAATACTGCACACTGAAGTTTGTGTTTCCTGCCTATCTGAGCAAGTGGATCTCATAGTTACATACACACACACACACTTAGAAATGCACATATGTGCATGTCAGAGAAGCAGAAGTTGTTTTCACTCATATTGTGTGTGCACATCTTGCCATTGTAAATAAATAGTTTCTCCCATTGCTCTCCAGATAATATCAGGCTTGTCCCTCCAGTTCCACTGTCAGCCCTTGTCAGGCGTCATCTCTACACCGGTATCACTCTCCATCAGCCGCCTCCATGTTTTAATTGACTCATTTCATGACTGCCAGGTTGTCAAGCCAACACAGAGGGTTTGAGCACCATCTCTTAATGACAGGCATGAGTCAAAGCGTGCCTCCCCCCAGGTGACAGGAGCACGCCTCCACATCAATTCCACCATCATACAGAATAAATTATGAGTGGGACTTTAGCACAGCAAAAGTCACATAATAAGACAAAAAAAGATAAATCAACAGGAGAAAGCAAATATTAGCTTGTTATTCATCCACATGCTCCTTAAAATCATGTTTGTATCCTTTAAAGAATGAATCTATCAACATTTATAGGAAGTTTCCTTCATTAACTGAGCTGTCGTCCCCACCCACCAAATCGACTGAAATCAGCCAAAGATTTAATGCTGCCATTAAAATCAAATGCTCATCAGCACTTTTCTCAATTTGCATTAATCAACATTCATTAATCAGTATCCACTCATGCTCATGGATAACACAACGCATGACTGAGCAGGGTTTCTACTTTTATAGCTCATTGGGATTTTTAGCTGCCCTCCATTGTGGTAAAATAAAGGTTGTACAGGTTTATTTTTGCAGCTGACCACGCTGAACTGACATGACTGCACACCGTGTGCTCATGTGGGCATGTTGACCTGTCTCAGATAGTTTCCAAGACAACCGTGTGAGATCTACTAAACAAAAAGGAAGGATCATTATTCCTTCAGCCTTTTTTTAGGTTTTCTTTAGACACTTGGAAAACAGCTTGGAAATGAAGCCAAATGATCCCTTTTGACTGTAAGTCATTGAAATCATGTTCTTGTTCTGTTATAGTTTCTATTGCTCATATTTTCCTGCTTGAGGAAGGCCGCGTGGGACTACGGTCGCCTGGCTCTGCTGATGGAGAATGACAGGTAAATCCCTCGCTCACTGTCCTGCTCAGAAAAATGTGATACACTTTCCTGTGTGTGAGCAATGTCATTATTTAAAATGGATTAGTAGTTTTCACTGGTGTGACTCCTCTGATGCTGCAGCGCCCTCTGCTGTGTGGAGGAGGTGCTGCAGATTCAACTATAACATTTTGTGATGCTAAAAAAAAAGGGCTATGTTTGTTTTTGTTTTTTTTTATTTAGCACAATACAACTCATGTTGTGATTGTTTTGTATTGACTTAGAAAGAGCTAGTGATGGCTCCATAATGTATATCTTTAAGGGTAGAAATTGCTACTCAATAGCTTTACTCATGGTTTGCTTCTGCTCAACCTGCTTCTCATCTCCTGTGGAGTGTGCTTTATTATTTCCACCTGACCACTGGCGGCTGCACAGCTCTCGAGGTCGAGCAGCATCTGTGCATTTTGCCAAGCGGTCCTCTCTCATGCTTGATTTGACATGACGGTGAACTGTCAGTTAAAAACCCCACAAAGAAAAATCCACAAACGCTTTTCTGGCTTCGTCAAATTGGACTGTTTGTTTTTATTGACTTCTCGTGGGCTGAACTCACACAGGTACAGTTGGACAGTTTGTGTATTGATTAGATTGATTGATTAAAGCTGTGTCACTCTTTGTATTGTCTCCTCACATCAGTCTCACATCCTTGTTTTACGGAGAACCAAGTGAAAAAGAGAAGTCTCCTTCAGAATCCAGTCCCTCAGACACTGAGACCAAGGACATGGTAAGTGTTGGATTTTTATGTAGACGGGGTTTATTTTAAACATGAAAATCAGCTTTTGTCTAAAACACTTCCTGTATTGTGTAGTTTTCCCTCATTGTGGCTCAATAGATCAGTTAGTGAACTGAAACATTGATTATTTCGGTCTCATCTGAGACCTCTGGCTGTGAAAACTAAACGTGTCTGCTGTGTGAAAGGCCTGTCATCGTTTGTCTTCGCACACACAGGGACAGAATTACCAAAAACATGTACTGTGTTATTTTTGCTACCTTTAAATCTATTTTACATGTGTCTTTTGTTCACTGCTGTTCTGATACTGTGAATGACCTACGTTTTGACATATGTTGTGAGCATGAAACCCGAAAAAAGCAGTTTAAAAAAGTTAAAGGTATCTTGCAGTACCCAATCACGTCATCCTGTATATATTCATTTTTAAAAGAGAAAAACTGCAGTGTAACTGAAGCAGTGTTTTGCAGTCTCAACAAACATGAACATCTCAAACTCTGATGACAAACGTGTGTTACTAAAATGCTGGCAGACTGTTGTGGATATGGAAAAATCACTCTCACTCTACCCTCCAGGAAACGGCAGTAAAACACATCAATGCAATGAATGTCACTGCTTTTCCACACACTGCTCTACAGTGTCACAAGGGATACCTTCAATCTATAAAGCTATAATTAGGGTAAAGAGGCGTAATGTTTGAGGAGCAGACTGGTGGATTCCAGCTATCTGCACTCTGCAAAACATTTTTAAGAAATACTATCATTACCTACACCAAATATGCTAGACAGACTACCAGTCTCTCTTTTGTTTGTTTGAAGTAATTATACCAATCTGTCACTGTTAATTTACTGGTTATTTATTCTTCTCTAAAAAGACTGCATGCTGAATTTTCATAGGAAAAACTAGTTGTCTCAGCGAGGACTACCTCAGCTGTTGTAGGAGGAAAGTTTGGATCATGACTCAGCTGGACTGTCTGTGAGTCCCTGACACCTGTGTGACAGACTGAGGTCACTCCCTGCATGTTTATAACAGTGTAAGTCAAAGAGTCAGACAGGAGTCATCGCCTTGTGCCCACACATAGCTGAGGTTGCAATAAACTGATTACAGCTGCAGGCTAGACTTTTTAAATCTCTATCTCTATGTCACTCTGCAGACCTGATTACTATGCAAATTGAGGATATACACAAGTAGGCAGATATGGTGTGTTCACACATTTGCACGTGTCTTTATTTGCTTTAACAATCTATTCATCTGCTGTTATATGACTCTTGTCATTCCAGGGCTTCTGCTCATGGCTTTCATCTCTTTACCATATGAAGTAAGTTAAAACAGAGCAGTTCCCCTTGTAACAGCTTTAACCCTCTTTCATCTGAGGGTCTTTAGGACTGATGTTACCATTTACTGTAAAGCCTAATGTTAGATCTTATTTAGCAGCAAAAGCACACCAGTCTGGGCCTATGTGACCGCTGGTGCCATAGTTTGCTGTTGAATATTTGCACTTGTTCAAGTCTGACGGCACACAGTAGATTTGGACCTGTTAACATTTTTTTCAGACGATATCCATGGTTTCCATACTATTATGGTGGAGTCTGGGTGCTTCTGTTTTTAGCTCCCATGGGATTCATGGGAAAGTGTGAACCCACCCTAAAAGTTCACAATGTGTGGGCTGCCATCAAACCAGCATGTGCACCTTTCTTCTTTTTTTTCATATTTTTATTTTGTTATTTCATAAAAGTGGGTTTCCTGAACCGCCTGTCTGGTAACCACATCGTTTCACGGCAAAGTAGGGCTGCCAGCATGTTAATTATGATGAGACGAGAGCTTAGGTACAGTACTGGGATATGTTAAAGAGCTTTATTACTACATCTGTGCATGGAAAATCACATTTTAGCCACTTCAAGAGCAATTCAAAGCATTTTCTATTTTTCTAAATGTGCAGAAAGGGGACATTAGGCATTTAGCCCATCTAAAACCATCTCCACTCTGTTTGCAGGGATGAGGAGATCCGTTGCAAATGTGGCATCGATGCCGTCACATACCTGTCCTTCCAGCGCCACATCATCCTGCTCATGACAGTTGTTACCCTGCTGTCTTTGGCTGTAATCCTGCCGGTCAACTTTTCCGGGAACCTCCTGGGTATTTTGGGCTCCACATGATGGTCTGCCTGTTTGAAAAGTGAAAGGATATCCTTAACCCAAAGAGACAGGGCACCTCAGCAGAGGAGAGGCCAGGCCACACAGAAATAATAACACACATGTGTTTAACAAAGGATTTGTTGGTTAACTTAATGGGAATAGCAAAGCACATGTACAAAGGCTGAATTAAGTTGCTGGCATACCAGTTAAAAGACATCAAGACCTTCTGCAAGTTAGCCTGTAAGAATAAAATAGGCTTAATTTAATCTAGATCGAAACATGTAGGTGTCAGGTCTTGGTTTTTGCCCATAGCCAGCTGCTAAATAGCAGCAGCAATGACTTTGGGCAGTGGTCTGCTTATTTTGTAGGAAATGTTGAGAAAACTTTTCCACAGCTGAATGAAGACAGAAGCCTTTCGGGGTCCACAAGGAGCTGGGTTGTCCACAGACACTTCTTTTATTACTGCTGTTTGTCATCATGTAGACCCATGTGTCACCTCTTATTAAATAAACAGCCACAGGCTGTCATGGTAACGGCAAACAAGGGCTTCCTAAATTGAAACAGCACTGACATGAATGTGGCTTGTGAATCTTGTGTTAATGTAATTTAACTGGTTTATATGGAGGACATAGTCTCTGAATGGTTGCATTGCTTCATGTGGGCTTTACCCTGCACACAAGATTGGAGGATTTCTCCTTTTAGGTCATCACGAAAAAATTAGAGCGTCTCTCACACACTGTCATTTGTCATTATTTCAACAGGAGACAGTCCTGAAAACTTTGGAAGAACAACACTGGCTAATGTTAGCGCAAAGTAAGTGTTACACTGCAGGCATGGCAGTGACATCAAATTCCCAGAAAAATCCCAGAACCAAGGAGAAAAGAGAAAATAAAACTTGGCTATCTGTAATTATATTTGTTCATGTGCCTCAAAGGGACAGCTTTCTGTGGCTGCACAGCATCTTTGCTCTGGTTTACTTCATCATCACGTTGCTGTGTATGGCTCACCACTGGATACGGCTGGAGTACGGAGAAGATGAGAAGGTCTGTCAACAACACGTCCTTTTGCTTTGACCGGAGCATAAACCATCTTATTAGCTTGATTTCTATGTAAGGCAGAAGCACGATGTAATTCCATGAAAACGTGCATTTGCAAAAGCTTTTTTTTCTGCTCTAGTTTTAGGAAAAGCAGTGTATGGGGCACTAAAGCATGGTCGTTGCATTATGTGTTACAGGTAGCCAGGACACTGATGATTACCTGCATACCAAGAGAGATCTCTGACCCAGGCCTCATCACCAAGCACTTCCAGTACATATCCTTCCTTCTCCAGTTTATTGTTTAGTCAAGTCAAATAATTTCCTCATGTTTGATTATAATGATTTTCATGTTGATGACCTAATCTCAGTGAGGCCTACCCCAGCTGCACCGTCACTGATATCCGCTTCTGCTTTGATGTTCACAAGCTGATGAAGCTGGACCTGGAAAGGTACCATAAACGTTCACAAACTGGAATGCCCAGTTTGTTGTTTTTTTTAATCGCGTGCTGAGGATGCTGTATGTTTCAGACGCAAGGCAATGAAAGGCAGGCTGTATTACGCAACAAAAGCCCAAAAAGATGGGAAGATCATGATAAAGACCCATCCATGTGCTCAGATATTCTGCTGTGATGTTTGCGGCTTTGAAAAGGTACGTTTTATGATTGCAAACAAACTGAGGATGTTATGCACAGGCGGGGTAAAGCCACTGGATGGCACTGCAATGCAAACGCAGATACATTTTAATCTTTCCAGTTCATCTGTGGGAGACTTGGAGTGAAATAGCTGTGCTTTAATTTTCTTTAGGTAGATGCAGAACAATACTACAGCGAATTAGAGGAGAAGCGAACAGATGAGTTCAATGCAGAGAAGAATCGCATCTCCATGAAGAGGTTGGGCATAGCGTTTGTGACCTTTCGGGATGAGAGGATGACGGCTGTGTGAGTAAACGCCGGCGTGACATCATATAGGCTCACATAAACAATCACGGCAACAAGTGGCCATAATATACATTGTGTTGTTGCTGAATGTGGATGCATGAATGGCTGCAGGACTCTTGTTTTCTCTTCCAGCATTGTGAAGGATTACAGCCGTGTGCTCTGTCGTCGCAGACCCCAGCAGTCCAGCATCACTACTGTGGTGCAGTCACACAAATGGGGTGTCAGCTATGCACCTGCTCCCAGTGACATTATCTGGTGAGTACCGGTAACAGAACCGGGACTTTAGCACTAAAATAGAAACTGTTTTGCTGCTATTTAAAGTTCAGGGCCTCTAAAGTTTCTCTTTGGATTATTCAATATTTCAGTCACAAAGTCATATCCTTCTTGTTTATTAGAACTTTTGTTATCTATACCACCTTTTATCTCATGTGCGACCATAATGGTGTGGAAGAAGCATTTGATCAACCTTGCACGGAGGTGCTGTAAATCCTTTTCCAACATGCACTGCACATAGCTCTCCTGGCAGACATGGTCACATTTACACCTACGACACCAGCAAATGTATTAACCCAACCTGCATGTCTTCTGACCGTGGGAGGGAAGCAGAGCATCCAAACAAAACCCACACAAACACAGATTTTTGAGTGGAGTATCTAATTTTGCATGATTTGCACACCATTTAGACACATCGGCCTGTAATTAAGCCTGACTCTTTATAGTATCTTTGGAAACCTTTGGATTGTAACATAATTTCAGGCCAAAGCTCTGATGGGTTTAGTCATGCATGTCTCTGCATAATTAGCTTATAATCTCAGAAGTGCATTTATTAAGAAAAGAAATATGCATAATACAAAATAAAAGGTTTTTTAGCAGTGCAGGTGCATTGTATGGTTCCTATTTTTCCCTGTTTTTATGCCTTTAAGGCCTTTAACATGAATCAATATGCTGTTGCATATGTACAGCAGATGAAAAACACCACCCAAAGTTTATTCATTAGCCTTGATTTTAAAAGCCACACATCCTTTTTGTTATCTTAAAAGGCAAAAGCAGGGAGATTATGTAACAGTGGAGTGATGCACACATATGGGAGACCAACCAAAGAGAGGGATCGTGCTTCATACCTAGTTTCCTGAAGTGTGCTTCTGTCTTTATATTAATGTGTTTTTGCACTCATGATCTGGAACTAGACTGCTGGATAAGATGTGGGTTTTATGAGGTTAAGTAGGGACTTAAGAGCGCTGTGTACGGTCTTTTCTTCAGTGCAGTGCAAACACACTCTTCTCTCAGACTGAGCCCGGCTATTTCAGGCGAATACTGTTAACTGTGTTGTCCACCGCAAACTTAGACTCATTATTTTTCACATCACCAGGGAAAACCTGTCAGTGTGTGGCTCTCGATGGTGGCTCCGCTGTGTCCTTCTCAACATCCTCCTCTTTTTGCTGCTCTTCTTCCTCACCACTCCCGCCATCATTGTCAACACAATGGACAAGTTCAATGTCACAAGACCCGTGGAGAGTTTGAGGGTTAGAGTTTAGGAGTGATTTTATCATGGCTTCATTTTCTGCCTTTTTTGCTGCTTTAAATAAACCTCTAATTGTCATATGCAGAGCCCAGTTATTACCCAGTTCTTCCCAACACTCCTGCTGTGGGCGTTTTCAGTGCTTCTGCCCTTCATCGTCTACTACTCCGCCTTCTTTGAGTCCCACTGGACCAGGTACTCACCAGACATCGACTATCACTCTCTTCTGTCTGCTGACATTGAAATGCGGGTCCTCAGCGTCTCCAAATACACCCTTTATGTGTGCCTTCATCTCAACACTCAGTATTTGTATTTATGTTTTTATTTGTATTTTTTAATCTTATTTCACCCTCTTGGTCTTTTTAGTCTCTCCCTCCTTCTTGCTGTCACTCTCCCTACACTGTTATTCTGGGTAGGTTGTCATAGAGATCTCCATGTGAGGATAATGAGATGCACAGTAGTCGCCATGCACCGTCGCTCAGTGCATGGTGACTAGCGGAAGGAGGAGCATAACTGTGCATAAGGAGAAAAACCTCACGCTGCACCTATAAGCACCCTTTCTTTACATAACCACCCCCACAAATGTGTGTGTGCAGGCGTGATGTGTGAAGGACTGAATGCGAATCAACTGTTTACTAAAGTGCAAAGTGTAGTTCATGCTAATGAATATAACATCGCTGTATATGCAGTCAACAGATTTTATATAGGAGTCATTTATCATGTCCAATAAAATTGTTTGGATATCATTTGTCGACTGAACACGCGTTGCATAATTTTGCTCTTGCTTCTTCAGATCTGGTGAGAATCAAGCCACGATGCACAAGTGCTTTTTGCTGCTGGTTTTCATGGTTATCATCCTCCCCTCACTTGGTTTATCCAGGTACATTTTCAGCACATTCGCAGACTCAAAACATATAAATTAACTTTACTTACACACATAATGTTGATTTAAAAAAAAATGTTTGCTAATATTTTTATTTTTGTTGTAGTCTCGACGTTTTCTTCACATGGCTCTTTGATGTGAACTTCCTGGATGAGAAGGAGGTCAAATTCCAGTAAGATAGTTTTTTTTACATTAAGATGATGTATTAAGTGTAAATGGAATTATTATAAAGATGGCTGCCACTATGATCTTTTTGCAGGTGTGTATTTCTCCCTGACAACGGTGCATTTTTTGTAAACTACGTGATCACCTCGAGTCTGATTGGCACGTCTATGGAGTTGCTTCGCATCCCAGCGCTGACGGTGTACGCCCTTCGCCTCTGCTTTGCAAAGTCCCAAGCTGAGCGGATTCATGTGAAGCGGGTAAGCAGACATTTGGTTACTCTCTCAGCATTTCAATGAGCTTTTCTTCATCTAAACCCTAAAAAGCTTACTTGGTTTATGTTTTTTTCCTTCAGAGTCAAGCTTATGAGTTCCAGTTTGGCCTGGAGTACGCTTGGACCATGTGCATCTTTGCTGTCACTATGACCTACAGCATCACATGTCCAATCATTACACCCTTTGGTGAGCGACATACAATTACCCTCTTGTATCATCATCTAACCTCTTTTTTCTCTGCTGTCTGCATCCTGTCACATTCCCTTTTTCTTGTGCGTGTGTGTGTGCTGTCTCTGCTCACACTGTAACCTCACTCTTATCTACTGCCTGCCAGTCCGATGCAGACTGTGTGAATTTGCTGCTGTAGTCCCAGACACCCAGACACAGCGAGTTGCAAGCCAGACGCCCACTCTGCTCCTGTCTCTGCCCAAAGCCTCTATTTACTTCTGCAGTCTAATCGCCAGTCCAAGCAAGCTGCTTTCACACACCGAGCTTTGCTTATACATGCATTTCACCCGTGCTGTTTTCTGCAGGTGGGCATTTAAAAAAGAAAAAAGTTGCCTACTCTAACATCCACACATCTTTAAGATGTGTTCTTAAATACACACACAGCTCTTCTTACTCTGTATACACACTCCATACATGCAATGACATTGCTTTGCTTTCAGTGTCTTGTCCAAGTACAAAATGCCACATGGAAGGGGTGTTGATGTTGTAGCTTCATCATAATAATTATATGCATAAGAACTTTGCAATGAGCCAACAGGGATCAAAGCCTCAAAGGAAGCAGAATTACTACAGAGCTGTTAAAAGAGTGTATAATTGCTTTTCCTCTTATGCTGTCCCAGAAGACACCACAGTGTTTTGGTTATCACACAGTCTTCATGAAGTATGCCTGGAGCTGATTATTCAGTGCATTTTTGTTTTACTGTGCCCATCCAGGTTTGGTCTATGTGATCCTGAAGCACATGGTCGATCGATACAACATCTATTATGCATATGTTCCCACCAAACTCAACCAACAAATCCACAGAGCAGCTATCAGCCAGGTTATCGTGGCTCCCATTCTCTGCATGTTCTGGCTGCTCTTCTTCTCTGTGCTCAGATTAGGTACTGTAATTCTGACATTTTCATACTCTCAGGCTTGCTATAACTATAAGTGCTATGTTTGTTTTGCATCTGTGTGTTTTTTCTGCACTGTCACAGGTCCAGTTCATCCCATCACCCTTTTCACCTTGGCATCCCTGGTTTCCTGTGTTACCTGCTACCTTTTCCGCTTGTGCCTTAGGAAAACACCAGACAAGTCAACAAGCTACCAGGTGTGCTGCCTCGCAGCTAAAACACCTCTAATATTTAACAGTTCTCATGTGTCTTACTTATTATTTCTACCATCTATCACTGTCTTTGTTTCAGATGTCTGATCAGCCAGTAGAGGGAACGCTCTCTGATGCAGACAGGAGTGCTGTCACGTCCACTACTGCGTCCAGTGTACAATATCACTTTTTTCATGCTTGATAAGTTGGAGACTGTAAAATTTTCTAGTTTCGGTTTAAAGAAAAACAAGAACATATTTAAATGTATTAGTTTTTTTTTTGTCTTTACTGTAAGTTCAGACAGTTAAGACACTAAAAATTTAATATATACACTCAAAGACGCGATAGTGACCCAATCATAACCTGCATTTGTTCTGCCTCTCTTAGATGTTTGTGGCATCTGTGCTGCTGGAGCCGGAGCTGGCTTTAACCCCGATGCCTTCTCCAGCGCACCACGGCTACGGTGCCATGGCCAGGTCTCAGAGTTCAAGTCATAGCCCAGTGGAAGGAGCAGAAGGTGAGGAGGACCAGATCCAAACCCATGAGACTGAGCTTCAAAACACTGCAGAGCAATCTTGTTCCAGCCCACACATGGACAGGCCAGTGGGCTACCAGTAACATCAAATCCCTTCAAAACAAGCGTCCATGTGTCCTTTAGCTGGGGAACACAGATTATTGAATTCTGCAATGCTGTGTTTTGCCACTGACCTCAGACTCTAAGCTGCCTGACACCCTGAGACTACATTGGATTTATTTGGGAAGAGGGAAAAACTCAAAGAAGACAGGAGTTGGAGAATACAGGAGCTAAATCTGTTTTTTTTTATCCTTAGAAAATACGACTGTTTGACATTACATCAGCTGATCTTCTGTCATAGTCTCAGTAGACATCCACTTCAAGCTAATGTACAAAATATTCTAGTTAGATGCTCTATGATTTAGCTTCTTTTATGGCTTTATTTGCGAGTTTAAAAGGTACAAAGTAATGATGAAATTGCTTTGATTCTGCTCCCCTTGCTGTGCCTCTTGGACACGAGGGGAGGTGAAAGTTCCAATCAGAGTGGGTGGTGTGAGCAGGCTTGCCCCGGCAGACTGACAGAGTGGTCTGGGCACGGGTGATATCTGGTTCCTCTGTGAGGCTGAGGGTGAGGGCAGCGAGTTGTGAAGCCATCTGCAGTGAGAGCGCAGACAGACGGAGGGCCGAATGTAACTCAGAGATGTACATACAGTCTATCCACAGAGGCAGATGCAGCTTGACTGAGCCTAAAGCTCATTTGTAATTAGTTTCAATTTAACGTTGCTATTTTTGCTACAGTACATTTGGTGTTATTGATATTGTGCTTTAAGATTGGTTACAGATTTGCAAAGCTTTCATTTTTCATGATAACATCGGATTATTGTCTGGATTATCGTCTATATAAAGACACACAGTACGTGTCCGTTTTCATAGATATTTAATTTGAATGCCTAGTTTGACATATTTTGAAGGGTAAACTTTTGTTTTCTTGCTGAGAGTGTGTGAATTATTTCCACATTTATCTAAAAAAAAACAGGGAGGACTTGGACAGTGCTTCTTCCACTCAGGAGAAAGTTCTGTCTACTGTAGCTATTTAGAAAAAAAATAGTTTACATAACCAACCACTTTACTACATTTGATACAGTTCAGTTTGCCATTAGTTAATTGTCAGAAAAAGAGAATAACAGGAAGAAAACAAGGAAGATGCTTTCACCAAAGAAGCTAACAGCACAGCTTTGTCTGTTAGCTTAGCTTTGTGCAAACTAAACGGGTCTAACACAGAATAAAACTAAAGACTATCTGCAGGCTTTCCAAAAAGGTTATTTCAAAGTTTGTTGCTACAAATTTTGAAAGAATAAACAAGCTTAGTATCAGTCTTTTCATCTATCTTCAAACTAGGAAACCCATACTGAAATGTTTCTAGCTATTCCTTTAGGCTAAATGCTATGAATAATAGAACTATAGAAATCTTTTGAGGTCATTAATTCAATCAACTATGTGAAAAATTAAAATCAGCATTGCCCTTTTTTTACAATAAAGCCATTAAAGTGACATATTTTAGTTGTAAAATCCCTGGAAAATATACTGTTACGCATTTATTTGTATCAGTTTGTTTGGTGTTGGTAAATAGGTCTGTGCTTTTTTAATAAAGTTTTGTCATGTTCCCAAATACACAAATTGACATTGTTGTACCATGTTGTACAATTTCAGCAGCATTAACTGTTTCTGTCAAACAGCTGCATGTTTACTGTGTTGTATAATGAAATCTTGATCATTCATAAGTCGATCTGTATGTTTACAGATTTAGTTTTTTGGGGTTATCTTCATGTCCTGTTGGTGATGTTTCTCATTAATCTGAATGTCAGCTGGTTGCAGGTTACTGTACATGTTTTCTTCTGTGCCTTGAAGGAACACCCACTCCTTTTTTTAGTGTGACAATCCAGCATGGCCTGAAATATGCTGCATGGACTCAAAAACCTAATGGATAATAAGCAAGTGATCAAAACAGTTCAAACACAAAATGATATATTATTTGCTTTTTTAATCAAATTGTTTATATCTATACAAAACCATGTAATACATGAACCACACAGTAACTGGGTTTAAACATGTCCACATACATAAAACCAGGGGGTCACGTCTTTTCATTAAGGTTCATCCAAGGTTAACAAATAAATCACAGCTGAGCAGACTCTTCTTTTCTTGAATACTAAGAAATAAAATAATAAATAAAAAGTGGAGTGGCTAATTTGAGGTAAAATGACAAATCCAAGTGCAGTTTTTGGATATCAGTTGTGCATTTTTTTACATCATGACCTTGTTGATGCATTGATATTATTTCTGTAATCATTTGTCGTGTTTTTGGACTATAAAGACCAAATGACATGTATGACCATGCTATCTGCAAATAATGAAATGTGTCTGATTAATGTTTGGATGATATCAACTCTGACTACAGAGACATCACTCTTCACCTCAGATTTATCTCGGATCAGCTCAAACGCCTCTCACTGAGTATTTTTAATTCATGTTCCCCTCTGTCTGCACCACAAAATGCTATTTTCAGTCATACTTTTATAAGATGAGATGTATTTGGTTCTGTTCTATGTGGACTATCAATGTGGTTCTGATGATGTATATAACAGATGAAAGCTGGCGGTCAGTGCAGAGGATCATGAAGTAAAATCTGTTTGAAAAAAAACGTCACACACATCTCAAAGTTTCTGTCTCTGAACTGCCAACATGTCCTGTGGGTTTGTCTTCCACAAAATCATTTTACAGATCATTATTTGTGCTTTCCCCTGGAAAATGCTAAATAAACCAGGGTATTCTTAGCTCTAATGGCCCTGCAAAAACAGATTGTCCATTTTCATGCTTACATAGTTTTATTGTATCCTGAAATGCATGTTAATATGCAGTATGCCATTCATGGCCTATTAGTTTTTCAGACATATCAGTTTCCTTTTGCTCTGCACGTATCATAAATACATTAAGCCGACACAAAGGCAAGGCAAGTTTATTTGTACAGCACCTTTTATCTACAAGACAACTCAAAGTGCTTTATATTGAAACAGAAAAGCATAAAAACAGCAGAAATCACAATAAAATAATAAATAAATAAAAGTCATTAAAAGCAGATCAGATAAAAATACCATGCAGATATCATTTATAGGCACATGAAAAAAGAAAAGTTTTCAACTTGGATTTAAACGTTTCTACAGTTGGGGAAAGTTTGTTCCACATATTTGCAGCATAACAGCTAAATGCTGCTTCTCCATGTTTAGTCTGGACTCTGGTCTAGTTACTGGTCTGGACTCTGGTTTAGTTACTGGTCTGGACCAGCTGACCTGCATCTTTGGATCTCAGAGCTCTGCTTGGTTTATATTCTCTGAACATATCAC
>JBAMHV010000021.1:8976758-9007436 GCA_037177535.1 Pseudomugil gertrudae | reverse complement strand
GGCCTGCCAGTAAGGAGTTGCAGTAGTCAATGCGTGAGATGACTAAAGCCTGGACCAAAAGCTGTGTCGTGTATTCTATCAGAAAGGGTCTGATCCTCCTGATGTTGTACAGAGCAAAACGGCAAGTACGGGCAACTGAGGCAACATGGATCTCATGCAGAAAAACTGACTTGCAGAACATTCAGTATATGTTGTACAAAGAATTGCACAAAAATACCAATTCAAACCAATTTTACGTCGATTCAATCGTTTTAGTATTAACGTGTAGACAATAATACGTACTTCAATGTAAATGTTATGCTAATAACTATCTGCTATTCTTCTAAAGAAACCAGGTTTCTTTAGAGGTTACCTCCCTCAGCTGGAACCAGGGAGCCTTAACCACAGATGAGAATACACACATTGTGTACATTAGTAAAGGTATTAAAACCACTATAAAGTACATCCCCTAGTAAGTTAAGTTATGTCTGTGTAGCATGTGGAAAATAGAATGTAATCATCTGCAAATCTCAAACCATTTTATTCACAACACAAAGCCGAGAAGATATCAAATGTCATTTGCTGTGTCATGACTTATCAATTATCTTCAATTTCATTTAAATTTCAACACAGTTTTATAAGAAAAGGGTTAGAGACGCAACAGAAGAATGGAAAACTAAACGACACGTGTTGCAACTCATTTGCTTTACTGGCAACAAGAGAGCAGCATGACTGGGTTTAAAAAGAGCACCTAAGAGAGGCAAAGTACCTCACACGTAAAGATTTACAGAGTTTCAGCAACTTCAAAAAAACAACGTCTGAATTGACAGAATTCAAATTACAGCACGCTATCATAAAAATATGATCAAGGATATGATGGAAAATCAATATTTCAAGCATCTGGTCTTCTGGCTCTTAGGCGTGAAAATGTGTCTGAAAGGTTTGGCAACAGGTCTCCAATTTCCAAACAGACTTTTTATGAGATGGTAAATTATCTGACTTTTCACATTTGATTGCAAATAATTGTATATTTACCCTGTGTCCGAATGTTTTCAGCACGGGGGTTGTACTTCATGATTACAGAGGCTGTTAATAAGCTGCCAACAGACAGCTGGTAGCTCACTGTTGTGGCTGTTGCTCGGCAGATTGTGGTGCAGTGTCAGGGTCCCGGAAAGCTCTCAGAGCAAGCCTTTTTAGTCTGATGCGGCGTGCATGGTCACCATTCACTTCTCACTCCTATCCACGGTACGATTTAAGATGAGTGATTGATTGAGCAATGCCTAGCTTTATCATCACACTCACTCACAAATACAGCCGTCATTTAACAGTTGCCATGACAACATTCAATACCCCTTCATTCTAAAACACATTGCAGACTTTCTAAAAATAATGTGCGTTGTCCAGTCTCACAGACTCTTCTTCAGACGGCAGCCCTCTGAATCTTTATCTATCACAAGGTTTAGCTGTAGAACTGCAGGACGTGACTCGTTAGAGCTCATACAGATAAAAACGAGACGATGTATTTTATGCAGCAAGGTGTTACATTTTGTTGCAATCTTTTTTTTCTTTGCTTTTCTGGTTGCAGACCAGATGGATGAGTCTGTGAAGCAAAAGATAAACTGAACTTTAGTGCTATTCTGCAGGCTAAAGCGAGACGTGGAGCATGAAGCCAACATAAACCCACCAGCCTCATTGGGACAGAGAGAGCGGGGATATTGTGGCAGTGCTGGGAGACAGATTAAGGCCATGTCAAATGCCACTTCAGCAGCAGAACAGACAGCCAACTCATGAATGTGACTTTTACAGAGATACAACCAAATTATATATGACAGAAATGATCACCATTTATAAAGATAACACACACCCTTCTTCGCTTTTCTCTTCACTACTGCCTCGCTTACATGACTAAATGACATTCAAGCAGAAAGACATCAAACATATTTACTTGTTTTTTTGGAGGAAAATAAAAGAAGACTGTCAAGAATTTAGCAAAACTCTTAATGTGACATTGTGCAGCTGCATGAGTAAGTGGGCTGATGCGCCTAAAGTCGCCCTCATCTTTGCAGCCGAGGGCGATGAGCCATTCAACGCTTGGATCTTATGTAATGCTAAAAGGATGGGCTGTCAGTGGGAAGGAAAACAGCCATTGTTTGATTGATTTCAAAAGCTGACCACTGTGTTGGCTGTGACAAACACACTTAAAACCAATAGGAAAACACACTGACCTCATTTAGCAGTAAAATAACCACAGATCACTTTATTTAGTATCAAGTAAGCACAACATGACCTTTTGTAAAATGTAGGATGGGATTCAGTTTACAAAGAGTGTGGGTTTGGATTAACTGACAATAATGTGCTTTTTTTTTTTTGGTTGAATGATGATTAGGTGAAGTCATCACTGTTCAATAGCAGCTGATAATGATGAGGTAGACAGTAAAAAACCCAACATATTACACATCTGGATGTTACAAAATGAACAAACCAGTTAGTCTTCTTGGCTTATAAATGCTTACTGTTAGTTAATTAAAAACAGATAGATGGGGGGAAAACAATCTGCATAGGGGGGGCGTGCTAATACTAAGAAAAGATTCACCATAGACACACCACGTACACAGCCACTTAACAAACATTATACCTGTGAGATGCAATGTACAAACTAAACAGATTATATGAGAATATAAGAGTCCAACTGGAAAAAAAATAGCTTTTTTTAAATTGCAGATTTAGTGGAAGTGGTTCTATTATTCTGATTAAATGAACCACAATCAATACAGCTAATTTACTTTAGTGTACGGGATTCATAACCTATCATATCGCAAAGATATATTGATCACAGGAACACAAAAAAAAAACCAATGCTCTTTCACAAGATATATAATTTAGAGTATAAAAATAAACTTTATAAATATATACTCAGACTAAAGCGATAATAACCACATCAGCAGCTTGGATTTACAGTTGAATGGTGTTATTATCTAATACTTGGCGCTCTGTTAAGTTACTTGGCATTGTGGCCACAAACATACAGTAGCTGATACATACAGTTTTATGGTAGTTATAGTAATATACTCATGTGGGACAGTTTCAGGACACAGCATTATTTGTTTTGAGTTAATACTTTTAAATGAAACTCTTTGTTAATCAAGCCTCACTGCCACAAAGAAGCTCTGTGCTGGAGAAGCACGTCCTACTCAACTTATCTTCATCCGTAAAGTCGAGGTAATATTACATTTGTAGTCACAACAATGCGGTTAATAAGCATTTCTAAGATAAGCAACTACTACAAAACCACTTCACACTAACAAAGAACCTGCTAGCCAAGGAACAAAGGTGTTATAATTCCTCCACTTTGTCCCTCACTGTCAAACGTTTAGTCACGTAACAGTCTGTTAGTTTAACAGTCATTTCTACTGAAACACTCACATCCTCAGCTGAGGGGAGCATGAGACGCAAGGTGTGCATGAACACCTTAACAGTCATAAATAACACTGAAGAAAGCTATCGGAGAGTGTAACAGTTCATGTCAGAGGCTATTGAACAATATATAATTAATTTGATTTTTTAATTTCAGTAGCTTCAAATTCAGTTAACAGTCACACACCAAAAGATGTAATGTGTAATATAAATGTTAAAAAATGAAAGCAAAACATACACACGACGTCACGATTACAAATAACATGATCTGACTTTCTCCTGTAAAAGCACATTGCATTGTCCCACAAGTATCACTGTGTTCCAGTTAGATGTAGAGCTGCCTTTACTGGCCACAGTTTGAGTAGTGTGTGATGCTTAAATATAATATCTAGTGTTTCACAAGTGTGCAACTCTTAAGATACATCACAAAGACCACTGCAGTTACTGCTATCATTGGAGTATATACACAAAGAGGCTCAACATTAATCTTTAATGTTTTCTCTCTGAGTCAGGTGTTCATACAGGTCCAAACACAGAAGTACCAAACAGGCTGACTCAGACTCTGAGCTGTACAGCACCGCTGCCTGATAGCTAAATATCCACAGCAAAAAAAACAAAAAACAAACTGTGATCAGCTGGTTAAAAGTGGGACTTTACCATACTACCCCACTCACAGAGCAAACGTACAGCAGCTGAAAGCACAATGCTGCACAGTTACACAACCTGATTCCATGGCAACCATGTTGATGATTTGACAGCAACTGCTCAGCAGCTCCCGCTGCGTGCCTCAGTCGGCCTTGTCCTCACCATTCGTGGCCCACCCTCGGCTCATTGCCGCCACCACGATGCTGTACATGTTGAGCCAGGCTTGACGCAGCGGTGCGGTGTAGGCCTGGCCCAGACTGCACTGCAACATGTAGAGAAGGGACTCACCCACCAACTGTAGAAGTCAAAAGAAACAAGCACACAAAAAAACAACACGGTGTTTACTTTTCATTTACTGATGGAATAGCTTTAGAGTTGTACGTTAGATGCTGGTCCTACAGCAAATGATTGCGTGCTGACTCCGACTGCCTGATGCTTCCTTCCAAGGTTGAGCAGAAAGTCCTCCAAGGAATGAAGATCGTCCAGGTGGCTAACAGCTGCATCGATCACAAGCATCACCTGTAATCGCAGACACACACAGAAAAGTGTTTCCAACTGCTGCTGCTAATGTCTGTGCATGAGTAGTGGTCATGGTGGGAAAAGAGCTCACCTTGGTGACATGGTCCAGGAACTCAGGGCTGGAGAGGCAGTCCTGTGTGGAGCCACAGTTTGTACTGTAGTGGAAAAGACTGAGGAGCGCAGGGTCCAGCTCAAACAATCTACCACAGACAAATTCTATCAGTGTATACACATGGCATTAAATTTAAACATTCACACAGACACAAAATCGGTCTATGAATAATATATCTGCAAATCTCTCCTGCTTCTGACTTATTTAGCAGCTGTCTCAAAGTAAAATGGATTATTGCAGTCTGTCGCCAAGCAACAAATCAAGCCTCCGGTCCCTGCATGGTAAAAGTGTGCAGAGAAGGATCTCGCATGACTCTCTAAACACACCTGTCTTACATATTCTAATACCACATATATTAATTAGGAAAACACAGCATGATGTGATGAAACAATTATGCTAATTTATGTAACCAAAAGATTACTCTTAGACTCTTCTTGTCTTCTACGCAGCATGACTACAGGCATTTCTCCATCTAAATCCTTTTACCTGGAGAACATGATGACACCATGAGGAACTTTGTTCTTTCCCAGGCTTTCCCAGCTGCCTCGTATCAGCTCCTTGTCTTTTCCTGACAGTTTCTCCATCGTCCCTCAAACTGCAAGCACGAGACAAGCTCTTCTGGAGAGGATGCACACAACTCCTCTACAGGACAACAGAGCCTAATTTGAGGAAAGCCATAGTATTTGGGTGAATCCACAAAACAAAACTTCTGCCAACCCACCTGGAAAACAAAGTGGAACAGCACGTGAGCAGCTCATTTTCTTCATCATGATGTAAAGAGGGGGGACACAACTGCAGGAGAAATGATCATACTGTACCTTTTTGTGGCTGGTCTTCTCTCTGAACTTCTTCTGATGCGGCCGGGCTCTGGGGTCTGTCTATGTGTGAGTAAGTGTGTTTTGTTGTGCAGGCAGCAGCATGACACTCTTGTGAACCTGTTCTCTCTTTCCCTGGCCCACAGTACAGTCAGAAAGACAAGTTCTGCCACGCTCTTATCTGTCACACTGGCTACTATCTCACTCCCCTTCCCGTTTGCCTCTTGATATGCTCTCTCTCCAGCACTGGGGATAGTATTCATGCCACTGAAGGAGAAAAAGAGGGATATCTCTCTTCTGCTCCAAAGAGGCTGCAGCGAGCCACAGCTCCTCCTGCAGGTGAACTGAGGACTACAACATATGGAGAACCTACATGTAAGACACGTAAAAGCGTGCACATTTACATTTACATTGCAATCAAGTTGATGAACATAAACAAGAAATGAAAAAGAACAGCAGACAAACCAGAAAACACATTTTACAGAACAATATTTAGTTCAGAGTAGGCCATTTGAGGCCTATATCATCTATTCTATAATGTGCCCTCAGCTGCCTACATCTGCCACTCATGTGTTTGCAAAATTCCATGTGTGGGAATGTTAATAGCTACAATAATAAGAGACCTGAACGTACCACCTTGGTGAAATTATATTGTTCATCTAGTATGCAGAGCCACTCCTCAAACAGCGTGATCATAACATTCAGTGGCCATGCATGCAGCCTCTCATTAATCTAAATGAGATGTGTTTGTTCCCACTCTCAGCCTCCACACATGCATTTGAGGCTGCAGTTGGTTTGAATTAATGTCATTCCATCCTCTCGCTCACAAAGATGCAGATTCCCATTCAGGTATTATTTAACAGGTTGGGAGGGATTGCTTTTGTTTTCAGCTGTGCATCAGGAAATCAGAGGTGCACAGCTTTCTCCTGAGGGACTATAAGGCAGAGTGGGGAGGGATACAGGGTTCCCATGACAACCGGACAGGATGAAGCCCTTGAAGCTTTGTCATGTGGTATTTGAGATTTCAAAGAAGGTGTTTATTTATTATAGCTACACATTTCATTTTGAATCGCTTTAAAAAATGTATCAAAGAATATTTTTATCGCTCAAACAGCCATGCTCGCTTACATTTCATGCCATTAGCTGACAAGATGTGCACAACCATCACTCAACTGGCACAAAACTGTCATAATCTCACATACAAATATCTTAAATAGTTCAAAGGTCTACAAACGGCTGAAACACGTTCTGCTCTGAGCTATATGATGACCCTATGATTATACTTTTATACATATTGAAACATTCCCGTGTGATTTTTAAGCAAAAAAATTATCTCTGAAATTCCTGGCAGCCTCCTGTCAAAGCACAAGAGCACAGCAAAAGCCAGTGTACATGAGCATTTGATGTGGATTTCCAGGCTTGGAACAAACTACTGAACTGGTCTGTGCGACTGCAGATGCACAGTAAGGATTGTTTACTTAGCTGGCAGTGTGGCTGTAGAAAATAACCGGGAGCTTTAACCCAGCCATCTAAGAAAAGTCAATGTCAGATGCATGACGTTCTGAAGAGATATCTATTAAACAAACACAAAAGTCGTTTATATTTGATTTTCTACAATCATGGTAATTACAACAATGAGCATTTAGGATTAAGGTACAGAGCGCACAATGTTTTTGATAATTGTTTCTTAATTTTGCAACACAAAAATAGATCTTGGGTGGTGTTCACATTTTGTTTTTCAGTGTTTATTCTAGAAACAACTTGTTCATCATTCTCTAAATTACAGTCTTCAAATTTTTGTCAGAACTGTCGTACATATTTATTTTAACTTTCTGCATGTACATCTATGCAAACAGCACAAAGCTGTGTTTTGCACCTAAAATATCAATAATAAACATATAAAGTTCTATAAAATTCTATTTTCTTCCTTTTGCAATCGCAAAGCCTTCTGGTTGTAAAGTCCATGTGTTTTTTAATTTCATAATTTATAGGTAAATGTCTTAAACTATCAAATCTTTGGTGTTCCCCGTGACATGAATCATTTTTTGAGGACAGTGTTGTTTTCTGGTGGAGAGACCACAAAAAGCTTAGTGCCGCTTCCACCTTTTTGATCATGGCATTTCTTCCCCTTTGGACTTCACGCTCTTCTTTTCCACATCTTCAATTTTCTCCCCGTCGTCTACATTTTCTTCCCTAAATCAGACATGTTGGGTTAGAAAATCGCTATATTGTAATTAAGTTGAACTTTTACTTGGCTACAGTATTTGTCTTTTCTTCACTAAAGACTGAAGCTGAGCTCAGAAAATTATGTAATATAATACGACCAAACCACATGAAGTCCTTGGCTCTCAAGCAGCAGTGCTATTCATAATTTTCTGGACACAGCTGTTTAACACAAAGGATGAAGAAGACTCCCTCTGCATACCTGTCCTGAGTGTCACTTTCATTGCTGCTGTCATTAGTTTCTGCATCATCATCGGATCCGATTGCTTCTCCATTTTGTTCCACAAACTCTTCCTTTAACCCGACTTTCTTCAGCTTGCTGCTGTATGCCTGCTCAGCACGAGCCTTTGCATATTCCTGTAAGGGAAAAACTCAAACTTACGCTGCTGTAGTGGCATTTTGTTCACAGTGTGGATCAAAGTCTCCTACCTGTTTCACCTGTTCAAACAAATAAGGACGTTGACTAACCCGAGCCTTCATGTCCTGTAATTCTCTCTTGTAGTCTCTCATTCTCTGCTGATCAGCTTCCCTTTTATGAGAGAAAAGATCCGTTTCTGTTACAGTGCTCGCTAAAAACTGTGTATGCTGGTTTATGTGATGTGAGATGCAAAGTCATACAACATTGTAAATTGGCTCAAACTAACCTATGACGCTGCAGATTTTCACTATGCACCTCTTTCAAACTGCTGTGCGGGTCCAGCAGCTTTGCATGAAGGGCAACAGCATTCTTCATGGCTTTAGATCTACTTTGGTAACTTCTCAGCCAGTCTGAACTCTCTTGATTCTTACTTTCTCTCATCTCCATTGAATGCCTGTGAAGGCAAAAGTTGTGTATATTATAATGTGTGTAAAAGCTAAGAAAAATAAAGACCTGCTCTTTGAAAGTTCACGCTAACATTGTTTAACCCACCTGACAGCCAAACAACGCTTCCTCACAGCATCTGTGATGAATGTGGGGAGTGTGTCAGTAGTCACTAACTTGTTTTTGCTGATATTACTCATTGGAGGTGCCTAAATATGATAAGACAAAAAAATTGTTTAAACCCATCCAACATTTATTCACCAAAGATATTCCCTGATTTTTTTTGCATTAATAAGTTTCATCAATAAGATTTTAGTTATAAATAAAGTCCAACCAGGTCACTTCTTCATAGTACACTTAGTACATGTCAGTTTTCTTACTTTTCAATACCAAAAATACTTTATTTTGCTTAAACATAAAGACTGAATGACAAATATAAGAGATCGCAAAACATTTACCATCCATCAGGTAATTTAGAGAGATTTGTGATATTAAACTACTAGCATAACGGCTTTAACTCGTTTGTGTGTAAATCTTCAACTAAATCAACTGAATATTTAAAAAATAGTTTCCCAACATTGCTTGTCAAGCTTCATAAAGCAGAACTTTGGTGATTGCATCATTTAGGTTTGAGTCTGAGGACATGACGCTTTCACAGAACACAAAGTTTATTCGGCCAATTTGCGTCAAAAAATACTACATTCAATTCTACATCAACAACCACAATGTGAAGAAAGTCTGAAATATGATCATTTAATGGAGGACAATATACCTTTTTCTGCAGGATTAATAGTTTGTGAAACCGGTGGGATTACTTTAGGTTATAAAATGTACACTGAGTGAAATGTAATCTTTTCTGTAAAGTAAAAGTTGATGGTGATCAGTATAAAATTAAGAGAATTGTCTGTTTTAGGGAAGAAATTGGATTTTATTCCTCCTCAAAAATAAGAAATGTATGAACTTGATCAAGAACTGGCGACCCGTCCAGGGTGTACCCGCCTCTCGCCCAATGTCAGCTGGAATTAGCTTCAGCCCCACCACAATCCCGTTCAGGACATAAGCAGTAGATAATGGATGGATGAACTTGATTAAATAGTGGGTGGACATGTCTCCAACCATCCATCAAGCAAAGATGTGAGAATGTCAGGAATAAAGAGGAGCAAAACTCTAACATGAAGCCATCTGGTGCTTTGGAGCCCTGGAAGTCATATTTATTTATTTATTGTTGAAACAATAGCTCTTCAATGCAAAACGTAGGTTTCACCTTTACATGATATAATTACTTAAAGAAAGTGTAATCTTTTGGAGAACACCATTAAATACTTACCATATCTGCCTACCACAAAACTTTATTCTCTAAGCTGTTCACTGGAAAAAAATGTAATGTAATGTATAAAATATGTATAATTTGGTCTTCATCACTAATGCAATATTAGCTTTTAATATTAGTAATAACTTAAATCATGCTAAGATGCACAGATTGGCTTTCACTTCTAAAAAAAATATATAATAAATGATTTTCAAAACAGTTAAAGATGTTTACCTGTGAGGTTTCTGGGCTTTTCATAAATTTCCTTGCTGGAAGAGCTGATGTTCTCAGGAAGAAGGGCTGACATTTGGTCCCATCTTTGCTCTGTACTTTACCCAGCGCCTTCGTCTGCAAGGCCTTGTGCAGTTTGCTGAAGTCAGGGACCTGATGGATGACTTTGGGATGGAAGCTCGGCTCCTCAAACAGGAATCCCAGTTTTTTTTTCCTGGTGATTTCGGAAGAGCGTGGTTTTGTGCTCCCAGTCTGAGCTGGATTCTCCTGTTGTGCTGTTGTTGCAAGCAGACAAGGTGTAGTCATTTAATTGTGTAGAGCATCAGAGGTGCTGCATGAAAACAGGCTCTTAGTTTTAACTATATTGCGTCTTTCATTTAAAGGCTTTTAATTCAAACCTTCAGAGGTTGTGAAACTAAGCAGTTCACTGTCTGAAGAGATCAAAATCATGTTTCTATTCACAAACGACCAGACGATGTTAGTTAAAAGGACTGTTTTACAAGTATTATACAAGTATTGTACTTAAATACAGCTTGTGACAAAAGATTAAAAGTATACTTTACAAAGAATCACAAACCAAACACAGAATGTGTCGCCTATTTACAGCCGCACATTATGAGCTAAAAGGGCATCATTTTAATCTGAGGAAAAAAGACCCACCTTTAAGCTTCCGTGAGTCCTTAATGTCATTGTGAGGAACTTTTCTAACATGCACATTGGTTTTTGGATCCTGTGATACTTGGTTTGATGTTGCTGTTGGCCTCTCTCTTTTCTTGTATTCTCTTTGCTGGAAGCTGAAAGGCTTTTGAATAGAAAGCAAGAATAGTTTCCTCTGCTCATGGCCCAGTTTCCTTTCCTTTTCTCTGACCTCTATCATCTCCTGGTAGATGGGCTGAATAATATGGCTGGGGACAGGAGCAGCACAGAACTTCTTCTGGCACTCAGCCTCAGCTTCCACCTCTTTAGTCATGTGTGTTGTGATAGTTGAAGCAAACCGTTCACATAATTGAGTTGTGACAGGAGGGGGCTTCCAGTTAGCTGAAGGTACCCAGACTGGAGAAGATGTTAGCGGCCTCTGTTTGGGTTTGTGAGAGGTCTCGTCTGAGAGAACACCAGATATAGAGGTTGATGCCCTCATTCCCACAAATCTGAAAAACAATTAATGTATTTTAAGTAAATTATTTATATTCTGAACACCGTAAAAGATGAAGCCCATTTAACCTGATAGTCTGTTCTTTCTTATCGACAGACTTTTTGTTTACATCTGCTGAGAGTAGAGCATTCTGGTAAATCCTTTTCTCCAGTTCCTCAGCCTGTCTCTTCTCCGTTTCCAGCAGCTGCTGCCTGAGGGCTTTTCTCAGTGCTTTGAGATGAAGCTGTAGCATTAGGTCTGATCGAACTCCTTCCTCCTGCAAGGTGTCTAGCTTTGACATTTGATAATACCTGTGATTCAATTAATAGGTAAACAGAAGATAATAAGATTTGAAAAGGATACAAAATAGTGTCTAACCACTTCTCAAGTTATTCTGGCAACCTCATAATAGGATGCTATTAATTACTACTAATACTAATATAATAATAATAATAATAATAATACTAATATATATATATATATATATATTAGTAAATTGAACATTGTGTTTGTACATACAATCACTTTTTAAATGATATCTGTCCAATTGACTTGTTTGTTCAAATTTTCTTTTGAATGAATGTACTATGTCAACAGTTAGATAAATAGCTTAAAATGCTTACAGAAAATATGTATATTATACAACATTTAAATCCCAGAACTACCCACAGTGGAAAGACACTCATGGAGGATGAAATTTACACAATTTATTCCAGAATACTCCAAAAATCTAATGAAATCTAACTTAGAATATGACTCTCTCTGAAATAAGATCACAAAAAGCCACCCAGCAGTTTTTGTTTAAAGGTGATAACAAAACATAATGCTCTTGGTAGAAGTAAATATTAACTGCTTATATTTTGTTTTATTTAAGTGACCATTAATACAGTAAGCCATTTATCTGATAAAATAAATAACTTTTTTAAAAACAAAAAATATAAAAATGGCAAACAAGCACATTTAATTTATATTAAAAATGTTCTTAAAATTTTAATTTATATAAGTTATCTGCAGTCTGTATTTTGTGTGTGTGGCAACAACTAAACTGGTTACTATAGCAACCACGGAGCAGCACCCTAAGCGTGATTAAAAAAAAATTACACACAAGTGCTAATCTAAGCATCACTTTTCAGCCAAAACTACTTTCTGTCTCTTCCACTTCAAGGCGCATGGTGTATAATTATGTATATATAATTAAAAAGAAATTAAATAAACTTGAAAGAAGGTAAATTGGTAGGCTACCAACCTCGAAACAGACGAGTTTCAAGAAGGGTTTGTCGGTGTCGAAGGGTTCTCTAAAACATTAAGCCGAGATATATTACGTTGTATTTGTTTAGCTATAATTCCGTTGCATAGATTATAGTGATTGGTATAAATTTATTTGCACCACGTTCGATTAAAATAAACGCTTCTATCTCATTTATGCACAACGGGGTCAGTTTTAGTTTCATTAGCGCCGTGTGTGGACAGAATCAGCAACGCGAGCGTCGTAATACGTCGTTTGTGATTGGACAAGAAACCGGAAGTAAATCTTCTGAGGCGCTTGCTGTCAACAAAACATGGCTGGATCAAAGCAGGGACACAGCTGTTCTTATTAGGACACATTCAAGGAGAAACTGTCTGTTCGTTTTATTATCGGAATATTCTGACTACGAAGTTTGACTGTTTTCATGCGGTAACGCAGTCCTTGTCTAATGTGAAGACAGACTAAAGACAGAACCATGCACAAACTCACAAAGGGACCGTTGGCCTTAAATGGACTTGGGCGATGGTTGATATCAGAAAAACATTTACCTGCTGTTAATATCATCAGGAGAAGATTACTTTGTACCGAACATGGGGAGTATTCTGGCAAGAATGAAGTTTATGATGTTATTATATCCGGGGGAGGTATGGTTGGATCAGCTATGGCATGTTCGCTAGGTGAGTGTGGCTAACCTTTACAGCATGTGTCAGTTCTAATGTTATTTCCTGTAGATTTATTCTAAAATCTGCATTGAAAATGACACGTGAAGAAAAAACATGGCTGCATCACAAACCAAATAATGTGCTACTGCAGTTAACCAACGTTACATAATTGCAGTAAATGTGTAATCTTTTTTTCTCACAGGGATGGATCCCAACTTGACAGGGAGAAAAATCCTGCTTCTGGAAGCAGGTAACAAAAAAGTCATTGACAAGGTGCCAGACTCCTACAGCACCAGAGTCAGCTCCATCAGTCCAGGGTCTGCTACCCTCCTTAGTGGTACAGTATACCATCACAGTCTGACACACATAGACAACTTAAACATTTTTAAGAATAAGCATATTTTGTGTTGTTATCTTAAGTAGTGTCCTTAATGTGATATGTTTGCAGTGAGTGACCATTAAATCGCCCCACTTACTAAATCAGGGATGAGACATGGCGTTACGCAGGCTTAGCAGGGATCATGTCTGACCTTGGATGATAGATTGGCCAGGGTTTTTTCCTAGTAATGTTTTTTCTCTTGGACAGATTAAGAATCTGACATTTGATACAGTCTACAGGAAGTCAGACTAAGTCAGGAAATCAAGTTTATTATGACCTTTATCACGTTAGTTTTGAAACAAAGTTTTAAAAACAAAGGACCACTCCAGTTGTAATGCATTTCATTACTGCATAAAATTGAATGGACAGTAATCATGAGGAAAACCACCTAGCCATGTCAGATACATGACTTCATTTACATTCATTTCTCTTTAGGTATAATTAAAAGGGTTTTTTTGTTGTTGTTATAAGATATGAAACTGATTTTATACTTACAGTCAATCTGTCTTATAAATAAGGGATCACTAAGTTGCAGAATAATCTTTCTACAAGTGCAATTTTAATACGATATTAAGTATGAATATACAATAGAAGCTTAAACATTGTGCTTAGCTGTGATCTGTGCATAATGGTAGCTTGTTTATAGAATCACCATCTTCTTTCTAAAAATATCAGACAAATTGATTATCTTTAAGATGATAACATAAGATGTTTTCTACTTTTTCATGTCAGAGTCAAGGTTTTAAGTTTCCATGGGTCACTATGACCATGCCATAGAAAGTTACTTTCGCCTTGGTTTAGGATATTTTTTCTCATCTCAACTTTTCATACCACTTTAATAGAATTACTTAATCATTTTTAAAGGGTAGGATTTAACTAAGCTCAAACCTGGACACATTTTCATCCTGTTCTGAGTATTGTGTTAGCATATTTTCTCTATTAAAAACAAACATGTGTGTTTTTATATCTACATCGTGGTAAGTTTGTTTTTAACACAGATACATTTGTAGGTATTGGAGCATGGGAGCAAATTACACAGATGAGATGCAAGCCATACAAAAGGATGCAGGTAAGTTGATCTTGTGCTCAATTTTACATTTGTTTTTTATATGGAAGACGAGATATAGTTTCTACAAATGTGCTGCTTTGTCAAAACCTCAGGAAAGCATAATTTCAAGGTAGAAATAACGCTCCTATTATCTCCCAAAAATCTGTGTTACGCAACTTGGAAATTTGACCAACATGTTCTTTAGACTTTCAGATTTACTGGCATACTGTATGTATTTCTGTCATCCATCAGTCTTTGCACCATACAATTTGTGGAGAGAAAAATCTATGACACTCAGCCTCTACTCAGCCATCCAGATTAATCAGCAAGCATCAAAACACAGTATCATATAATCATATATATGGTATATAAGTGTTCACATTAAAATAGTAAAGGGTGGTTTTGTGTAGCGTGCATTTTGCTCATTCCTTTGTGCAATTTATGCCTTTTCAGCAGCTCTGCAGAGTGTTCACTAAAAGCCAAAGAAGCTAGGTATATTTTTTAAAGAGGCAGTTGCGCAGCATATTAAAACGCTATGGCTAGCTTTCTCACCGTGCACGTTTTATTTATTAAAGCCATGCTTTTTATGAAGAGTAAATTATTTTGATGTTTTCAAATTGGTTCTCATTCCCCCCATCCTCTAATTATGAAGATTCATGTGAACAACAGGGAGAAGATGAAAGATTAGCAGAGTGGTTGTTTGCTGCAAAGTGAACCCACTTTACGGCTGTGGGCTCAGGCTCGGTCCCTCTTGTAAGATGTGGTCGGTGTATACCAAACACTCAACCACAGGGTTTCTCTCTGGGCCCAAGATGTCATCATGCAGTTCCTTACAGCGATTATGGTAGTGTATCTCTCCCACTATACCTTCACTTTTCTACAACCGCTCTGGCTCGTTCGCCCCACTGAATTTAGGACGTGTACATCCCAGCCATAGAACTGGAAAGTATGTTCTACCAGTCTGCTCCAAATAGCGTGTTTTCCCGGCAATAATCTTCCTATTTAAATGCCCACTAAGCACCAAGGAGGCAAGCAGAGTTTGTGCCATAAAAGCGATATTCTGACTCACGTTCTCTATAAAGTTGCATGGAAGAATATTGTTTAAACCTTGCACAAAAAGCAGTAACTCATCCTACCCCAAAGCTGCATCATTTCACTTGTATTTAACAAAACCAAAACAATTTTTGGGCTGGTCTCAGTAAATCATTCTCCCTAACCACTTATCACAAGTTGCAAACCAACTGCCATTAGTGGTTTTCTGTGGGGTATATCCCCCTACTTTATGGCAAGTTGGAAAAAGTAGTGTGGCAGTATGTTACTCCAGAATGATGGGTTCTGTCACCATAGTTACAGCCAAGGGGAGGCTGAACCTTGTACAAACACTTTCACCCCCTCATGTTTAACTTAAACAAGGTTGGAATTACAGTAGCCTGAAACTATAGCTCATTCTGCTACTTTTGGTTGCAAATAAATATTGACTCACTCTGTAATGTTCACAAACATGTCATTTTTTATTTGTGTTTCCCAGAAACTGTTTGACAGGAAAAAAGAAATCCACATCACAAAAAAAAAATGATTTGGGTCCTCCACCTCGCAGAGCTCCATTAAGCTTAAGTCAGCCCAGAGCCACGGTGACCTTCATCGCTCTGGGTTTGATGTATGCGCGTCGTGCCAGCTTCCTAATGTGGCTAACAACTTTGATGTGTTCAGCTCAATGAAGTTCCAGCTCTCTGCCCAGCTATATATAGGGAAAGGGGATGCATTTAAGCGTAGACTTGTAGACCGCAGGCATAATGAGTCTCTCATTTAGGTTTGGGACGCCTGCTCAGATGCACTGATCACGTTCGATAAGGAGAACCTGCAGGACGAGATGGCATACATCGTGGAGAATGACATCGTTGTGGCTGCAATTACTAAACAGCTTGACACTCTGTCTGGTAAGCAGAAGAGAAAAGTGAAATCATGAATTTCCATATAGTAGCCAGATTTCCTGTCTATCTGCCTAATGGGCTCTGCGTTTAGTAGCTAATAGCATCACTTTTACTCCTTCCTGTCCCCAGGTTTTGTTTATTTGTGCTTTTTCCTGGTGACTGTTTTAAAAGACAAGTTCCTGGAGCCGTCCATGTTTTTCCTGCAATTTAAATCAAAACCCAACATTTTGGGAAACGTGTGCCTTGGCACCCTCGGTGGACACGTGAAATGGTCCAGTGACCTATTTTAAGCTGCCATGTGCTTCTGAGCTTTGCCACCTCCTGAAAATACAAAATCGCTGACGGTGTGTAGTGCCGCATGGCTGTTGACATCTGACCAACTTTTGTGAGGTTCACAAATAAAACTCAGCTCTGCTATGTGCTTGACAGTTAAACTGGCATATTTATAAACATTTTTTTAGGATTTTGCACCAAACGAGGGACGTGTGGTTGCAGCACGTTTTTGCCTCAGGTGCCGCCCATGAGTCCACTTCCCTCTCTGCTCTCATTTCAGCCGTTGAGTTGTTACACTCAAAATGCAGTACGTGCAAACTATGCTCCCCACCAGCTGTTTCCATCTTTTTACTCCAATCACAAAAATTTGACATCCATGTACCAGTAGCTGCTCTGCAGATGGGTCCCACTCCAAGTCGGCACGAGCCAGCATAGCTCAGGATCCTTCCATGTGTGGGATGTCCAGCTGTAGATATTTTAGGAGGAAGGGCTTCCAGCTTTAATACAAAATCTGAGTAGCCGACAGCATGCGCTTGTAGATAAATACTATTAGTCAGTGTAATGCGGCGGGCCAAGACCATCAAGAAAATTGTCAAATGCAATGCTTGGCATGTACCACGTGCCAGCGAGGAAAACCAGTGTTGTTTTATGAGGTGGTTTATGGATCTTCCACCACTTTGGCTGCAGACAAGAAATCCCTTCCTTTAGTTTCTTCAAGGAAAAAGTAGCAAAGCACTGATTTAGTATGATGATGCATTCACATGGCCAAGTTTATCTTTGTGGTGTGAGAAAGTAACACAAAATAACACGCAGGCTTCCTTTGGTTCTTCTGCACAGTTGTCACCTGCTGTATATCTTTCTTGTTGTCAGATAATGTGCAAGTCAAGTACAGATCTAAGGTGGTGAAGTACACATGGCCCATGCCGCACCATGCAGCAGATGCTGTTCCATGGGTGCAGGTCACTTTGGCAAATGGGGACATTCTTCAGGCAAAGCTTCTGGTTGGTGTGAATTTATCCCACAATCTGTAGTCCTTGTCTCCGTTACTATGCCTCTTTTCTTTGTTTTTGGAGATTGGAGCTGATGGACCGAACTCGATGGTAAGGCAGGAATTAGGAATACCCACAGTTAAGTGGAATTACGACCAGTCTGCTGTGGTTGCAGTACTGCACTTATCAGAGGTGGGTAGTACACAGTGAAATACACTTTATTAACCACCCAGAGGGTGTCCTTATACACAATATGCATAATGTAAGGGAAGCATAAATATGCAATTTGATATATTTTGATTGATGCTTCACAGCCCACAGAAAACAACGTTGCATGGCAGAGGTTCCTCCCGACAGGACCCATTGCAATGTTACCGGTAATGCTTGTTTATTATGAACAGTCTTAAATGTATTGTTCAAGACTGTGCAGGTCTCTGACAGATGAATTTTCACTGATCCCGCTTTGTGCTTTGCAGCTATCGGACACCATGAGTTCTCTGGTGTGGTCGACCAGCCATCGGCTTGCAGAGGAGTTGCTGGAGCTGGACGAGGAGAGCTTTGTTGACGCCATCAACTCGGCGTTCGTGAGTGTTACTGTGACCATCAAAGTGCTGGTGTTATTTTAACCATCAGTTTTAAGACGTGTCAGTAAGGAGTCGCAGCTTTCTATATTTGTATTCAGGGGTTGTCCCTGGGCATGCAAAGTAAGCTGTTTGATGAAATGACTCGCAAAGTTTGGTCATTGTTTAGTTCAAACAATATACAATAGTAATATTTCCCTGCAGGGATGATATACCTATCTGTTTTTCATGTTTAGAGAAACTCTTTTCCCAAGCTGGCTATTTTTACTGGGCTTGCCGATGGATGGGGTCACCACGGTTGAGTCACGTTTGGTTTCAGGCCCTGGTTTGCTAATTAAACCTGTGGTTTCCCAGTGTCGACCATTACTGCATGGAATGTTTTTCAAACAGAGCTAATTCAATTACATAGCCTGGCCGGCATCTTCTTTTAATTAGCCCAGCTCCCGAGGCTCTGCCAAACCAGTTAGCTAAAGAGGGGGGGGGCGTTTATGCTGGCCTGTAGCTCAGCTCTTTGCTCTTATGTCAGCTAAATTCTCTGTCCACTCTCGAGGATAACATCTGTTTTCTTTGTCTTTTTCCTAATTTTTCTCACTCTGTGAATGTGTCTGTCTTCTTGCCTGTGCACTCGCTCACAGTGGAGTAATGAGAACCACTCGGATCTAATAGAGACAGCTGGTTCTCTGTTCCGGGGCGCGCTGTCAGCCATCATGCCGTCTGCAGGTTCACCTCGACAGCTCCCACCAAGCGTGGCCGGGATCGGCCCAAAGAGCAGGGTCATGTTTCCATTGGGTATGGGTCATGCATCTGAGTACATCAGGCACAGAGTTGCACTCATTGGGTAAGGTAGCAGTACCAACAGCCATGTTTTATAGACTAACTCTGTATCACAAGCAGTGAAATCAACATTTTAATCTGGGTTAAAGCATAAAGCATTGATTGTGCTTAGGTAGTGTAAGATATGTTTATCTCTGCAGGGATGCTGCCCATCGTGTTCATCCGCTGGCAGGTCAGGGAGCCAACCTGGGATTTGGGGATGTGGCTTGCCTCACGCAGCTCCTGAGCCAGGCGGCCTTTAACGGGAAAGACCTGGGTCAGTGAAAACTTGAAGCAGACACAAATGCTGCAGCCATAGCTCCGTGGTTTCCTCTAAGCTCTTTTCCATTGCCCCAGCTCAAACGCTTTCTGTTGATGTGACTATAAAAAGCATAAGGTTTTTCAGTAACATTTATTTGATGTATTTTGGCCCCTCTGCTGAAGAACTCTGTTTGTTACTTTCTTTCATAAATGAAAATCCTGTTATGAGAAGTTTATTTTTATTCTGTTGTAAATGCCCTGATGTTATTATGGCACTGATGCATCAACCTAATGTAGGAACCATATGGCAGACACATACAAACTTCAACTATAGTCTAACCTTTTAACACTTTGGTTTGTGCAGGAGCAATACAGCACTTGTTAGAATATGAGACTGAACGTCAGCGACACAATCTGCCCATGATGGCTGCCATCGACCTCATGAAACGGCTTTATTCCACCAACGCTGCTCCTGTGGTTGTTCTACGTACCTTCGGTCTGCAGGCCACCAACATGCTCCCAACGCTAAAAGTAAGTTCCCTCTCCACTCGGTTAACATCTCCGCCAACCTGGATTCAACCACCTGTCAAACCTAAGCTCCACCTACACCATGACCCCACCCTCTTTTCTGATTACATGGAGCTGTACTTTAGCACTGTCTATAATTTTAAGGGTTCTGAACCTACTACTATGGCATCTAAGTTTAGCCCCAAATTTAGTGTTACCAAAAATGTGTGGGTGGGGTGCACGGCTGGCCTTTGGGCAGCGGACAGTGGTGTTGGCTTGTGTTTTCACACTCCTTTTATTACCGACCACTCATGTGAAATGGCTTTATTCCCTACTAAGTGATTCAGACCAACACAACTGTAAATGGTTGCAAAGGCGTTTCACGATGGAGGCACCAAGTTAAACGTGACACTTTTTCCATATTAAATGGTTGGAGTTCATAAGTTTACAGGTCTCATATAGGTTTGCAGTACCACTCACTTAAAACAGGCTTTTAAATTGTAACTCAGAGGTTGCACAGTTTCTGAATTCATGTCTCTTTTTCACTCTGCAGGAGCAGATCATGGCATATGCAAGTAAATGAGGCATCTGCGGGGAAGTGCTTATTGGTGGATCTCTGTTGACTTTAAGCTTTAAAAGCTGCAAGTATATTGTCTGTAAAAACAATAAAAATAATGTTTATTTTACTCCTTAAGTTGTGTGCTTGTGTCTGTGTAACATTTATCTGAATGCAACGAGAGCAAACACAACACAAATCACCTTTTCATGTTTTATTAACACATGTTTAGTGTACACTTATGTCACAGGATTTAAAAACAATTTACATACCGTAAGACATCAGATTCTTTCTGATGGACACAGAGGGATGGCACAGCATAAAGTTTCTGTGATGTAAAAACAATTCCTACCAAATAATTTCACTGAGTTTACATCATGTATATACAGCAGTAGTAATCAAATATGTAGAATATTGTAACGACGGCATAGGCATGGTTAAGGAGCAGATATACAAAGAGTTCAAAAGGTAAGATTGGAAATGGATAAATAAAAATATTACATAAAATGTTTTTACAATTCACAAGAAGTAATGCAGATATAATTCAACAAGACTATAAGGAAACAGCAACATATAAGGACACTTTTATTGAATAGTTAAAGATTATGCTGGATGCACTGTTTACCCTTCATGAGTGGTTTTCTATAAGTAATCTAAAACACAGTTCAGAATAAAGGCCATTGCAATTTAGTTATATTTAATAAAGTCTTTCCTACTCTAGATAAAACAAGCACTACTGGCTGCACTGGAAAAAAAAAGAAAATGTCATAAACACACTGAGAGGCATTTCTCCACAGTACTCTTAGCCCCCCTGAGTCATGGTCAATCCAACACTAATGATCAAAAATATACAACTCTATAGGTGGCATCAAAGCAACTGATCATGTCTTCGCTACAATATCTGCAGTTAAAGTGTTACGTGCAATGTTGAGGAAAAAAGCTGCATGGCTGTCAACCGCTCTGTCCAATGATGCTGCAACTGTCAAAGGCTAAGAGCAGATTAACTACGGTCCTGTTAAATAATTTACTGCCAGAATAAAGATAAAAATGAATGTACAAGCATTTAAAAGAGACAGTTGTAGTTGTAGCAGACATAAATGTTTCCCACTGTACTGCACACCAGGGCCACAGTAAGCACCATATACCATGACTCCTTGCGTTGCCTCTAAGTTACCCTCTATACACTGTACGGGTAGGTGAGAAAGACATTTCAGATCAGACACCCAAAAGGAATTTTAAAAAATGTAAACGTTTCATACAAAAAAAGCCCACCATCTATGAGCTCGACATACAGTAGAAATAGCTGGCCTTATAAAAATATAGTGATTTTCTTCTCTTTTTTTTAACATTTCTTTAAGTAATCGCAGGGTGCTGAGCTTGAGGAAGAAATGAGGGGGCGTGGTGGGACCGGGCGTGTCTGCGAGGAGGCAGGCTGATTGAGGGTGGACAGAGGGAAGGGGACCCCACAGTGACAGACTGTTCTTCTCAGTGCCAGCTGCAACGACTGCAAGCTGTCCTTAGTGAATGTTGAAGTCTCTGAAGAAATCAAATGTTGCCCCCAGGGCCCAGCTCGTCTCCACGTTGTTCACTTTTTTGGCCAGCTATTGAATCAAGTAAAAGAAAGATCTCCATTAAAACAATATAGAAACACTTGATTAAATTTGTTTTCATACTGATTTTAAGTGCAACATTTTGTGCAGACATACATTGTGGGGATGCAGCTTGACATATTTTTATGTAGAGAGACCTACCTGCAGCACAGTGCTGTCCTTAAAGCCAAAGCCTTCCTTCAGGAGGCAAGTGATATATGTCATGTCCATGCAGAGGAACGGGCTGATAGCGCGATATTTGGTCATTTTGTTGCACACTGCAAACACAGAAAGCCACAACCTTCAGACATGACCCTAAACACTTAAAATGTCTTCACAGAACAAACATTTCTGACCTCTGCGTCACACGATTAAAAGACTAGCTGTTTTGTTTTGTTCTCCTGCATGAACAGGGAGGTGCAATGACTACGGCTGAGGTTCAGCACAAGGTTGTGAGTGGGTGGTGGTGTTTAACGGCCAAGCGTACGTGCATGTGTGTAAGATTCCAGGTGGTGTGTGGCTGTCAGGTGCCCTCCTGCCGGGATCAGGCAGTAATAGGCCCCGTGACAATGTTCTCACAACACAAACTGTCTTACATAACACACCAACTCATTCCCATATAGATGTCACTCTTTAAAGAAAAGCAATCAGTGTGTGTTGGTGGACTAAACTACAGCATTTCTGGTGAATTAGCATATCATTTTCCATAACATCCTTTGATTTATAGCAAAAAATAATATATATATTACTGCTTGAACCATTCTTTTTCATGGGAGATGATTAGAGTTGTAGAGTTGTATCACAGCTGGAGGCATTATGCTCCTGTTGTTTTAGCAACATGGCTCCTTTGCATGAAGCTTCAAACTGTTTCTCACGCAGGTTGTCCAACCCTCAAGAAGTTAACATGTAACCATTACCTTCTTTGGCTTTCTTCTTGAAGTCCCGGACTTCAACCGCACCACCTCGACTGCCTTCAGTGAAGAAAAAAAAACAAACATGCAATTAAAATACCTACTTTGTGCAAGAGATTATAATTATCATGAAGATAATGGCAATGGAAGGTGGATGGGAGGTCTGTTCCCACTCACTGATGAGGCCGGTTTCCACAGCTCTGTCGAAGTAGTGGGAGAAAGCGTAGAAGACGCTGCTGCCCTTCACTTCATATGGCTGATGAAATAGGCCTTTGACCACCCTCATGACCTCGTAGTAGCACAACTTGTAACCTGCGTAGCCTAAAGAAGACAGAAGAGGATATGTGGTTCTGTTTGAAGGAATATTTCACCAAACATTGAGAGAAGTAGAGGAAACGGTGACTTGAAGTTGCACAGAGACAACAATGGATGGAATGCAACTAGAGGAGCTTCATGCCACACTCCAAGAAACTAGGAGACCAGACTATACACAAGGGAAGCCCCAGAAGGATGAGTTTCACACAGCCCCATGGGCATGCTTGGTATAATTGTGCCAACAAAACCACGTGCTGACAAGAGCAGCAGTTAGTGCGACCCTGTTGTGTTGTCTATTTTTACCACATAACTGTGATTGGGCCATATCAAGCTGCTCGTTACACACAGAGAAATAACAACTCAGGGACAAGCCCAGCATCTTTTGGCTACTTGACTGTGGTATGGGAGTGACTGCCTTATTTGTGAAGTTAACTGACAGTTTTCTTTCTCATTTAAATACAAGGTTGATGACAGTGTAATTGTTCAAGAGAGAACCAAGAGAGACAGAGGATGACAAAACATGTGTTTGGTGCCAGGATTAAAGGAACTTTAGCTGATATATGTACTCGTGTGAAATTGCATTGTACTGTACTCTATTGTATCCCAGACTTGGGAAAGGAATGTATGGATTGTTGGACCCAAGACACCGGGAAGGCATTCAAAACCTCAGGCAGCTTTTATCTTACCGTCAGGAATCCCGCTAACTTTATAGCTGTTTCCTCCAAAAGTCACTTCTTCTCTGAACTTTTTCGGCAGGCAAGAGCTCGTGAAGACTTTCCAATCCAGTCCTGGGAAAACAAACACAAGAAACAGTTTGAAATTTTCTGAACAAAGGCACAGAGTGGAAATAAAACGGTGTACACTGGTATGAAATCTGTTACCATCAGCTCCCAGTGCTCCGAGAGTTGCCAAACGGGCAGCAACCAGTCCGTTTCCAAGGTAGCTATTTAATGGGAACAATAATTACAGTAAGTTTTAAGACAGATTTGTTCTTTTTACTTGTGAAAAACCAATAAACAGTGTGGTCTCTGTTTACCTGTGTGTGTAAAGTTCATATGTGTTGTTAAACAGGTTGAATCTTGATATGAAACTGGTCGGCGCAGCCTGAATTGTTTTCTGTTGAACAAACAAATATTAAGTGGTGTGACTTTTTGTTATTAAAAGAAACCCCAGAAATGATTATATTAACCACAGTGATTATTTCTACTCACCTTTGACTTTGGAAGGAATGTGATCTGTGTAGATCCACCACCCAAATCCAGAATTCCCACTGTCCTCCTTGTGTTGGAGTACAAATGGCCTACAGCAAACAAGCAAATAGTTAAGAAGCACATAACCGAGGTGTTATGCATCACTGTTGCAAGATAGAGAGCATAACTTTTCATTCTAAGGAACTGTTGCTAATTTTTCCTCCTGCATTTACTTGTATCAGAACAACGTATTTAAATAAATCTGGTGATACCACATGTGTGATAAACAAGAGGAAATATCGCTTGTTTTTGCAACTTGTTTGGAGCCAGTGATTCAAGCACTAAACCACAGAAAGGAGACAAGTCTTTCACTGCAGGGCTCCTGTTTACACTGGAGCCTCCTAACCACTAACACCACCATAGCAAAACACAAGCAATGTCCTACCTGTAAGGAAGTTCACTGTGACCCAGGCGAGGACTCCTAAAACAGCACATGCCAGCATTAGTCAAAAACCTCTGAGAGGGGATTGCAAACATATCCTGTTCAAGTGTGTTCAAGAATGCAGAATAAACTAAAGCTAATTTAGCCCAGTTCACACTCATTAGGAATGCAGGCTAAGTAAACCCAGGTAATTATAGTTGACTCAGATGCAGAGTTATTGTTCTCATAAAGTGAGGATGACACATGCACAGAGTCTGATGAAATCTAACACAGTCTTAATGAGCGACGTGGAACCTCACTAAATTAAAGGGCGTGGGGCTGCTCGCACTCACTGGTGTATTTATGTGCCTCAAAAAGGTAGTAACAGGACTCTTGTAAAAAGAATTACGAGAGCCACTATTGTTTCTTTACAAACTGTTAAGCACCTGGTTAGACAATATATACGTCAAAAATCATCATTTAAAAAAGAGAAAAACGTGAGATTTTCATCTTTTTCACAGATGGTGAGGTAATAATTACCTTCATTTGCTCCATTCATGATGGAAACACTGTTGTTGGGCACAAAAAAGGGGGATTCTTCAAACACTTCTTCTACCTGTGGAACAAACCCAGTGTGTATGAGTTTCAGTTTACATGATGACATGCTATGGTATGTTTAATCAGGCTGCAGAGGACAGATTGTGTTTGTTAGTGTTTGGAGTGACAGATAACTGAGCCACATCATGGCTGGAACAGCAGCCGGGATAATACTTAAAATGCCAAATATGGTTGCTCCACACAACCCAACAACAGCTGTTCTTTGCAACATGATAGCCACCAAATGGGCAGACTTGCTGCCTTTTCGTTTAGTGACAGTTGTAAGCACTTAGTGGTTTTCTCATCCCGTTCTCTGGTGGGACGGCTGGTGTTTGTGCCAAATTGTCTGAGGGCAGAGTGAAAACGTGCCTCACCTCCTTCAAAAGGGCATTGGCCTTCTCTTCAGGGAGTAGACGCAGACCCGCTGTGGCCTTCAGGACCACTGGCGTCCTCTTCCACTCTTCTTCTGGCACTGTCTTCTTAGCAATTTTCAGTAATTGTCGGATGGTGTTACCACCCTGCAGAGGACAGGAAAATGAAAGCTGTTCCATATTGCAATAAAAGATGTTTCATATGAGATGAGTCTTTAAAATATTTAGATAACAAAAGTTAAGTTAACATATAAATCAAGAATATGAGACTATTTTTGGAAATAAATGCTTTTTAAGTCACTCAAATCCAACCCAAAAGAAAATTCTTGTGGTTTAGTGGTTCACAGACTAATATGCCTCATTACTAATAATAGGTCATTGTGCAAGCAGGTATACGTACCTCTTCAGGGTTGTCCTTATATTCAGACAGACCAGGTTTCACTGCATGGAACATTTCATTGTCCAGAACTGGCAACTCAACTAAAAGAAAAAAGTCAGGGATCAGATCATAAACAAGACAAAAATAACTGCATGAAATTGTATGATTGAGCAAAACGTGCAATTATTGCTCATTTTACTGTAATATATATATATATGTGTGCAACTTTGCACTTTGCCTACATTCAGACTACTTCCTACACAGTTGAGGCAAATGAGAAAGTCCACATCTACTTTTAGACAGTCCTGCACTCTGCCAGTGCATTTTTGTCATTACACCACACCGCGGATGACCTAACTGCAAGGAGAGTGGGAGTCAGCAGCATGTGCAAATCCCTGTAGCTTGGTGCAAGTCGTGCGCTTACCAGGATCTTTCTGGATGAACTTGTAGATATGGATCCTGGTGCCGGTGCTGCCTGCGTCAAACATGATCCCATAGAAAACGCGACTCTGGGCAGGAGATGGGATATCATGTGCGGGTTGGTGCACCTGAATAGGGTGATAATTATCAGGTGCAGGATGGACTACTTCGGGCACCGGGTGGAAAGCCTCCGGGATGGATTGGACGACTTCTGGTACAGGATGGAGCACTTCTGGAGCCTGGGGGTAAGTGGGGACGCCGGACTGAATAACTTCGGGTACAGGATTTGAGACGTCAGGGAGGAGGTTTTCTGTGTTGGCAGAGTGCTCTCGGTAGCGATAGAAGTGAGGGATGTAACGATGGTGCCGGTAGTAGGTCGCCTCCGCGAAGAGACTGCCAACCAGAAGCCTTACGCACAGACTGAGGAGCAGGGTCTGCATGGCCATTGTGTTCACAGCCACAGGGAGGAAACAGCTGGGGTGCAGAGGGAAATGCTGAGGACTTGTGGATGCTGGAGCAAAACGCAGACAGGGGACCTGCAGAGAGAAAGAGAGAGCAGTGGAGATGGAAAGAGGCAGAGTGGATGCGATGCACACTCAGGACTGTCCGGCCATCTGATTACAGTATATAAAGACATAAGGGTCTGGCGCGGGGCCACACCGAGAGAAGCCATCCACCAATCATATGGCAGTCCGTCCCAACTCCATCAGGAGTCCCCCCACCCCACCATCTCCTCCACCCCCCTCTCCACTGACTACCTGCCTACAACACCATTTCCTTTTCTGTCTTTTTTTTTTTGTTTCTTTTTATGAGGATTATTTCTGGCAGCGTTTTTTCCCCTCCTCATCTTTTACTGGATATTCTGAAGCCAAAAATCCCCTTATGAAAGGAGAAAAGGGTTTTCTAAAGAAGTCTATATGAATGGCTCACCATGAAAAACTAAAAAATGGCCTTTAAATACTTTTTATGGGTGTATTTAAGACTTGTATTGGAGCTTGCCTCAGAAATTCCCTGACTGCAACTATTTGGACTTTCACAGCTTCATGACTTCTTAATGTTTTACCACTGCTCAAATTAGGAGTGATGTAAGTTTTTGTTGGCTGTCATAAATGCTCTTCTGATAGTTTCTAGAGTTAGTAAAAGTTTACAGCTTAAGTCTGTTAATGTTTGCACTCATTTTGGGATTATTCTTTATCATGCCAGTAACTTTTTGTTCCATAAAAATTGCTACTCTGGAGGAAAGATCTTTGTCTTGCGTTACTGCTTCTGCTAAATGACATTCAGGAGTTCAATGCACCATGTATGGATAAAAAAAGATCATGATCCTGCAATAATCACCTAATTAAATTCACTGCAGCTGTTTCACCAACCTTAAAAAATGCAAATGTGACCTGCTCTCCAGCTGGCATAAAAGTTTAAAGAATGTTAGCAATCATCTCACTCCCACTCATCTCTGTGTTAACCACAGGTTTTCCAAGGGAAAAATATTTGAGCTGCAAGGCACGATTCATGAGAGAATGCATGAAAAGCATGGGTAGCTGTTCCTCCGCTTTAGACGAGAGCTTGGTGTGGCATCATAAACTGTGCTCTGGTGGATCAGCTAATGCCTTCTCATGCAAAGTTACTGGTTATGGTGCAGGAGGGCATCCCACAGCAGTGCAGCTCAGAGTCAAAGACACTCTGAGACCTTACTTGAACTGAGATTTGTACATGGCTGCGATATTTTTCACCCACTTTGTATCAACAGAAAGAGGACAGATTATGAAAAAGCCAGCTGAGGCATCTACTGTCTCAACCCTCTGTTTCAAATCATGTAAAGTCAGGGACAGAAACCAAGATGCTGACCTTTCCAACAGGGTATGGGGAGGACAGAGGTCCTGTCAATGGGCACTAAAAAGTGCAGGAAGACCACGGTAAGGACAATGTGGGGAGGGTGGGGCTTGGCAACAGCTTTCGCCCATCGTGCCATTCCACTCCCAGGACACTCAACTGTGCAAAGCACTGTTCCAACACTGTAATTTAGACTAAAAATATTGGACTTTCTTTCCTCCTTCCTTTTTTCTAAATACTGTGGCTCCTTTTTTCAGTCTTGTGGTTCACCAGAATGGTCGTTTGCCCCTATCAAAGTGTACATGTGCACCTCAATAACTTGTGCACACAGATATCTTGGTCTTTGATAAGGTTTATGTGACTTTATTTAAACCTGAACAGAAGATCTGCCTTGTATTTGCTTCCTAAAAATATTTTTGAGGGTCCGCTGTCATTTTGCAATCGGTATAAGATGTGCAATGTTTGGACAGCATTAGGACAATAGCTGCCTTTACTATGAATCACACAGCATGCACACACCTAGATTTATTTTGCAACATTAAAATCATTTGTTCTTTTTAAATGAAATGTCATTACATTTTTAATTGAACAAAAGAAATGCAATCAGAAATAGCCTGAAATAAGTACATTTCATGGACAGTCTCTATGTTGTTGCTGTTTAGATATACATTACAACAGAGTGAACCTTTTCCACCATGTCTGTGTAGGCATGACACAGCACATTACAAACATGATGTTAAATGTGACTTAGTTTCAATGCATTTTGGTATTTAGCTTCAAGTTAAGTGAAACCGTAAAGCACGAGAAAGGACCCCAGCTTTGTAATCTACACTGTGCAATATATCATTAATATGCTGCAATGTTGCCCTCAGGAATGCCATGTTTGTGGGTGTCCTACCCCAACAAGTCCATTGAAGAGACCCAAACCTTGTCATTACAATTCCAATGATAATGACAGCTTTGAAAAGCTCAGGGTTATTTCAGTTTTCTCTCCTTGCTGTCATAGTAATTACCTTTAAATTTAGTCTTCAAACTCTCTTCATGATGCCAGAGCGCAGAGCGACCCTATATGATTCAGTTTACAGTAGCTACACCCAACGCGCTTGCAGTATCTACTTTTCTGTTTGATAAATAATCAGCTGTGGACACTCCTATGCTCCTGCCTACAGGGAGCTGAACAAGATGATGGAGAGAATTCAGTGGTTTCCACTTGAATTACGACCTGCCTTTACATTGTTTCTGTTGGCAGAGTTCTGGTGGAAGATGTAAGCCAACTGCATTTATGCTTATCTTAGTGGTTTTCCCAAAACTTCAATAGAAAACAACTGCGGGATACACAGTAAAGAAAAAAACAAAAACAAAAAATAAAAAAGCAAAACACATAGTTCTTTTCAGGATAACATGGACAATACTGTTGACAGGAGCCAAATGTATCTCATGTCATCTTGTGGGAGGAGATCATGTGCAAACAGATCCTGTTTGATAGAACCAAGCGTGAGAAGACTGTAATTACAAGACAAGTGACAAATGCAGCCATTCTGGGTCAGTCCAGAGGCTGTTCAAGAGAGGACACATCTGCATCTCATTGTCTCCTGCTGTTATTGTTAAAATGACAACAAAGCAGTCGTTATCTGCAGCGTCTAATATTAAAACAATGAGCTCAGTCATTTAAAAAAATAAAAAAACAACTGAGTCGGCTATTTTTACTTAAAAAAAAAAGAGATAATCTATTTGTTCCACTGCTTCTTAATCATGAAAGTTTAAAAAGTAAATAACATAACATCATTAAACAAAACCCAATAGAGTACAACACCAATAGGTCAGATCTTTATTTGGTTACCAATCAGGGTTGGCTGTTACTTTGACCTTGAGGTCCTGCATTTTACATTTGGTCACATGTTCAGCATTTTGAATATGCAAAAAGTTGGATTATGGTGTAAAATTAAGCCAACTACATTTATAGATTTTTTTGTTAAAACATATCTCGTTGATAATAAGGAAGTAAAATTTTCATAAATGAAGATTCGTGTACAAATATGGGATACAGCAGGTCAAGTAAGATTTAAAAACGTAATTCCTTCTTATGTGCGTGACAGCAATGTAGCAATTGTAGTATATGACATAACAGGTTTTAATAAATTATAATAGACCGAAATTCATTTGAAAATTTAAATTTTTGGTTAAACTTGTTAAAAGAGGAACCAATCAAAATAATTATTGTTGGTAAT
>JBAMHV010000021.1:8961790-8976658 GCA_037177535.1 Pseudomugil gertrudae | reverse complement strand
ATATACCGTATATGAAATTAAATGATAATGAAAAAATACTTTATTGATCCCAGAGGGAAATTCTAATTGTATTAGTTTTTTAAATACATAAAATAGTTAATGAAGGGTCTTCACTGTTCTTGTTGGGATGGTGCCGTTCACACAGAAGTCCATATTGTCATGATTTGGACACTTGGTGTGGTGTTTTTTATTTTATGTTCTCCAGAGAACCAGCCCAGCTACTCTCGGTCTCCAGAGAACCAGCCCTGATCCACGCCACCGCCGTCTGAGCACTGGCCCCACGCTGCCGGACGCACCTCCAGTTCCTGTTTCCGAGTCCAAGGAGGTCCCGTGAGTGGACGCTCCTCTAGTTCCTGTTTCCGAGTCCAAGGGGGTCCCGTGGTTGGACGCTCCTCCGGTTCCTGTTTCCGAGTCCAAGGAGGTCCCGTGGGTGGACGCACCTCCAGTTCCTGTTTCCGAGTCCAAGAGGTCCCGTGGGTGGACGCACCTCCAGTTCCTGTTTCCGAGTCCAAGAGGTCCCGTGGGTGGACGCACCTCCAGTTCCTGTTTCCGAGTCCAAGGAGGTCCCGTGGGTGGACGCTCCTCCAGTTCCTGTTTCCGAGTCCAAGGAGGTCCCGTGGGTGGACGCACCCCGACCCAGGACTCTGTCACTGGGGCCTCCGGGCCGTCCTCCCGACCCAGGACTCTGTCCCTTCGGCCTCCGGGCCGTCCTCTCGAGTCTGGAACCCAGTCCCTTCAGCCTCCGGGCCGTTCTCCCGAGTCCGGTCCCCTGTCCCTTCGGCCTCCGGGCCGTTCTCCCGAGGCCAGAACCCAGTCCCTTCGCCCTCCGGGGTGTCCTCCCGACCCAGGACTCTGTCACTGGGGCCTCCGGGCCGTCCTCCCGACCCAGGACTCTGTCCCTTCGGCCTCTGGGCTGTTCTCCTGAGTCCGGTCCCCTGTCCCTTCGGCCTCCGGGCCGTCCTCTCGAGTCCGGTCCCCTGTCCCTTCAGCCTCCGGGCCGTCCTCCCGAGTCCTGTCCCCTGTCCCTGCGGCCTCCGGGCCGACCTCCCGACCCAGGACTCTGTCACTGGGGCCTCAGGGCCTGGACTGTCCTCTGTGGTCCTCATGGAGAGGACATCAACAGCTTGACTGAGTGTGTGACAGATTATATGGACTCCTGTGTGGACGGCACCATCCCAACAAGAACAGTGAAGACCCTTCATCAACTATTTTATGTATTTAAAAAACTAATACAATTAGAATTTCCCTCTGGGATCAATAAAGTATTTTTATATATTTCATTTCATTCATTAATTTAAATCAAGGTTAAAAACATTTCTTGTCTTGTTTGCTATATGTATTAAAAACGCAAAGTACCTTTTAACCTATTTTGATTTTAATTATTTCAATGTAATTTATGAGTTCATTTTGATTGTCTTTATGCTTCTTTACACCATCTGTAACGCTTTTAATGTTTTATGTGAAGAACTTTGAATTTTCTGTTACATGAAAGGTGCTATATAAATAAACTTGCCTCGCCCTTATCTTTCTCTCATTTATATGTGCCACATTTTTACTAGCCTGTTTCCCTCCCTCACCCCCACATCAACATCTTTTAAAGTCGCACCCTTGGTTGAAAGCTTGTCAAGCAAACTGGTGACATAATAATAATAATAATAATAATAATAATAATAATAATAATAATAATAATAATAATAATAATAATAATAATAATAATGTGAAATTATGGTAGTTGATAAAGAAAAATCTTAAATAATGCCAGCGTCGTCAAAAGCTGCAGCGTCGTCTCCATGACAACAGCTCAAACAAACATTGGAGTTGCTGTCTCTCTGCTTTGCATCCTTCCTCTGCCTCCTTTAAGGTTTATTGTAGTTATGCCGGCGACGAAAGCTTCTAAAGTAAAGCGAGTGAAAGGAGGGTAAGTGTGCACATTTTATATGGTCGTTCAGACAGAAGCTCGCGCTGCAGCGCCAAATTGTTTCATTTTGGCGCAGGAAGGGAAAGAAAAACGACAAACATGAGTCAAAAGCGGATAAAGAAACGGATATCGAGACGGCCAGGGCCAACGCCACTTTATGGGAGATGAGGTTAAAGGTGACCGAGCGGGATGCCTCGGATTACCGGGAGCAAAGCTATAAAACTGCACGCGCAAACGAGGTGCTGACCAATCAGCTGTACCAGTTAGAGAGGGAATCCCTCAACATGACTGCCTACTGGGACAAAGAAGATGCAGCTAAAGAGGAGAAAGTAAGAAAGTCTGCACAGGTCACGATGTGTAACATCCACTCACTATTTTTACTGCTCTTAACAGATCAGCATGTTGGAGGAGCGCCTACAAAAACAGCAAGCCCTGGCTCTTGAAGAGAACAATAAACTGGTGAGTTCAAAGTATTGCAAGTAGCGGGGTATTATACACAAGAGTTTACAATAAGGGAGATAAGAATTGGGTTCCTTCTTAAAACAAGAAAGAAGAAAAATCAAGATAAAGTACAGAAACACAATATTTCCATTGGTTGATTAACAGGATAGTAAGAGAAGCAGAAAAACATGGCAAAGCACTGTAAATGTATGATCTGCATAACTTTGGTGCTGTCAGAAGAGTTAAGGGTATTGCAGATGTCACACAAATAAGGTACAAAAAAATAATGAATGCTGACCTCATACAGTATCAGTTTATCAATTCATCCTGTTTCTGCTGCATACGTTGTCCACCCATTCAGTTGCAGCAAAGTTCCCAGTACAGATGTGACCACAACCATCTCATCAAATGTTTTGCTGCCAGACTCTCATCCCATTTCCTTCATTCTCATGTAGCTTATCATCTGCAAAATCTTGGCTGGACAGAGCATTAGTCCTGGGTTCTAACTGATTTATGATGCTGGCTGATTGAAGTTAAAGATAGTCTTGCTTCACAAAATCCAGTACTTAAACTACGTTTGTATTGCTGATCAGCACTTCTATTTGAATTAGTTTTTAAAAATTAAAACCCTTTTCTTGCTGGAGGAATGTGGGATTTGTTGCAGCGGGTGAAATTGCTGTAATTTTCCATGTGCATCTTAAACCTGTAGCATTTCAAAAATGTGCTGTGCTGTCTTTTAACAGCTGTCTTGTATGTAATTATGTTGACATTCATTATGGTAAAAAAAACAACTAAACAAAGCAACTGTTAAATAAAAAAACAAAGCCTCACATTCCGAATTATATGGTCTAATGTTATTTTAATCCACAACAGTGGCCACAGGGGGGAAAAAAAGCATAATTTAAAAGTGCTTGGTCGGGAAAAGGCAGTCACAATACTGGTTTTGATGCGTTAACCATATTTCACTTGTTGCACAGATCTTTAGCTTAGAAAGCCACTTTAAGTTACATAACATACACCAAAGGGAACTAATTTTGACTCAAACCCTCACTGACCTCTTCTCACTACCCATCTGTCAAACTTACAAGAAAAAGTCAAGAGACAAGAAATATACAGAAAAATCTTTTGCTAGCAGCTGTTTTCCATCTTCTAGGCCTTACTTCATGATAATCTAGTTTTTTAGAAGGTAAATGGAGGCACGGTCTGGACCAGCTTTAAACAACTCTATTTCAGACATGTATGGAAATGTCACATATGTCCGCTTAGAGGTGGAAAAAGATTTCTTTGCACTACAAACACGTGACTGTTTTTGAAAAAAAACTTTGCGTTGTGATAAAATGTGGAAAAGGCCTCATCACCCCAATCATTTTATTGTATGAGACACAACCTGAGGGAGAAAAAAAGATGCAGTCTGATCATGTTTAACTTCAGACTGGTGGAAATTTTCCACCACTTCACAGATCAAATAGGTTTAAAAATAAAAAGATGCAAACCGGTTTGTGTAAATACTGCTGTTCTGATGAAGATGAATGTTTGCAGAGTTATCTGAAGAATAACGATTAGGCCTGAAGTTGTAATCAGATGGTTGATAACCTCTCATTTAGTCATCATGTCCATGTTTGTGGGTGCGTGTTTTTCTAGTCTTTCATGACTTTGGTCACTTTGTCACATTTTTGCACAGACAGGCTTCTCCACAGTAGCATCTTGAGACATTTAACATGACTGATCTGTGCTTAAGTTGGCTTTGTAGAAGAGTTCACCCTCATGAACTCTGCTGTTGTAGAATTGTTTCCACAGCTTGAGTACATACAAGTTGATGCATTAACGCAATCCTCTTTCTAGCATTTAATAAAGCATGTGATTTAATTTGGCTTTCCTGTGTTTGTGCAGATCAGAAACTTAAACGTGATCCAGGAAAAAATGAGAGAAAAGGAGGCATGGGAAACCCAACTGGAGCAGGAACTCATCAATGTGAGGAGACAGAAAACAAGAGGATGTCTTCATTTGTGAAATGCTTCAATGTAGCCAGCACTCATGTGGTTTTTGTTCTGTAGATTCAACAAAGGATGGACATTGCTAATGCGGAGCACAGAGAAAATCTAAGCAAAATGGAGGAGAAATACATCAAGGAAAAGGTATCGAGTTTGACATTTGTCTGTAATAAATCTGATCCATCCTTCACAGAAAGATGAGAAGAGATAGTGATGAAAATCAGGCTTTGATCATCTCTAAAGATGAACTTAGCTAATATCCTTGCAGGCATACGTGGAGAGGGAAGCAATGGAAAAGTGCAATGCAAAGATAGCAACGTTGAAGCAGGACCACCATGAAGAGATTGCGTGAGTGTCTGAACTGCTTTTATCCTTTAAACTGCACCGTCATGCAGAATGCAAAGAAAAAATAATGTACTCACGTTAAGTGTTTATGTATACAAGTACATATAACCAGAACTAATATCATTTCTTGACCACACTGGCACATCCATGTGCATTATAGTGTACATCACCTGAGCCAATGATCACATCTTTAGTCATCCCAGAAACGCCTGCCTGAAGGAGAGTAAAGCATGTGTGGAAGACCATAGTTTATTACTTTTGAGGCCATAGGATGTGTACTCTGCCGCTCCTGTGCTATTTTTACAGCTTACAAAACATTAACATTGATATTGGCGTGGCCTCGCTGGCTTGGTCCTATAGTGTCAGTCATTGATTTAAATTTGAACACACAAGTCAAACACAACAATCCAGTGGAATTTATTTTCTGTATGAGACTTTAAAAACCACAAACAAACATATCCAAACCGATACCCTCCTTGGTTAATGCTACCCCAGCCACCTCATGTAGGATATATTATAATCTGCCACGACAACATCAGAACTTTGTTTACAACTGGAGACAAGTTTCTCAGGGATTTGCTTGTCTTGTCAACTACTCAGGCAGTTGGAAGGTGCCTTGCAGGCCACACTGGAGGAGCACAATCACCTGACCAACAAACATCACAATTCCACCAAAGATGCCGAAGACCTGAAGAAACTGATAAATTCACTGATTGAGAAAAACACGTTGCTGACACTGGACAAGGTTTGAACCAAACGACAGCAAACAGTAGTTTAGCTATTAAGTACCAGCCCTAAGCGTTATGAAACACTTGTCAGATCTGTTCAGAATATATTTCAGATGGTTTTTCCCTGTGTGTTGTTTACTTGTGCTGACCCTGTTTATTTAGCTTGTGGTGCTACTCCCCCCCACCCTCACCCCTACCTCCTGACTACTATCCAACCTCTCAGCGGTCAGTGGTTGTGGTGAGTTTCCACTGGTGTCTGGGTTCAAATTCAGTGGCTTGTCTTTTGCAGTTTTCTGGAAACGATTCTTTAAGATAAATAAATACTGGTTTCATTAATCTCCCCCTGATGATGACAGCAAATCAAGAGAGTTAATCCGCTTTGTTGATCACTCAGCAGTCCCAGCTACCACACAAATAATGATCAGTTCTTCTATAAAGATGTAAAGACCCCAGAATGGTAACTATCATCTATTTAACTTGTCTCCTCCAATGTTTTCTCACCCAGGACATGCTTGAATCGATGTTAAAGAAGGAGGCATCGCAATCAAAAGCAAAAAGAAAGGAGCTTTCTGAACTCCAGACCAAAACTGTTTCCTTGGAAAAGGCCCTGAAGTTACAAGAAGGAAAACTTGAGCAACAGGAGAAGGAGAAGATGAAGAACCTGGTCATCATCCAGGCCAGCCAAGTGGAGCTGGACAAACTGCAGAAAGTCCTTGCCATGCGAGAGAAGGAGATGCAGAAAGTGAAGCAGCTGGGGAACATCATTGTAAAGAAACGCTCAGAGCTGGAGAACTTCTTCTACGAGGCGCTGGATCATGTGAGGCAAGAGATAGCAGCCAGCAAACTACGGCACAGGAAGGAGGCCCTGCAGGATTATCATTGGAAGTTTAGAGAAGCCACAGCAGGAAAGACAAAGTTCCCACCTGTCTGCACTTTCTATAAAAGTCCCTACAGTACCAACTCTGTCTATTCAGATATGGAGGCAGCTTCAAAATGGTAGATCTACTTCCTTCCTCATCTTTTCCATTACTGTTGTGGTTAAATTTGTGATATTTTTTTAATTTTAAGCCGCCCGCCGCTCTGCAGTGGTAACTTCAGCTCTGTGGTTAATCTTAATGCATGAATAAATACACAAATGATGTAACAAGAGAAACTGATTTCATTTGGATCTCTTTTCTTTAAAGGTCTCATCTTTCAGGCGGTGAAATCCAAATCTCAGATCTCACTTGGGAGCAAAAGGAAGAAGTCCTCAGCCTTCTGTTTGCTAAAATGAATGGACAAAGGGAAAGGTAATAAACCCCTCGTATAACTGGCTTAGCTTTAATGTTTTGCTTACTGACTTTATCCCAGATAACACTTTAAAATCCATTTGTAATCCCTTAAAATGAACCGAAACATCTGCATCAATTAACTCTGAAGAACAAAGTGCAATGACACCATGCAGTTAGTCCCGGCTGAACCTCTGCTGACTCCTCCCTCTTTTTAATGTTTTAAACAGCCATTTTCTCAGCAGAAGAGGATACCATAAAACATAAGTTAGGCTTTGACCAATTTTCTTTTCCATCCAGCTGCTTAAAAAGAATGAAGAAAGAGTCTGGGCACAATAGTAAAAATAGGCCCAGCCGCAGAGTCGTGTGCTTGGAAACAAACATCTGGTCACGTCGATTTTCTTTTTAGTGTATTGGTCCTTCTTCACGTGCACCAACAGTTTATTTTGTTCTTTGAACACTTGCGGTCAAAGAGCAGCTGGTAACATGATTTTCAGAGAGATGTGTGCAGGGGATCTGGATGCATGGGGTAAGGCAAACAAGAGAAATGTATTCATGTTAGCAACGGTTTGGCACCTTGTCCAGCAAAATAACACAGAACATTTGGCAAATGAAGATAGTCCGTTAGCAGCATCCAAATCCAAGAGCACTGTGTTGACCCAGAGTAACCCTTTAAAAACAGACTGGAGGCCTGAGTGAAAAGACACAATTGTGCTATAAAACATGGTTTTTCTCTGCAATCTCCTGTATTTAACTGCAACTCTGCATTTTCCTGATAGAAAAGTTTGCCAACATCTGGCTGCATGTGCCTCCTCTGAAAAGCCGAAGAGCCTCGGTGACACCGATGCTGCAGAGTAAGACACAAAAAGAATGGATGAGAATAAAAGTTGCAATTTAGAAGCCTGTGCAGATTTATTGGTCCCACATTGCATGTTTAGCCGAAACAGCAGCGGCTGCAAGAACGTCAGTGCCTACATGTGATTTATCAAGACGGTTGCATTTTAGTGTTGCATAATGATGACTGTCTTCCAGAATTAGAGACGAGCTCTGCCCGGCGACCATCAGCCCCAAGGCGCCTGAGTCCATTCAGCCCTCAACCCCAAACAGCCTGCCGGATATGCACACCACATGACCTCAGTGGAGCTGCTGCATATCATATCCCAGTTTGAATGGTTTGCTTTATATGCTTCCCATTGCGTCGCGATGAGCGTAACGGAACAAACGTTGTGCGATTGTGTTTAAAATATTTTTACCATGCATGCGTATAGTGTGTCTGTTTGTTTCCTATAAATGGTTGTAAAAATATTTATATATTATTTTAAATGTGCACTAGATTATTTAGTATTTCAAACAATTACTGTGTCCCCATGGCAACAAGTATTGTGCACACAGATCCAGATCTAATTACAACAGTCTTACTACTAGTTTAGCATTTTAGGAACTGACATGGATGTAATGCTGTTGCTTCATCTGTACGGATCTTAAAATCTGACACTGTGATGAAACTTGAAACAAAACCTATACAGATCATTAAAACTTGGTGTTTTGCTTATTTTTTTGTGGAGGAAGGTTGCACAAAGTCTTGGAAGATGGAGCATTTATCTTCCCATTGTTGGCATGGTAACCGCAGGACTTTTCAAGGTGGCATCTTCAGCTTTCCATTGTGATGTTACAGTTTTGATCTGAGTGTAGAATTGGATTCCCTGAAAAGAGAAAACAATAAACATTTACATGCAAACTTAGCTGCAATTGTGTTTTCGTTCATGTTAGAACACTTTAACTTCGTGCTTACTTGTTTCCCGTAGAAATTCATGTCTCCTCTGAAGGATCCTCTTGATCCAGTGAAGGAGAACATTGGCAGAGGCACAGGGATTGGTACATTGACTCCAACCTGCAAATAACAAGTACTGTGTGTAAGTGCAAGCTTCTAGAACAATTCTGAGGTCCCTAATTGCTAGAATAAGCAGGAAAGATATGCGGCATCCACACTGTTTAAAAAACAAGCCTACATGAGCGCACTTAACAAAGCTAAACTTGTGGCTGGCATTTACTGTTTTGAAGACATAGTTTGCCCTTATGAGAGAGTGGAAAAACTAAATAAAACATTTTGTTGTGAAGGCTGTAGAGCCATGGTTGGTTGAGAATGTTTGAAACAGCAGGAATAGGATCGGGCACACTGAGGCCTTTTGGCGAAAGCGCATAGAGGAAAAAAAAAGAAAAGTAGATGTTTGTTGCACAGAGGTTTGGAAAAGAGTGCAGCACATGGCCTGCACAACATTCCCCGACATGTGAACAGCAAACACAGGGCATAACTAGGCTCCAAAGGCAAACAAACAGGGTGAAGGATGACCGTATTTATGCATAACGGTTAAAGCGGACCCCAGGAATCCCTTTTGAGTTTGGAGATTTCCCTTCCTTTTAAATACTACCTGGAAAAGTGTTTCTATAACCTGCTGTTTTCTTTACAGACACATTATTTGCTGTAGTTATTTAAAGTTTTAGTGGGCGGGGAAGTGGAGAGAAGGGGGTTACCCATGGTGTGTATTTTAGGTCATGAGCAAACGAGAAGATACGTGGCATGGAAAATAATTCTTTTCCATCCTCCTTTTATTTATTTGTTTTAATACGGGAAGCTTTTCAACCAGAAATGTGATGTGCTCCCTGTTTGAGATGCTGCATAGACATGACAGAGGGATGTGAATGCCTCCTTTCTCCCCAAGCAGAGGAACACATTTGCAGGCTGCCGCCACTCACCTGGCCCACATCCACCTCATGAGTGTATTTGCGTGCCGTGGCACCATTTGTGGTGAAAATGGCGGTGCCATTGCCGTAGGGGTTCTTGTTGACCAAACTGACGGCCTCATCAAGAGTTTCTGCCTCGAGAACAACCAGCACAGGTCCGAAAATCTCTTCAGTGTAGCACTTCATCTCAGGCTGTGAGAGCATAAAAGAAACACTTTTACTACGAGTAGAGTTAAATCTCAGATATATATAAATACATATATATATATAAATACATATATATATATATATATATATATATATATATATATATATATATATGTTGTCGAGAAACAGACAGGAATCCACATACTGTGACATTGGAAATGATGGTGGGTCCTACAAAGTTGCCGTTCTCATAACCTTTGACCTTGACATTCCGGCCATCCAAGAGCAGCTTGGCACCCTCGTCCACGCCACTCTGGATCAAACTGCAGACTCTGTCCCTGGCTTGGGGAGAAATCAGTGGTCCTACATCTGCACCGGGCTGGTTTCCTAGCAGGGCCCAAAAAGAGCAACCAAGCATGAGATTACATGCCATGGTTCATTAGATGCTTCGACATTTAGACACTTCTTCTGCAAAAACACCCAAATCCAGGATAAGGAGCACCTTGAGGCACGCCCACTAAAATGTATACATGTGGCTTTGGAAAAAGTTTAACTTAGTATTCCTACAAATCAGACTCCACTTTACCTCACATCAACTTATTTCTCAAAGGATTTGATGGTCTAAACCGCCATTGAGGCCCGGACCGCAGTTCTGGCCACAAATTTGCAGCATGACTGACTCAACAAGCCCTCGCTCCAAGCCGACTCCAAAAGTTAGAGGTGAGGTTAGGGCGGCGTGGGTGGCCTCAACATGACTAAACCAAAGGGCCTCTGGGAGAACACACTCAGGAGAGACGGAGGTGAATGGCGAGTTGACGGGGCGTGTACCTGCATTCACTCGCAGAGCCTTTGCACGTTCGACCAGCTCCGGCAACCAGCTCCGTGCCTCGCCCACCAGGATGGCTGTGGACAGAGCCATGCAGCGCTGTCCTGCTGCCCCAAACGCTGCACCCACAAGCTGGTTCAGAGTGTTCTCCTTGTTGGCATCAGGCATTACCACACCATGGTTCTTGGCACCCTACAGTACACAAGAAGTGGTTACCCTTCTGCCGTTTAATCTTCACATTACAGAAACTGGTTAGTCACAAGCTGAAACAGGATTTCAGGGTGTTTGGTACAAACCTATACATTGAATTGGTTTTAAAATGGACTTCAAGTGAAAGGATTTTGGGCCTCAATTCAACATAAATGAAACATTGATATTTACTCCATGATGCACATCTGCAATCTGATTTGCAGATTCATTTTGCACATTTGGAAGAATAGAGCTGGTAAAATAAACATGCAGATTGGTTGGCCAATGCTGCCACCTCCTGGACAAATACAGTAATTCTCAAACTGCTGTTGCCTTAGTAGTAAGCACTCACCATGTTGGACTGAACCCTTTTTCCATTTTTAGAGCCTCTCTCATAAATATACTCCCCAGCTTGATTTGAGCCCACAAAGCTGATTGCCTTAATGGTTGGATTGTCACAGATGAAATTCACAGCTGGGGCAGAAAAACACAAAAAAATATTAATAATGCATGAGTTAAATATGAGTAAGGTAAGTTTAATACTCATTCATAAGCCATTAGTGTGCACGTCAGAAAAAATGTAGCAGCTGTATTTATGTTTACCTAATTTATCTTTTAGAAGTGCTAACCTAAGCTTTTCCCTTCTGGTCCCAGTCCTGCTCTAAACTTAAACCACCATCCAACATTTTATGCTCTGACAGCCATTCTGAAAAAGCAACAGAAGCCAACTCTGACCATCATGCTGCCCGTGGATGATGTTTAGCGTTCCATCCGGAGCACCGGCATCCTGCAGCATCTTAGCCAGCAGCATGGTGCAGCTTGGCACCCGCTCTGAAGGCTTCAGCAGGTATGTGTTGCCACACACCATACCCATGGGGAACATCCAGAGAGGGATCATGGCAGGGAAGTTAAATGGGGCGATGCCGGCACACACCCCAATGGGCAACCGGAAGGTGTAAGTGTCCATGTCTTTGGTGATGGAGGGAAGAGTTTCACCGAGCATCAGGGAAGTGATGCCGCAGGCATGCTCCACAACCTCTGCAAAGGGAGGGTAGAAATTCCACACATCATGTAACATATCTCCTCATACATTCAAGTCTAATTTAATTAAGACTGGTAATATATTTGGAGGCAACAAAATACCAAGATGTGTATTTAAATATGTTGTCTCGTGCAAACCAGTTCTTGTTTATTTTAAACTATTGATGTTTATTAAATGTTCACAATATTCCTAACATCTAAAATCCATATAAACTGATTCAATGTTATACTTTTAAAAGGTTAATCTGAAATATTTTTACAGATTTAATTATTTATTCCTTATTTAACCATCATTCATGCAGTAAAGGTCTTCTTACACCTTAAACAATCATGTCAGAAGATACATCCTGCTTCAGAGTGTCACATCATTTGCCCCCATCAATTAAAAAAAAACAACTAAGGAGACTAATGAGACCTGCTACTAAAACTGGGTTAAGAACAATAAAAAAAACTCAATAAAACCTGGTGGAATAATTTAACTATTATGTTTATGCAAAGTCTTTAGTAATCATCAAAGTCAAATTCAACAGTATAACTTATGACAATATACGATAATGTAAGTTAGAGCGTTTCCACAGATGCAATATGAAGAGATCGCAAAGTATTGGGACTAAACAACTGTGTAGCATTAAGAAAATAACTTATCAATAAAGTTAAATTTAAAAATAGTCCATGCAAGTGTGTGTAAAGACTGGAGCGTCAGGCACTTACACCTCATGCCGACTCAAAAAGCCTGAGTGCAGCACTATAATCTGATCTGGGTTCTGCAATGTTTGCCCCAAAAAGGAGATCAGATGTCTGATGATACTGCATAAGCAGGTTTTCACTAAGTATTTTGTAGCTGATGGCACAGACATATTCCAAGATAACAATGCAAAGGTCATCATGGTAAAATTCTCCTGGTTCAGAGATCATGAGGCATTTTTACACGATCACCAGAGTTCAGACCTAAACACCACTGGCAGTCTTTGATATGGGTCAGAGAAGGCGTTTTCTGCTATAAAATGTATTTTGTGCTCCAAAAGTTTAAATAATCTGTTGTCCTCTGTAAAAGGTATCTACTGTATGCACACATGTGTCAGACAAACTCACGCAATCCTCTGAACACATCCCCCTCTGCATCTGCAAGGGTCTTGCCCTGTTCCAGCGTGATGGCTTTGGCAAGTTCTTTCTGAAACACAAGGAGTCATTTGCATCAGTCCTGAATTTCTGGCTAGAGCTCATGCAGTTTATGCATTTTCTTTCAAGTTTTAATACCAAATTTAACCAGCAGCTCCCAACTTCTCATACTCATAATAAAATCAACATAAACGTTGTGCTACATGAAAAAACTCAGGTCAGCTCAGCAGACCCCACACTCGTTTGACTTACAATGTTGTCTTTGATAAGCTGCTGATAGCGCAAAAAGACCTGCTGCCGAGCCAAGATGGAGGTCTGGGACCAGGACTGAAAGGCTCTGAAGCATGAGTCCACAGCAGCCAGCATCTCCTCCTGGGTGGCTTTTGGTACCCGGGCAATCACCTCGTTGGTAGCCTGCAAAAACAGATTAAATTCCTATTTGATGACTACAAATTTGACTAACACTAAAAGTCTATTCTTACATTGGATACATAATCTTCTTTGGTAATTTTACAACAAACCATTTACACCAGTAAACATGCACAAACATTATGCCACAGAAGGCAAGTTAACACTTTCAAACAAGATGCAAAAAGTGCACATTTCTCCTCTTTAGACATTAAATGTTTGCATGCTTTATCACTTACAATTTTTAATGTGTGACTTTTTACCTGTCGTCGGCGACAGGATTTGACATGCGCACTTCCGATGACCATAACTCCTTAAAAGTATAAGATATAAAACTGCCAGAAAGCGGAGAAATATATCTCTGTGCCCATATTGGTGTCATTACGGTAGACTCCGGAACCTCTGCACTACGACTGTCCAATTACAGACAAGATTACGAAGTACGTCACACATTTGTAACGTGAGCTTCTTTGTACCGTAACGCCTAAACAGTTTGCGCAAGTAAAAAATTTCAAATGGTCTCGGAAAGTAAAGAAACAGCTTTCTAACTATGTATGGCATGATACATTGCACATTACGGTAAAGATACGCTAAGCGAGGGAAACCAGATTTTGCCGCTTGAAGTTGAGAGAAGTTGTATTATAGTATTTTGTGTATTTAGCTTGAGATTTTCCTAAATAAATATGGAAAGAACATCAAAGCGAGTCACCAGACGTCCCAGGAGATTTATAGATGATAGCAGTGATCAAGATATAGAGATTTTCGAGCCGGGGTAAGAAGAAAAATGGATCTACTACATACGACTTTACAATGTATCTCTGTGAAATGGACTATTTAGATTTATATTTTACAGCTTTTAAATTCTATATTCCTAGTTTTATTCTATTTGATGGTCTGAATGTCATACTAACATTGCTGAACGTTTGTGTACCATGTATGCTGCTGTTGGAAGTTGAATTTCCATTGGGATTAATAAAGTTTTTATCTATCTATCTATCTATCTATCTAACTTTTTTCCTTTTTATCAATAAACAGTGTTTACTTTGCTAAGTTCTTTGTCAGGATTTTTTTGTACAGTGGATATTTAGGCTTATCACAATAATGTTTTGCTTCATTGCAATATTAGTTTTTTTATAATTTGTTATGCTATATTTTTTACATTTCATTCTAATGCCGTTTTATATATTTTTTCTTTTATGTCTTATTGATTTTTGTACTTCATTTAGTTGCTCTCTGAATTTCTCTGTTATTTCTGTTATTTTAGACCATCCACTGCACAAACTGAAACATCTGGCAATGATGCTCGACAGGGACGCAGTTTTGTGCGCATGCGTTTGGAATGGATAGAGGAGATGCTGTCCGCAGCCGGTCACCATGTCGTCCTGCTGTAACAACATGGAAAACTGAGGCTGACCTGGACACCCCTCCACCCCCTCGAAGGTTTCTGCCCAAAAGAGCTCCTGGAGTTCAACCACCCCTCAACCATCTGTCAACTCCAGGAGAACTTTTTTCACATTTTTTTGACAGAGATTTTTAAAACATTGTGTAATAACACAAATAAAAATGCAGCCAGAAATCTCCAGAGGGGAAAAAAATTTGCCTGGAGAAATGTTACAGAGGATGAGCTCAAAAAGTACCTGGGCTTGTTGCTCTACATGGCAGTGTTAGACCTACCAAAACAATCTGACTTTTGGAGAAAAAATTC
>JBAMHV010000021.1:8944903-8961690 GCA_037177535.1 Pseudomugil gertrudae | reverse complement strand
AATCTCCATATGAGTGATCCAGCAGAGGATGCATTCAATGACCAGAAGAAGGGTACAGGGGAGTATGACCGTCTCCACTGGGTCAGACCTATTCTGGACATTATGAGGAACCGCTGCATGTCAGCCTACCATCCAAAGCAGCACATTTCAGTGGATGAGAGGATGGTTGCCACTAAAGCTAGGATTGGCATCAAACAATACATGAAGGCCAAGCCGACCAAATGGGGGTTGAAGTTCTTTGTGCTGGCAGATGTGAATGGCTACACTGTTGACTTTATATTATACACAGGGAAGTCAGCAAAAATATCAGGAAACGGGCTCTCTTATGATGTGGTGATGTCACTCGTGAAGAAGGACTTCTTGGGGTCTGGATACACAGTTTTTTGTGACAACTTTTACACGAGCCCAGTCCTCTTCCGTCAGCTGGGCCAGCAAGGATTTGGGGCTTGTGGTACTTACCGGCAAGGAAGAGTTGGTGTGCCAGCTATTACAGAAAATGCCCTAACTAAGCAGTCACCAAGAGGCTCCATTCGCTGGATCAGGGATGGGGACCTTTTATATGTGAAGTGGATGGACACCAGGGAGGTCTCCATGTGTACCAATGTACATTCTGTGTACAATGGGGACACAGCGCTCCGCTGGCAGAGGGCAGAGGATGGACAATATCACAGGTCCCCATCCCCAGACCTATAGCTGTAGGTGAGTACAATAAGTACATGGGAGGGGTGGACACATCAGACCAGATGCTGAGAACCAACTCCACTCACAGAAGAACCAAAAGGTGGTACATCACGGTTTTTCAGCATTTTCTGGACATTGCTGTTACTAACAGCTTTATCTTGCACAAGGAGATATGTGCTAGTCATCAGAACAAGCCCATGACACGGCAGCAGTTCCAGGAGAAGCTTGCTGCATTTCTCCTTGGAGTTCCTCTGCACAGCAGACCACAGACGACCCCCTCTGAGCATCATTTTGCTGTTCCCACAAGCCAAGGAGAGGAGAAGTCACTTAGGGCCAGCAAAGGGAGACGTCAGTGTGTCCTATGCAAGAGGAGCACCCCATGGCAGTGTGATGTGTGCAATGTGGGGCTCTGTCTACAGCTGGAGAGAAACTGCTTCAAGGCTCACCACACCACATAAATAACGCCTGACTTTTATTGACAAAAACAAAAGAAAAACTGAGAACTAAAAGTCCAGAAGTGCCAAATTTTTTTGTACATATGTAATAAAGTTCAAATTGTTCATAATATATTTCTTGTTTGTGTCATTTCAGAGTTCTGTTGTTTATATAAACCTAAAAAATCTAAATCCGTTTGTTTGTCTTATTAACTGTTATTATAGGTCACACACACATAATAATGTTGAACAGCTCATAGAGACTGAAAGTTGGGGTTATTTTGGAAAAAGGGGCTGAAGCACTTCTTCATAGCACATTTTCTGACAATTTTATAGCCATCCAATCAAAATATGTCCAGGCGGACTTAATACAATTGTGGTCATAAGAGGGTTTGACTTCTCAAATGACATTTCAGTATCTGTAAATCTTTTACAAGCTGAGAAAAAAGTGAATAGTTTTCAGAATACTGCTCAGGCTTTAGCAGGTCGTTATCCATTTAGGTTTCATATCATTTTTTAAAATCCCACCTTAGATCAGAATAGCTTCAGCTACAGTATAAATTTTACTGAACTATTAGTGACACAATAATGTCCAAAGCACACACACTGACCATTAAGCCTGTGGATGTCAAATAATAGTGTTTAATGATCCAGATGAGAACAAATACTTACAGGATTGTGAATATCCAGCCATTGTGAAGATTTTGATTCAACAAACTTCCCATCAATGAAAAGTTTAACTGTTTTCTGTGAAGAAACATCACATTGTTATAAATGAGTAACAGTAAATTGCTAAGACAATAAATGGTACAGTTTTTCACTCACCACTGAAGAGGAGTAACACATACGACCAACATTTAGAGGGACCTCATTTAAAAAAAAAAAAAGCAAATGCAGAATTTTATTATGCATGCATTTAAAAACTATCAAGGCAGCTTTGGTTAAACATGTTAAAACAAATGTACAAAACCAGTTGAATTGAGATGCAGCTTGCTGACCCACAAGATTAATGAGCAACTAGTAGTTGTGGACTTGTGAAAAGGACAAAGTCAAACTGAGTGAGAAAGAATGGAGATCATCTGCAGGTGCATTGTCAGGTTCTTGGTGCTTTAATATAACAATACAGAAATAAAACCCAACTTGCACCATCTTTTAAACAACTTTAAATGAGGCACGATGATCATCAATAAGCTGCAATCATGCAACATAATTCCCGAGGAAACAAGTTAAATTAATCCAATTTCTGAGAAAAACAAGCAAACAAACAAAAAGAAACACAACCCTGACATAAATCCTGCAGCACATGACACTTAGTAAACAAAGGTTGTGGACCTGTCTCAGATCATTTACACCTCAGCTAAACAAAGCTTACCTTCGTCCTTAGCGCTGATCGTAATGCGGTTGACGCCATGGTGGAAAAACTAAAAAGGATTGACTAGATTTGACCAACTCCGGAGTTTGCACCGTGGCCTACAGAAGACAGCTATCTGGTTCCTGAATCACAGAGATTAACTACCTCATGGGTGGGCTCTGAGGGGAAAATCAGGCTAGCGATACGTTCAATTTTCGCACTCCTTAAAGAAGCGCAACGTGATTGGTCAGTCTGGGGAGCGTTCTATCCAATCATCACGTTAATTGTTACATAATCCCGCCTTAGCTATACAACTCAATTACCTATTGGATAATAATAAATGAGCCCGTCCTCCATTCCTTAAAACAGGAAGTTATGTAACCAGAACTTGAACTGTGTCCGTTTTTAGGGTTTTGTTAACGATGTCCTAACAGAACGGTGTATATTTGATAACACTTTCCCATTGTAGGTGCAAAGAAATGGGACTTGATTGTAAAGTGCGCTAAATATAATCGACTGCTCTTTAGCTAATTGTACCATTACTGAAAGCTGTTATCACAACAGCAATGCATTTGACATTAGCTTCTCTTGCCAAGGTACGGTAATAAAACATATGCTATAACGGATGTGTGTGTGTGTGTGTGTGTGTGTGCTTGCTTAATGTGAACCATATGAAGCCCAAATGCTGCTTAGTCACAGGCCAAAGAGTAGGTAGGAGGGAATTGTGAGACACTTCTTATTGGCTGATGGAGAATGAAGAGAAGTTATTAAAAAAAATCTTGCAAAACTTGATTTTCTTTTGTTGAACGAGCCTAGATCCAAAGAGCCATGTCCCAGACTAAGGTGAACTAGAACACTAATGAAGTGCATGAAAGGAGATCGTAATAACCCTTTAACTCACTACTTTCTGCTTTATTTTGCCTTTTCATTCAGCCTGTACTTCATGGATACTTCAGAAGTTCTTGCTCCTGGAGGGTCCGTATTGGTAAGTCATGCAGTTTACTGTGCTTAGCTCTTACGTAAATAATTTTAACATGAACAAAATCACAATTAACTATTTGTACAACAGCTTTTGCTCTTAAAGGAGTTGTATATGACCAAGTTCCAGTTAATCTCATCAAAGATGGAGGACAGCAGGTAAACGGATACACACCATTCAAAAACAAAATGACACCATACAGTTTTTAAGCATTGTACACTGTTGACATAACTTAATACTAGAGAGATTTACAAACAGCAGTGTAAAATGTGTATTAAAAAAGCAATTCTTCTCTAAATTTAGTGTAAAAAAATTCAATGATAAATTAATATTAGTAAATTTTAAGTCAGAAATGCATTTATTTAAAAAAGCTGCAAAAGGTGGAACACAGCAGATCCAGAAGGGTTGAAAAGTAAAATCCCAGAAAGGTTAAAGATGGTAGAAAGTTCTGCACCTTGTGAAAAAGCTGTTTAGGAACATGATCATAATCTACAACTCAAACATCCCTCAAAGACACGGAGGACAGAGATGCCTGTATCAGGCTGTCGTCATCAGGCTCTCAGTCTGAACTGCATTAAAAACAGTTCTGGACTCAGTCATGTCTGTGTTTGGAGTACATTAAGATGAATTAATCAAATATTTACAGTAAATGCTTAGAAAATCATTCATACCACATGTCTCATCTGTCTTGTTGTGGGTTTAAAAAACAGCCTCAGTAATCTACACACCTGTAAAAGTAGCATCATTGCTGAATGTGACAAGTTTTACTACAACAATGTTATCTACACATCTTTAAGTCCTGGTGCAAAAACCTCTTAGCAAATAAAAACTTAATGGGGTTTAATTAGTTTAAACTAATTGCATTATTATTAACATTTTACCCTTTTTTCAAAGCAGAAGTATTTTTAAAATGTGCTAAAATAATCAATATTTATGCAAGTAATATTATTGAACTGACAAAAGTTTCTCTGTGTATCAAAGCTTACAGAGCAGTACAGAACATTAAACCCCATGCAGCAAGTACCCGCTGTTGAAATAGATGGAATCACCCTCTCTCAGTCAGTAAGTCTGAAAACACCAGCCTACCAGAATATTTCCCAGCTTCTTCAGGATACTACTCAAACTATTTTGCTCCTGCAGTTGGCAGTGATCCAATACATCGATGAGACCAGACCGGGGCCTCGTCTGCTTCCAGCAGACCCAAAGGCACGTGCTCAGGTTCGAATTATAAGCGACCTCATTGCCTCAGGGATACAGCCTCTGCAGGTGAGCAGAAAACAGGTTTAAGCCGTTCCCCACTCCAGCTCACAAGCATCACAATAATAATTCACGTTAACATTTCAGAATCTGTACGTGCTCCAGAAAATAGGAGCAGAGAAGGTGCAATGGGCACAGCACTTCATTGATCGTGGTTTTCAAGGTCAGCAGAAGCCAGTTCACTGTATAGAAAGAGTCACCTGAATAATGTTTGCAAGAGGACTCATGCTCACTTTTTGTTCTCCACCAGCATTAGAACCAATCCTGAAGCAGACATCAGGAAAATACTGTGTGGGTGATGAGGTAAGAGCATGATTGATCAAAAATAAGCAGAGGGCTCAGATTTCTAATCCTGATCTCTGCTTTTAGATCTCTATGGCAGATATCTGTCTGGTCCCACAGGTCTATAATGCAGACAGGTATGTAATGTTTAACAGTTCTGGTATAAATTTCATTGGACTTTTATTTAGCAGGACAGTCTTTTACATGAAGTTTATTCACTCCCCAAATATCCAGACCTAGAAAAACATCACTTCTGTGTTTTTATTTTATGCAGGTTCAAAGTGGATTTGGGGCCGTATCCAACTATCAAAAGGTTAAATGAGACGTTAGTTGAGATTGAAGCTTTCAAAGTGAGCCATCCTTCCTGCCAACCAGACACACCTGATGATCTTCGTGCTTAAAAAAAATGTACAGTGTTAAATAAAGTGCTTTAAAAAGGTAATCATGTTTAAGTGTAGTCATTTTAAATAAATACAAACACTTTAACTTAAAATATTTATTAGAACTTTTATATGAAATTTAATATTTACAGGCCACAATTTAGCTCTAAAATTAATGACAAAGAACTGGTAAAACATAATGAATAAAACATGCGGTTTAGAGATTTGCTATGCAAAGTGCAAAACCTCAGGGATCCCTGCTCGCAGCATACCACCTGTCTGGTGATAGCGTGAGCGATTATCAGTTTCAAATCAAAACATGCAAAAATTAAATTTAGTTAGATCAACTCACACCGTCCACAGCAGTTAAAATATAAATCACTTGTCTACAGCAATCATCACAGTGCACTTTACTGTGTCATTGTAGAAAGAACCAGAGCAGTTTGACCCACCAAACACCAAAAAGGTGCACTGGATGTGTGTGTTTTCATCCTGTCTGTGGTCCTCAGAGTCTTTCAGGATGGCTCTGCCCAAATTAATCATGCTGTGTCCAGCACGAGGTTTGGAGCAAAGCAGAGGAGATGTCACTGAGCTCCACACACCAGTATCTACAAAAAGGGAATAAAGCAAAAGATTGTTCAACATGTTTTATGCTAATTTAATTGCATCAGTTTTATTTATGCGTAAGCTGATGTATGTGGCACAAAAGGTGAGAAGCAGGACTAACCAATGTTAAAGATGTGCACATCCTGTAGCACTCCGATTGCACTGCTACCTCCACTGACCAGTATCCTGTTGTCCAAGACTGGGACTGCTGCATGAAATCTGCCCATTCATTCATGTTCAACAAAAGCAAAAAGTTAACATGTCATTGTGTGTATGCATGTATGAATGTTATATCAAGGGTATTTGAAAATAAAATCACATTTAAATGCTGCTTTGAATGTCTCAGTCACCAAAAATACATGGACCAGATGGTTACATTGATGACATTTATCTAAGCTGATAAGTTCCCTACTCACCCTCGAGGCACCGGAGGCATGGTTGCACACTTCACAGCTGTGTACTCCATGAAACCTTCCCTCAGACAGGAAAAATCTACCATCAGTATGAAACCTCGGAGCAAAGTTCTCCCCTAAAACGCAAATTAAGTCCCCATCTTACCCAGATCTAAAATATGGAGATCATTAAGGTAGGCAGCAGTCGTCCGTCCACCAAATAGGACCAATTTATGAGAGAGGAGTGTGGCTGAATGCCTATTCAATAAATACTCTGTTAATATTCCAAAAAGTTAAGACTTACATTCAGGTTACATCGCTGTTTCACTCTGGTTGTTTTGCAAAGACTAACCCAAAGCGAGATAGAGGCATATCCCCATCCACGATGGGCTTGTACCAGAGTTCATACTCCGGGTTGAAGATGTAGAGAGCATTACTGCAGGATTTATCCCCCAAGGAATGGCTTGGCTGAACTCCTCCGAAAACAAAAAGCTCTTTCTTGTAAAATGTTGCTGAATGATATGCCAAATGCGGCACATTCCCTTTTGCCTTAAAATGCACAAAGTAGTCAAATAAAGTATTTCATACACATGTGTTTGGGTGTCTCAGAAAAAGAACTTGTAACAAACCCACAGTGACAAGCTTCCACTTCCAGGTCAGAGTATTAAGGATGTACAGCTTGCTGTAGCGCTGACCCTCCCTCAGGCCACCATACACAAACACTGCTTTTGTGTCTGGGTCATAGGTTGCTGTGTGTCCTCGGGCACGTGGCGGCACAGGTCCCAAAGTAGAGGAGTTCACTGGGAACCAGAAGTCACCATCTAAAAAAGAAGCTCAGGTAACCACCACGTAGGAAATGAGTTCATCTATAGTATTTTTCCTCCTGTGAGGCTTCATCTTATTAAAAGAAGCCACCATCTTTCAATGATAAAAAGACCTAACATTACCTAACTCAAGCTTCCAGAGAGAATCAGTGCAGGTGTTTTCATCCGATATTTCCCCTCCGATGAGGATGGCAGTGTCCGGGTCGCTCAGGCACAAAGAATGGCACCAACGCTTTGATGGACACGCTGAAACTAAAACATAACCTCTGTGGAAACTTCTCACTCAAGCATGTGACCACAACAGCTGTTGAGATCATGACCCTGACCTTCTCTGGTCTCGTTTTTAATCTGCACACTTATTTCCTCTTGGCTGCTAAACCTGGACAGCCTCCGTTTCTTGGGAGTTGAAGCTTGGTCCATTTCCTCCGTGAGACTGTCCATGTCCCCAGAGCTCCACGTCACGCGGCCTCTCTTGGTAACGACTGTACGTCTGGGCGTCTTATCCTTTCATTCACAGAGGAATGATCATTGCAGTTACTCGTTTGGTGTAGACAAGGACACAGAACTTGGTTGGTTTTCTAAAGCACGACACCCACCGTAGGCCGAGCTGCAGGATGAGGGGAAGCACTTTTGTTGGTTTTATTTACTTGGATCTCAGCATAGCAAACATCGCTCAGGTGAGAGGAGCTGGAGATCATCTGCAGGGATTTGTGTTACCTGAACTGACACATCACAACCAAAGCAAATGCAACTAAACAGGTAAATAGTGGTTTTTCCTCACGGTCTCATTTTCAACTGTGCTGGAGAGATCATGTGAAGACAGACATTTCCTCTCAACCACTGGGCTACTGCTGAGGACGCTGGCATCCTGTGGCTGACAGGAAACAGTAGTGTAGCATTTTATAACTTGAGATCTTTACAATTCAGCTTTTTAAGAATATTTCTAATTTATATACATTATCTTATCCATTATACAATCCCTTTATTATAATCCCTACCTGTGTGGCAACCCTCAGCACAATCTTGCCATATACTCCCCTCCTGCTTCTCTCTGCAGCCACTTGGACCACATCATTGCTCCAGTCACCTTCCCAGGTCAGGCACCTAAAGTTTACACATGAGCTCAATTTCCCCCCATCATCACTAATACATCATACAGTATCTTATGTCGCCACTTACTTTACTTGAGAGGACAGAGTGCCTATAACCTGGGCCTGTGAACCCTCGCTGACCACAACTTCAGCTGACATCATCATCTCTTTGCATGTCCACTCTCCAAGAGCGAAGATGACCAGCTGTTTGGGAAGAGGCAAAGGGATGTGGGCTTGGAAGCAGCGTCCTCTGGATTTGCTGCGGAGACCCAGACGAGTTGGTTTCATAGATAAAGCCCTCCTCTTCTTTTTTTTTTATGATGAAGGACATACCTAACAAATTGGCGGGGAACATCACGCAGGGACCAAAGGACATAAAAATACAGCTTTCCCATTTTGGTCGGAAGTTCGGAGTTAAAGCGGAGAGCCAAAAATGTTGAAAGTTGAAGCTCCAGTGGTAATTTGTGGTTGGATGAGTGGAGTTTGAGGTAGTGGTGGAAAAAACACAGGTGAGACCGAAAAGCAATCAATTAAAAATCAACCGGTGTTGTTAGTTTGGCATGCCCAGTGCGCATGCGTACAGCCGAACGTGGCAAAAACTACGCGTTTACTTACAATTTCCCTTTATGCAATGTGGGGATTAGATTAGTGATACGGCTTGAGTTAGGACTCGTGCATTATTATACGTATCTACTAAATAAAACTAAAAAACCATAAAACCATTGTAAACCATAAAAACACCAGTCAGTTTTTGGTAATAATGATTTAAAACACACTCGGATGGAGGGGGATAGTTGTTTTTGGTCTGCTAATGCAAAAATGTCATCGTTCATGGTGTCTTTGAGCAGTAATAGTTCTCCTGTTTTCCTAAATAAATTTGAACTTTGGGACGATGTCGACAAAAAGTTGAGTCAGCTTTGGAGCGATGTTAAACATGTCTAAAGAAGGTCAGATTACACAATACTTTAACATTTTTTCTGCTTTATGACGTTTTATTTTTTATGTTTTAAACTGATTTTTATTCTCATATGTTTTTTTTATTCTAATGGTTTTGTAAGGTGACCTTGGGTTCTGAAAGCCGCCTAGAAATAAAATGTATTATTATTATTATTAATAGGGTTAAAATCAGAGGTAATAAGTCCTATGGAGGGATACATCCTTCCTACAACACAGATCATCTCAACATTATTGAAGTATGAAGGGATGAGTGCATGTGAGTGGGTTTGGTTTGTGTGTGGGAGGTGTGTGTGTGTGTGTGTGAGAATGTGTGTGTGTGTGTGTGGTGGTTGGGGAGTGGGGAGAGTGCATGGTTTGGGTGGGTGGGTGGAGAGAGGAAATGAATAGGTGTATGTGGGTAGGAGGAGGAAGATGGGTTTGCGTGGGTTGGTGTGTGTGTGTGTATAGGGGGTATGTGGGGGTGGGCGGGGGAAATGAGGGTGAGGATGTGCATGTGTGTGTGTGGAGCGGGCTGGTTCCTGGGGTGTGCATCTGGTGTGCCAGAGTGTGGACTGGCCTGCGCCGGGTGGCGGTCTCGGGGTCCTGGCCTCTCGCGAGCGCTAGTCGGCTCCTCTGCCTGTGGGGGTGGGGGGGTTGCTTCCGGGCTCTTGGGGCTCTGGACCAACACTGGCACTGAGCGGGGGTCGAAGGTTGCTCAGACCCTTTCCCCTTGACTGCCAGAGGCTCTGGCTGGGACCTCCCTCCCTCTGGGTTACCTCCAAAGTGGAGTGGCTGGGGTCCTTATTTAAGGCTGACTGCTCTTTGGCCTGGTCCCGGGGTCATGACCTTTGGATACAGGAGGTCGTCTTAGCATGATCTCTTTTCTGTGAGAACTATTCACCCTGTACATTCTGCATGATGACAGTCACTGAGCTATTCTTTAGGTTTATTCACAAACAGCCATTTTTCATCTTGTTTGTGTTTTTTTAGATTTGAGTTAAAACACATAGTTGTTTGTGATCCTGTTCAGGGAATAAGCATATGGATATTTATATTGCTTGTTTATCTCTGCTCCTGGCATCTTGTCTTCCTGCAGGGGCCCCATGAGATATCTTTTATGTTTCTGTAAAGGTGTGGCGGATGGTAAACTGTCTGTTTTCTCTTTTCTTTTTTGTCCTTCTACCCCTATCTATCCTTTTTCTGTTCTCTTCGGTCAGGTCCAGCAACGTAAGTGTTTTCTGTTGAACAAATATTTATTAAAAATAAACAAATAACATATATATATATATATATATATATATATATATATATATGCATATAAACACAGCTATGTGTGTGTACTGTTATATCATATCAAAGGCTGCATTAGACTGTTTTTGTTATTACTTTGCTCCTTCACCTTTATACTTCCAGTATAAACTAGGACATGATGGCACTGCAAATGTTATTCGGATACAGCACCATTTATAGTCTCAACCATGCCCTTAGAGATTAACATCATTAGTTAATTATGTATTTATGCTCAGAATAACAAGTTTAAGTAGAACCCCATGAATGCAGTGTGACTATGTTTTACTCTCTAGAAAACCAGTGAAGTGTGTGACACAAGATGTGACAGAGGGGCTGTGACTGGCCTTTGGGGAGAGGCGAAAATAAATCCAGGTTTCATCAGCAGTTCTGTAAATTACATCAACCCCCTAATGCCACAATTTAATAGAAACACATGGGACCATCCTGAAGCGTGCTCTAATCCTGGATCTGCAGTGAGACCATTACAAAATGACAGCATCTTGGTTTAAGCGGGTGGGTTTTGCAGACCATTTTCAGGTTAATCATCGCAACAAACAGCACAAACAAACCAAACCAGCCACTGTTGTCATGGGTTTCATCCATTTTGCCCCATTTCAAGTCTGATAAACGCTTTATTGTGGAATAGAAACTTCAGAAACAAATCTCATCAGCATAACTCACAGTAGAGGTATGGTACAACAAACATAGAAAGCTTTAAATCAGTCATTTTATATTGCATACAACATTAGCAGTCATCTCTGGGAACATGCACATAAGTGACAGTAGTAGAAACATTGATTTTACAATGACAATGATATATATATATATATATATATATATAAGAAAACATAGATTTTCACTGACTTAGCTGTGTGCACAGAACACATTTATATTAAATGCTTCCCAAACTTTAAAGCAGCTAATTAAAACATGGATAAAGCAAAGGTAAATATTGAATCTATCTTACATAATATCAGCTTGATGTGATAAGAGATGGCTTCTATTTGTGTCATAAAAAGCACACTCTGGATAACCACTTGCTTACATTCAACTTATATATTTGACCAACACTCCAATATGACAGTAGATAGTTAGAGTTTATATTATATTTTGTTTTAATCACATAATTTGATTCAGCACATCAAAAAAATAAGTTATGCAACAAAGCTGAATGGTTAATACAGCAAACAACAACGAAGCACGCACACACACAAACGTTTGGATCCTTAGAGCATTGCTAAGTATGCCTGTGGTCTGGTGAAATACACTTTGTGCAGACGTCCCCTGATCGCTGCTACCATAGAAATGTTACAGGTGAAGACAATACAGGTTTTATGACGGGCACATGACCAAATAGCATGGTCCATACATGGAAATATGGCACATATGCAAGGTTTCTGTAAGTATACGCCAGCAAAACAGTGAAATTAAAACAGAATACGTGACAACACAAGCTGAGTGATAAAAAATATATACGTCTGTGTTAATGTTTATTATTTAAATGTTTTCCAGGAAGTTGAAATCAAAAATAGTTCATTGTTCATGAGAGTAATATTCTTCTGTAAATTATACATTCATGGGCAACAAATGGGCATCTTAGGCACTGTAATAAACCCTGTAGTATAGAGTTTTGTTTCGCCAAAGGGAGTAGGAGTTGTCAAACTTAAGAAGGTATGTGCCTTCACCTGGAAACTCGTGGCTCCCACCATGGACGGACAAGTGGCTGTCCTGACGGTACACAGGCAGGATTTCAGCCAAGTTGGAGTTGGCTTGACTTTTCGAGCCCTTCTCTATGTCTCCATTACTTACAGGCCCTGCAATAGAAATCACATAAAGCACAAAGTCAACACAGAGCCTCAGACAGCAGCTGGAGGAGAATATATACAAACGAGGTGTGTTCCATAGATGAAGAACATCTGCTGTTATTTTTAAGAAATATCAAAATTAAACGGCCGACACTGGAAGTGTCATATTGCAAATCATAAACTGACCTTCCAGCTCCTCCTCTTCATCTTCGTCATCGCTCGACTCACTGATGTGCACGGTAATAGACCTGTTTGTCACAGGAGTCCAGTCAAAATATATGCCGAAGCCAATGTCGTAACCCTCTGTGGCAAACTCCCAGCACACTTTCTTAGCCTCTGGGAGAGTAGGGACATGAACCGTCATAATGTCGCCTCGGTACACTGTCACCACGCTGTCTTTCTCCGTTCGTAGCTTCGCCTTCAGCTCTTTCAGTGCAGCAGATGTCCAAGTTATAGGGGGTTGTAGGGGTGGCATCTGGGCTGCATCTATGAAGCAACAAAAAACAGTTTGAGAAGTAACTCTGGGGGCTTGTGAAAATCATAATTCAGCCATTTAAAAGCATATGTTTCACTCCACATTGTCATTTAAAATACATCTATGATACTTCTGCATGAAAAACATGGTTAAAATCAAAGCAACAGCCATGAGGGCACACTCCATGAATCCTCACCTTTCATTTCAGTGGAGACCTGACAGCTCCCAGCGCCGTCGTCCTCTTTGCCTCCTTCCCGCAGGGCCAGCTCAGCAGGGGCCTCGTTATTACCCTCAAAGTGCACACACATGTGATATATTAATGGAAAGAAATCATATTGTGCACTCCTTGTTCACAGAAACTTGTTGAGAACCCTGCTACATACTTCAATATTAACTACCTCACAAAGCTGTCCTGAGCCCTCCTTTGTTTCATCCATATTGGTTAGGTTTTTGGATTCAGTAAAGCCTTCTGAAAGATTTGTGTTCTGGAGCCTTAAGTAAAGATAAAATAATAGAATAAAAATCCTAACATCTGCACGGGGATGACTCAAAAACAATAACTAGTACTGTGTTTAAGTCCGAATGGTAACTACATGCAACAGGTTACCTGTCTGGCGGTCTGCTGGCGCACTGTTTCGCTGTTATTCCGGGAAAGGAAGAGAAGGACAAGGATGACAGCCGCGACTGAAGCTCTGATGTAGCCTCTAATCTCTCCATGGCTGTCATGACAAGACAAACACCTCTGTCTGCGTGGCTGGAAGAGATTAAGCCCCGCCCCTCGCAACCACAGACAGGAGGGGGAGATGGCGATACTCAAGTTAGCATCTTTGCACACAAACAGGAAACTACACAAACTACTACTTCACAAAAAATATTTTAATCACAGTTAAATCCACTTTAGCTTATAATGTTTATATGAGTTCTTTTTTTCACTGACTGGCTTTATCTTCGCAAACTCACATTAGCTTGTAGCCTGCTAGCTGACGTTAGCTACCTAGCGTGCAGTAAAAGTGCAACGAAGCTACGCTCATAAGAGCAGTTCTTACCACGATGTTGCGTCGATAATGTGAGGCGAATTTACTTCAATCACACCAAGGCTATTAAGAAAAACGCGTCCATATCCTTGAAATCATGTGACAGTTCTTTCAAAGACGCAGCTTGTTCTTGCCAGGAGAAAAAAAGACGCAAATATTAGACTTCCGTGTTTTGTCGAGTGTTGACGAAAATGTGCGAATCTGCAGCTCGGGATCTTTTCTGATGCAGCAGCTGTTCTGGGTTTGCTTTCTGCAGAGGTGGGGCGGATTGATCCCAGATGATGATCAATACAGGTCATATTAAGTATGAAGCGACGTCTTGTATTGAATAAAGTATCAATCTACACTAAGATAAATATTTACAGATTACTTAAAAAGCAAACACAGAAAATATTCTTTAAGAAAAACTGCAGCGAGTAACCAGACTTAACTTCACCACATCATTATAAACTAGTAAAATCAAATAAGCTTAGTCAAACATGCTATCATAACTATAAACTGAGCATTTTGTACCATACTTTGAAAATGCTATAAATCTTTTATAATATAATATTTTTTAAAACATGTATTACTCATATTAAGGACAAAAAGTTTCCAAAAACATAAATTATCATTTATAATACTCTTTTATCATATTATAGAATACAGGAACGACTTTTTTACATTGTTAAACTATTATTTCAACTTATTAATCTACCTTTGAATCTGAACATTATAATTAAATGAAGGAACAACATACATATTACAATTCAATGTGTAAAATAATCCTGGAAGCTTTACATTATGACATAGCCAAATCATTTTAATGCTGTCTCCAGCTGTGATTTGTATACTGCAGAGAAGCACTGCTGCATAGATTTGCTGCTTGATAGAAAGTCTAGAAGTGGTGTCTCTTTAGTCTGGGCATCAGTGAGTGAAATCCAAGGAAAAGGTCTTTAAGAGAGAGAGGGATTTGAATTAGTACATCTACATTTCTTTAATATTTCTTTGTTAGTTTATTTTTTCTGCGCAGCAACACATACGAGCATGATAGCTACCTACTCATCTGAAAGAGGGACAGATGCACTGATGAAATTGTGTGGATATAACTGCACATAGTTCACACATTTCTCTTTAAATAGGCTGTTAATCTGAGAGATGGTTTCACTGGATGTCAGGCTGGCAGTGGTGCACATGTTCAACAGGCAGTACAACACTGCACACGCCCAGTTCAGACCGAGAGTAATCCCACCTACAATGCAAAATCAGCATCATTAACAGAAAAAAACAACATCATTAATGTGGAAATAAAGGAAAAAAGAAAAATACTAGGGACTGTCTTTTGTGAAAAAAATGTGAAAAATAAAAAGCAACATAGGAAAAAGTAAATAAAACATCTACCTTTGATAGAAAGAGGACATGATGCCTCTATTAGAAACGGATCTGTCAGTGCTTTTGTCAGATGACAGCAAGACAGCCACAAATCTTGAGTATCACAAGGGACAAATTCATATTGTGGTTTTATTATAAAGTCATGTCCAATAAGTTGTTTTAATCTGAAACAGAAATTTAAAATGGATTTGTTGACCATAAATGAATCAGATACGTTTTTGCACGAGTGTGTTGGTACCTGGTGACAGGCACAGCTGAGGTGAAGCTGTATACCAAGCAGTGCTTTGACAGGTGACAGCGGAGGTCCCTGCATATTTTGGGTAGGTGAGAGGGCAAACAGCAGAGGAACAGGACATCTGCCCATGCTGCTAGTCTGCCATTGTCAAAGAAACACTCAACTTCTGTAGGGAGACCTTTCTCTGAAACACATCACCAGACTCTGTCAGGATACAAGGAAGTAAGCTCGAGGTGCAGTTTTGTTAAATCAACATATGCTTAATCATTAACTTGTAAATAATTTGTCATAGTCTCATCCAGTCAGACAGCTAGAATTTTTGCTGTCCACACTGAGCTCAGTTTGGAACTAAATGGCTCCTCACTAACATGCTATTTGATAGCTGAACATGACCTGACTGTGTCAACATCTGTACCAGGGATTACCAGTAATTACCTAAACCCAAATAAGATTCAAACCAAAAGGACAGGATTTGCCATAAAAGCGGTCCTAACTACCTGAGAGGTTGTACAACATCCCCTTTGATAGCTGAGGCCAGCAGGAGGACAAAATAAAGAAAAATCCCTCATTTACTTTTTGTACAAAGTTTTATCTTCTTAGAAAAGTAAGTCTAGTTGCCTTATGATGGCAACCACAGTGCATATATCCTTATTCTGAGCAGTTCCTCTGAAGGGTCCACAAGACAGTGGGGCCAACAGGAATCAGTCAGTGAAAGGTTACTAGGTTTGCAAAGGAGAAAGGTTTAGATCAGGGGTGGGCAACTCTGGTCCTAAGCCATGCTGCATCACACCTGACTCGATCAATGGATTTGATGTCAAACTCTGACAAGTCTCTGAATTAGGTCAGGTGTGCTGCAACAAGAAAGCTCTTAACACTTGCAGGAGTGCTCTTTAGGACAGGAGGTACCTGATTTAGATAAAGTTATGAAATACAGTCAGCATGGCTTTATTTGGAAATGTGCTTAAGCATAATCAACACAGGGATCACCAGAGTGACCCCAAAGTCTCTGCTAGTACAATGAAGATTCTGGTGCAAAATGTGAAGGCCCGGAAGCTTAATGTCTGAGCCTAAACTCATTCATCCATGCAACTATTCATTATGTTTTCAGCACAAAAAAATGCACTCAAATATAAAGCAGAACACAGGCCGGATGCTTAGCACCACTGAGACTGTAAACAAAAGACATTAACAATTTCATGCCAAAAAATACAATCCTGCAAATTCTATAAATTAGAATCTATATATAGAATCTATATTATATATATTTTTAAACTGTTTAAAGAAATCACAGTAATAGTGTTACTGTATATATATATATATATATATATATATATATATATATATATATATATATAGCTATTTAC
>JBAMHV010000021.1:8920173-8944691 GCA_037177535.1 Pseudomugil gertrudae | reverse complement strand
ATATAACTATTTACTTTGACCTGCCTTTACCTATTGAACCTGTGTTCCTAGTGGAAATCTTAATGTGTGATGGGCTGATGCTGGTTTTTTCAAGCAGGCCTGCGAGCAGCTGTTTTCCCAGGTGACCCATACCAAGTATCCCCACACCAAGGTCACCACGCTCCGGAGATGCCACCGAGTCTGTCGCGCCAGTGTCATTTCTGATCTTACATCTGAAAATGTGGGCAATTCCATAGATTTAAAATATTGTCTAACGTTAACGGGAGGATTTTAATAGGTAAATTCTACTCATCAGTAAATTACCTCAGAGAATGGAGCAGCTGACACACAAAAGCTGCGTGCGCGCACCCGCAAAATGTCAGTCCAGCCGAGCGTGCACGAAGGTAAAGTAACTGTTTCTCATCGTCTGTGAGACCACTTTCTAAAGACAAAGTACTTAAATCGGCTATTATATCCATTATCGCCTAGTTGTTTGCTACGTAAAAGAAGTCATACTAAATCCACCACCTGTTAGCAAAACGTGCCTTGTTGCTATGACAACTTTAACTTCCGGATTCATTAGCTACGCATGTTAATTGCTACTTTTTACCAAACTGAGTTACATACGAATAAAAAGACTAGTAATGTCAAACCAGTCAAGTGTGAATTTAACTGTTTAATTCCCTTTTTTATGTAATAATACAAATTCATGAATCAACTGTACATGTATGTACAAGAAATATTTTTTTCCAAACAGACAAGCAAATAAAACCTCTGCAATAAAACTTAGCACAACAAACATCAAATCAGCTGAACAGAGTATTAAGACTTTACTTGACTTGATTCTAGGTTTGTCATCAATTAGAAAATATGAGCAGCAGAAAGTAATTCAACACATTGTTTTCAATATTCATAAAGCAGCTTTTTAGCAGAGCAGCTTTTATGAAAATGACATAACACACTTACCAGAGCTCAAAATAAAGCTGTGCAACTTAACATATTTGGATAGTCTTCCCATTTTTTATTTGCATGGGCAGGTAACCCTTCAAGTCACTTAAAACTGCAGACTAAAGACCTTTATACAACTTTAACACATTCGGTTTCTATAACTGTACTTATATTTGCATGAGATGTTACATATTAGGACTATTTACAGTAAATAACAAGGCAAAAATACAGTACATGTAATAAATTAAGGGTAATTACAACTATAATAGTGTTTGTTGACACTAATCAGGATAGAAGAATATGACACTATTTGTAAACAGCTGTTGAAGCTAATCAGGAAACTTGTCGTTTATGTTTTTACATAGACTGAAACCATATGAGGAGGACATGTGGCTCACAAACTCATTATTCATATATCCCTTTGATAAAGCAACCCATGGACAATGCTGATGACCACAAAGGCACTGTGAGGGAAATGGTAAGCTAAATCACAGTTGCTCAAACTGGCACAAGATGAACACAATTTTATTTACACTAAAACTAGTTGTCCACATTTTCCCCTAAAAAAAAACAACAAACAAAATAAGCTGTGGCATCTCCACAGTCGTGCTTTCAGCAATCATATGGCAATGACACATTACTCCTCGCCTTGCCTCCATTTTTGAGTTTCCTCTTGACGTGCATCAGGGTGAATCTGGTTCCTCATTCCACCCAAGACATTGGACGTGGCTTCGGTGGCCATAATGAGCGGCTTGACTACTGCTGGTGGCAACTGGCGGAGAACTCCACCAACTGCTCCCGTCATCCCGCGCTGCTCATGTTCCCGGGTGGCTGTGTCATAGATGGTCAGCGCAGTGTCTGTGATACCCTGCAGGTGGAAAACATATATTCTTTTATAAATATAAAGGCCTGTTTCAATAGTATAACTGGGAATTTAAACAAAAAAAAAACCCCGCTGAGGTGCAGGTTTGTTTACCTCTTTCACTACAGTGTAAGCTTTGGCTACACCTTCTCTGAGGTCAACAGGTTGATGAGCCAGCCCATAATGGGAGTATCGCTTCACCCTCTTTGTATCTCTCTCATCAGGAACAGGAGACACCATGTCATAAGCTGTCTCAGCTGCAGCCTACAGAGAAAGACAAGAATAACGGCTGTCCTATGAAGGAGTACACACTGAATGCAGGCTTCTTATTACCAGTGGAAAACCAGTTTACCTGGATGGTCCGAACCATCCTGTTTGTGAGTTCCAGAGCAGCCATAGCAGTAGAAGTTCCAAAAGAAGCAGTGCCGCGCTGAAATCCACGCACTATCCGACCATCCTTCCTGTACTGCTCAATAGGGAGCCACACCAAGTCCCTGAGCCCATGAACTGAATGGGAATATTTATTTTTATGATACAAACGCTTCAAAACTTATGAGAAATAATAAACAGTAACGATAAAAGGTGAAAGCCTTAAAGTCGAGAGTAAGTTGCCTTTTTTTTATATGTTGGAAATGGATTACTACAATCCTATGCAGGGGTTAGAATCCAGTGCTAGACTTACCCAGTTTCACCAGAGTGTGAATAGGTGCCACACCGCTCAGTAGTCCTTGAAGCTGGTTTGTCTTTATATCATTTAGCCACTCATTTATTGCATAAGAGAATAGCTTATCCACACCAAGTAATCTAAAACACAGACAAGTATTACTTTCCTTTCGTTCTGTCAACAAACCCAATTGCATCCAATAGCAATATAAAGAATAATACATGGCTGTGAGAAAAATGTGCTCTCTAATGGCCACCATGTTCAGAGAACATACCCCTGTCTGTAGCACAACTGCCTCAGTTTCAACTCTGAACAATTCAGCTGCGTCAAACCGAAGATGATTCCAGCAAATGTTCCCTGGAAAAAAAAACACAGGCAGTACTCATAAAATCATTCAGAAAACACACACATAACAGCATGTTTCCTTCTTAGATCACACACCTGGTCCATCAATAAATGTTTGCCATGATAATCCAGCCGGATGGGAACCTCAGAGGTAAATCTGAACTCCCTGAAAGGAAGAGGAGATAGAATTAAAAACAAAATTTAAGTGATTTTGGAGGATTTATTTAATATTTTCTACTGACCTAAAGAAAACCGGCTGGTCTGAGAAGGGTGAGGCAGCGATTTCGCCGTCATTAGCTTCTTCTCTGCTGGGTGCAGAGAAGCCATTGTGGCTCATTTGCCTCTGAGTAGGAACTGAGATGATCGGGGCTGCATCCTGGCTGCCAGCAACGTGCTTCGTAAAACTGCAGGAGATCTCTGGGGCAGATGCTTTTTTTGTGGTGACACATACTGCAGCAAAAAATATTGTAATCAGGAAATAAAAATAACTCTAAATGTTCTATTCTACAGGCATTTAGCAGACGCTTTATGTATCTGTAAACCATTCATCTTACCTTCTTGAACAGGTGGTGAGAAAAACTCTACTTCAGTAGCAAGACTACTAAAGAAGTCTTTCAAGAAGAACAATGCATCCTGCAGGAAAACAAAGGACAATTATGTCACTTTGAAATGTATTAGTGAGATTTATCACAGTGACAGCTGTTTTTTTTTAAAATGCCATCTGTTACCTGATCAATATTTAAGCGAAGAGGCATCAGGGAGACACGTAAGCAACACTCTGGGGGAGCCTGGCCTGACTCGGGACTTGTATGCAGTGCCTTTATGGTCAACTATGGATTGAATGACTCGATAAGTTACAACAGGCTAACACGTACAGACATGATTTTGAGTATGTGGGCTTCCTCACCATGTTAGAATGGGCTTTTCGAGGCATTTCCTTGCTCGAGTACAAGTAGAGGAACTTATTCATCTGTGAGGCAGCTAGTCTGTCTCGAATTTCCAAGTCCTGCACAACAAACACCTGTCGGGACACAGGCTGGTCCACTGCTGAGCGGGACGCCACAGGAGACTGTGGGTATACCTCATGCTGAAATCTCACCTGAAGAAATACCAAGTTTAATGATGTGATAAATATTTTCATGTGTGATATAATGTGATGAATATTTATTCCTGGAAATAAAACCTTGCTGAGTTGGATCTCCATCAGGACGTCCGGGTTTCTTCCTCTTCCTCCTCCTGCCCGCCCTGAAGTCCTAACTTGTCTGACTGGAGTTTGAGATGGGGAGCTATGAGGAGTAGATCTGCAACATGCAAAGTATGACACAAATGAAAAAGAAAAGTAGGTTTCTGTTTCAACAAATGTAAAATTGAGCCGACATCTATGGCTCACCCTCGACTTCTAGCGGGAGAGGCAGTGCAAGGAGCACTCCCAAAATCTTTTCCCCCATAAAGATGCCAGATGACTGAGATCTCTTTAATGAGGTAGCGAACCTCTGGGATGGGAAAATTCATGGCTCCACGGCAAGAATCACTCCCTTCCAGAGGCTGACTAAAGTGATCCTCTTTAATTTCCACTGGATCTGAGGTAAGCAGCTTCACCACAGGCTCTTGATCTCGATCCTGAAACACAGACATCCATCAGCGAGGCGCCACGGGTTTGAGTACCCCAAATTGTAAAGATTATTTCCCAACCTCCTCTCTGGAACCAGGAGTTTCCAAAATGCAAAAGTCATCTGTTTCTTGGGGCAGGCATGGTGCAGGTGTAATAAGAGGAGAAGGAAGCATGGGATATGTAGGACTTGAATCTTGATTCAAATTCCCACTCTCATCAGGAAACAGGAACAGATCTGAGCGAGGCGGGTCATGGTCATGAATGTGCTCCTCGTGAGCGCCTGTATATTAAAAAGAAAAATGCAAACACCCTTACTCACTGAATCCCAGAGAAGCCATTTTATTCTAAAAGCTAGCATTTTGTACAGAGCTTTGAGGGCTATTACTCCTTTATATGTTTAGTATTTCCTTTACAAACAGAAGCTTGGAGGTGGGGGGCATCCTGTGCTCTGATTGAATTTGCTCTGATTAGAAAGTTCCATTATCCCTGCAAGCTCTACCCAAAATAATAGCTCAGCAACCTCTTCTTGTCACTGCATAAGCAGTGATGACAAGAATGAAGCAGTGTATTTCTTTAATGGAGGGGGAAACATGTGATGGTGGGATAAACTTTCACCTGAAGGAAAAAAAACACTGACCAGTCAGAGCAACCATAGATCACTGTGTCAACTACTTAGGCATACTATCTGCTGTCTAATGTCTAATGCAGCAGAATTACATGCCGTTATCTACGATGCAACATCTGAACGAATGCATCAGCTGATATACCTTTAAAATGATGTGCAAACTATATTCTGTACAAAAATGTAACTTTGTCAGTAATCAGTGAGACAGATAATGATGCCTGTGAATTGCATAGTATAAGATGTACCCTATAACCACACTGGAACATAAATATTTTTATGAGGACTAAAAATTGTACCATTCTGTTGTGGTCCTGGTGCCTGCTGGCCATCGGTCTCCTCCATAGCCTCACTCATCAGATCCTGTAGCATCTGCTGCTCAGTCTCAGCAAGCAGAGGTGTCTGAGACGCTGGTCTGCTTGGAGCTTCCGCCTGTAAAACAAACATGAAAACATTTTGACTCAGTACGTAAAGCCAGTTTGAAACTGAACACCGAACCATAAGTCACTGCTAACCTTGCTTCTTTGTGTGGCGCTGTTGTGCTTAGCCTCTGGTTCTGCAGGAGGAATTAAGTCTCCATAGCTGGCCACATACTGGATAAGGTTCATAAGTGCAGCGCAAGAGTCTGAACACGTTCTGATGTGAATCACATCACTGGAGCAGCGCAGCTCAAATCTGGGCTCCGACTGCCACCACAAAAACCAAGAAAAAAGCTCTTAGCTTTTCTGATCTACACATATTCACAATGAGAGGCCCATTATGTCACACACAGATCAGTAACCTACCAGTTTACCATCTGGTCCAGGTTTTACCGCCGTAATCCTCAACTCCAGTGTCCCCATGTCTACCACTTGAACATAGTCTGTGGAACAAACTCAACATTAGCAACACTGCACTTCAATCAATCAAACACAATAATGTCAAGACAGTGAACGTACCACGGATGAGATTAACAGATACAGCATTACTCTTATCAGAGAGGAAGAGAGCAGCTTCATCCAAAATAATCCTGTAAACAATTACAACAAAATCCAATTTCCTTAAAAGGATATTATAAAACCAACAAATCAACACTTTAAAAAAAATTACAAACCTTAATGTTGATGAAGAATTATCCAAGGAGACGCTGCTGGAGATGCTAAAGGTTTCTACGACCACCAGTGATCTGAGTGGCAGGTAAAGTGGCCTGTCAAGAGAAAAACAAAAGTCATTAAATACACACACAGGTAAGAGATAACGTATTATTCAGCAGATGATGTGACTCCCACTTTACCTATAGTCTAATGAGCAGCTCCACAGGTGTAAATGTAAGGTGGTGACAGACGTAGGAGGAGCATAACCCAACACGGGCTCATCGGAAACATTTAGAAAGTCCACGATCTGTTGGAAATAAGATTGAGAATGATTTATGACAGGTTTTCCATTCAAAAGCTTTCTGAACGTGGCATAAGAAGGTGATGAAAACACAAATGTTATGAGGAGTAAGAACCGGGGTAAGTTTTCTTTTACCTGATCATACCAGCCCAAGCTTGGAGGGACCACCCTGTGCTGCAGTGTTGCTCCTCTCACTCCAACAGCGACCACAAACTCCTGCAGAAACATCAATACAATAGCAGGTTGAGCAAAATCTACCTAAATGAGATGCTCAAACACGCTGCTGCACAGTTAAATTTAACAAAATATTATATTATCATAGAATAATGGCTGATCTAAGCCAACATTAAATATATACTTCTAGAATAACTCATAAAAATACTTCAGTTTATGGATGTAAATATCTGGTTATAGGCTGATATGGAGATTATCTCTCTGGAGAATAGAGGAAATGTAAAACTGCTGCTGAATTAGCTAGGCCAACATTTTCCCTGTGAAACTCTGGTCAGTTTTACACACTTAAGATTTTTTAAATGATTTTATTCTAAACTTATGTGGAAGAATAGCATCACTGCAACACACACACAAACGTGTTTGACCTTGATGTTACGTTCTGCATTCTGCGACAAGATTTTGACAGCGACAGACACCATGCTGCACGCCTCCAGACCAATTCCCTCTGAGGGTGTTGAAGATCTTTCTGGAGAGGTTTCTGATTGGTAGATGGTCGGTTCCAGCCAATGGGGATGTGTCCTGCATGGCAGCTTGATGTCTGATACAGATGTGCTCCCATCTACAACACCTGGGCAAATGAAAATAATTACCTGCTCATAATAAGATACACATTATATCATAATGAGGTCACAGTGCAGAGGGTTTACCTTGATGGTACATGCAAATGCTACTGGTATGAAAGCAGATGTAGTGTTGCTCTTTATAGCCTTCATACTGTGTAACGCTAAATAAAACAGCATTTTTAACCTCTAGCCAGAACTCGCCATGTTTGTTTTTCAGCACAGTTTTGTCTTCCTTCTAGAAAACAACAAAACAGAAATCCAACCCATTAATGGTGCACTAGGTGAATAAAATGTACAACAAGTATTCAAAAACCAACTGATTTTACTTTAGCTTTAGTCTGTAGAGCCACTAGACCATGATTGACACTGAGGATAACGGAGAAAAGGCTCTGGGAAGTCTTGCTGTGGGCTTTGGACTTTTTCTTCTTTCGAGATCTGAAGCCCAGGTCAGAGGCAGGAGAGTAGTAGAGCATATTCTCCTCCTCAGAACCACTGGTCTCATCTGTAAGTAGAATATAGCATATTTACGTTAGCAGAGGGATTCAGTCTGCTAATTTATCTGTAACTTGTTCTCCTGTCTTGCCTTCAGGACCAGTAGAGCGGAACTGGCTGAAGCTGTCCTTGGAGTAAGTGTTGATCAACTGACTGGCAACGGAGAGTCCTACTCCATACGGCATGCTCTCCACAGTCTCCACAGGGGATGGAGCAGTGGGCTCCCACAGCAACAAGTCATTGTTTATCCTAAAAAAAAGAAAAATATGCATTTTATTTATAAAATTTAAAAGGATCTGCTGTTTCTGGTGGATATGAAGCAGAACAGTAACCCCAACATTGACTCATTTAACTCAACATTAACTTTTCAGCGTGCGCTAGCTGTGTCAATATTTGACAAAGATGGAAATAATTTGTTCTCTTAAAATAAAAGCAATTACATAATTTGAGAAAAAACTAAACCTCCCCAAGGCTTGCAGATTTACAAATGGTTTACCTATTATGTAGCTTCTCATAGAATGGCTTGCTGGGGAGGGATAACTGCACATTGGGGAAACACAGCTCAAGGACAAAACGCGAGTTGTTCATGGTTTTTTCCTGGAACTCTGTCATCTCACCAACATCACCAGGAATGATCATCTAGAATAAGACAAAACAAACAAAAAGAAATAAATGCACATGACTTTGTCACCACTTGTTTTGCCAGCAGGCTTGGTAAGCATGGCTATTTGCATAAAGAGCCAGTGGTCATCGATGATGTTATATTAACCAGAGAAAAGTCTCGCTTTGGATGCAAATGTTTCTACCTGGACAAACTGCACCTGTCGTACCTGTCACACTTACACCGTGATGAAAGTGGAAACACGTATCACTCAGTTGATCAGTTTAAAGTGTGTACAAATAAACACAAGGGGGAATGAGAGCATAAAATGAGACTTTTTCTAGCTTTTTCTTTTGCTTTGAAATATTGATCACAAAACTTTAACTGTTGCCTCTTAATTACATTCAACTTATGACCCAATGTCAGCAGATTGAAGCCGTCATTCACCAGGAAATGACAGCAATCTAACATTTATGACATCTATCCCTCACCTCTTCATTCTCATACATGACTCTACGAGAAGAAAAGGGCGATGGCTCTGGTTTCCCAAAGTCACACACGTCCTTCAACGAATGAGCGGCCCCTTCCTCCTCCTCTCCTTCTTCCTCGAGGGAATGATCCTCAGCCCCCTCGTCATCTTCGGCCGTCACGCGTTCAAGGATCGAGTGGACGGCAGTGGGGTTCATCTTCAACACGATTCTGCTCAGATAGGTGCGATTTCAGAGCACAGAAAAGCAGAGACCAGTTCGAGGTTGGTGGCATCAACCTACCTCGGCCAGTCAAATTTAACACTTTCTGATGTCGTCATGTCCCCGTCCATGGTGTGGGATACTCGGAGAAAATGAGCAACTGGTTGATCCGGCTCCTCTTGGAACTTCCCTGTAAAAAAGTAGAGACATAAAAGCCATTTAAGAGACGTTCAACAATTGAAAATGATTCCTCAAACTGCTGTTTGGAAACAAATGTACCTGTAAGTTCCCTGAATGTGATCTCCATTTTAGTTTGGTCAGGTGAGCTGCCACCCATGAACTCCGTTTTCACTTCCACGTCCTCCATCTCCAGATGAAGTATTTCTTTCTGCAAGGACTTTTTGAACCAGGGGCCCCTCTCCTGGTCCGAACGCAGATCAGGGATGGGGAAACGCACCGCAATGCCCAGCACAGGGGCATTAACCGTCAGGGATACGTGACAGTTGGAGGGTGTATGTGAGTCATCGAGGAAGACCTCCGCAAAAGCTTTGTGCTGTAAAAAAAACATTAGAAGTGAGTTATGATATGCTCGGCTTGATTTTAACATGACTGTGGCAGCAGGAAAGACAGGATTGGGCACTTTTCATCAATTTACTTGAAATTTAAAGGCTTTATGTACTTTCATGTGCATCTCAGTGTGTGCAAATTGACCATTTTGATAAACCTGATCAGTTATACGAGACCTAAAAAATACCTCCTAAATAATTTCTGGATATACTGGCTCTTTAATATAATGTTGATGAGAAAAAAAGAAAAAAAATGTAATTCCTTGTTTGTGTAATACCCTTACCAAGCTGACATGTTTGTTGTAGGATGTGTACATGTGGGAGGCCATCATCTCCGTGGTAACTAGTTTTTGAGGCTGTAGTAGTGAGTTGAGACGATCCACGATGCTGATATCCAGCTCAGAGTGTACGGGACCAAGCTCCACCTGGATCTCTGCTTTTCTTGGAATGGTGCTAAGACGCACTTGGCCACCCTGCAAAGAAATTTAAAAGGATGGGAATTTAGATTCAGGCAAATAGTAGACGTTAACGTTGTGGTTTTATAAAGGACTAAAAAAGGTGGATAACCTGAGGGCCTCTGCGCTCAGCCTGTTTGTAAAGCAGGTGAAGGCAGGTGGTTAGTGGTGCATCAGCACTGGTTGTAGTGTCAAATGTCAGGAGCTGAGGTGTGACAGAGAAACTAGGGTTCAACACACTTTAAGTCAAACCATCTGCATCTTTCAGGCTGTTGCATGTATGCAGTGTTTAAACAGCCAAAAGCTATTGTGGTGAAAAATGCTTAGTGCTTAGCTCAGGCTTGCAAATCTAACCTCAGTGTACTGGATTCCTCTCTGTGAGCCACCAATGAGAGCTTCAGAAGGAAACAGGCACTCCAAAAACTCCATCTTGTTAAGGGAGATGTCAGTGCTAAACGTCCGCAGGCTGGATCCCTGACAGTGCTCGTAGTTTATCTTAAGACCCTGCCCAACAAATCTGCAAATATAAGCAGAGGTCAAACAGATATTTACACATTTAAATCACACATATGGTCTAATGAACATCAAATCCTGAATAAAAAGGAACTAGTAAAACAGAAGTGCACCTGAGGTGATCATGAGGACAAGCCTGGTTGAACACGGTACGAGACTGAAGGAACGCATCTGGGGAAAGCTGGCCTGGTCCTACCATACCAAAGAAGTGTCCAGTCAATGGTCCAAGAGGGCTGGGAGCAGCATGAGGGGGTGGTAGTGGGTCAATGTGGAGGACTGACACAGCAAAGCTGCTTAGCGACAACCTCAACACCAGCTCTGGTCTCGACTCATCTCCGTGAGTTTTGGATGGGTGGGCTGAAAGAAAACAGCAAATACTTGAGTCAAACATTAACTAAGTAAATCTCACGAGGAGAGACAATAAAATAACGCTTCGGTGCACGGTGGAGTAGTGGTTAGCACTGCAGCTTCACAGGACGAAGGTCCCTGTCACTGAGGGAGGTTTGAACAGTGACTTTTCTGTCCAGCTTCCTCCTCAACATGCATGTTATGTTAAACTGATCCCTCTAAATACACTGTGTTAGCCCTGTGATGGACTGGCGACCAGTCCAGGGTGCTGGAACCCTTAATTGGACTAAGATGTACAGAAATGACTGAATCAAGGACAAAAAAGCCACCTGTTTGTTTCCTGGCTTCTAATTACATAATCCTCTTCTACAAATGATTGGTATTTGCTTACAAGTTTGTCTCATGAGTTTCTGGGTGAGTTGCACATCGCGTGACTGGACAGGAGTTTCATTAGTATGCTTCTCTTTTTGCCGCAGTACATCCATGTAGTCGTCCCACACAGCCTAGAAACACACAGACACGCGTTTTCAAAACAATAGCCCACACTTTTATCAGTATACACAATGCAAGAAACTTTATGATGGTAACTATGCGAGGATCTCAGGGTTAAGGCTTACTGTGGTATTTCCTGACGGAGACTCTCCTGGGGAGGCCGAGTAGTTACTGTTGAGCGATAAGTCCAAGTCAACAGTGGGTGGCTCACCCAGAGGAGGAAGGGAAGACAAGCTGTGAGACATGTCCATGTCCGCCATGGAGAAGAAAACATCATCTACAAAAATATTAATAAAAAAAAAAGTTAATTTTTGTGCAGGTAGACTGAGAATAAACATCTTAACGTCACAAATCTGCTTTTGACATCATTCAGTCTCAGCTGTTTGATCTGAAATTGGGAAATAATGCTGATGTGTTCTTCTAGAATAAAAAAAGCTGCAGGGCAACCATATGTGTTTGTGAGAGAGGGAGACAAATTAGGTCTACAAAAAAATATCCAAACTGAGTATGACTGGTATGAAATTCCACACCACACACGTGGAAAAACACGGGAACATCATCCGTGTAAATTCATTCATTACAGTCTGACTTCTGAGACAATGTAGCAGCTACAGAAGGATTATCTCGTTCCAACCTCGACTCGACACAGTTCTGGTGGTCTGGCTGTCAAAAAGGTCAGGGTCGGCTCCTGTTCCAGCACCGTCCTTCTTCAGACACCGGTTCAGTTCCATATGGAGTCGATACTCATCCTCTTGTTGTATGGGACGACTTTTCCTATCCTTAGTCCATTCCTGTGTGCCTTTAGACATTAAGAAGAGGAAACGCTGTGACATCATCATCGTATTCAGGACAAAAGAGGCCCCTCTTTTATTAACACGGGATGCTTACCTCCACCTGAGAAAGCGCCAAACAAGTCCAAGAGAAGATGAACTTGCCGTGGGGACAGCAGAATAACCAGCGTGTCAATATGTCCAGTGACATCCAGCTGAGGAGCAACATATGCAATCCAGTGTTAGAACTACTTCAACAGAAAAACCTACCCTGGGTTTGTCTTCCCAAAACGTAATCAATAAATCCTTTGTGTACCTTGGCTCCAGGCAGGGCCAGATTGTTTTTCAGAGTAAGGGACAACTCAATCTTGCCGCTGAGGCTGCCGACTTGAACAGGCTCAAAGGGTGTTGTGGAGGATACCGGCTCTGTGAACTGTGGATGAGGCTCGCATATGATTTTTGGATTCCAGCTCGGGGAGAGTTTTGGCTCCGTTTCCTGTTGAATAAAGATATTCATGTTAAAAAAAAAAAAGCCTGAACTTGCAGCTGCGCTTTACCAACGTGTGTGCTACCAACCGTTGGAGTGGATGAGGATTTGCAACCACGAGACACTTCTGAGAACTCATCCCAAAATACAGTAATTCCTTCCATCTGCACATTTTTATGTGCAAACGTGGTCGGTTGATGCACGTTTACATTAGAACTCTCTTCCCCCGTTTCATCACAGTATACAATCCTAAACAAAGCACAGATAGCATAATTAGCATAACAAAAGTAGAGTAATAAATAATTCAATGCACTTTTTATGTCTTCCATGATGAATAGTAAAAGATTAAGGAAAGAAAACTGACAGCAGACAAATGATCTAGATTTTGTTGTTCTGGATATTTTACTTACTTGCTGATTCGAAGCTCGAGAGCAATTCCAGTTTTAGAATTTTCTGGAATGTGTTCGACTCTGAGAACAGTGTCTAAAAATGTCACTTTGACTCGTCGTAAAACTGCAAGACAGGAAATGAAATCACTTCAGGAAATATTGAGCCTTTTTCGGTACCGACAAATAGCAGCATGGAAACATACCCGTCTCTATCGTCTCTGCAAACTTCTCTAACCCTTCAAAAGGCTGAAAGCTTTCTCCCATATCATCGGTGAGTTTCTGACTCAGGCATTCTTTGGCTAGTTGCATGCTGCTTGTCATGAAACTGGACCAGCACATGGGCTCAACCCCTGAAGCTGGAAGTAAGAAACAGGAATGACACATTTCCTTAACAAAATTAGCAGCCAACCCGTTTATTTAACTCAAACCTTTTTGCACATGGCATTACAAGGACACGAGGATATCAACTCCTTACCAACTCTTGGCCTTGGCCTTAGTACCATCTCCAAACCCTTGACCTCTAGGGCACAGTTCTCCTGTAACAGTGCTGCCCATGGGACAGTCAGAGTAATTGTCTGGATGAAACCGGTGATTACTTCAAAAGGGGCATCTGCGGTCTCCAGGAGCTCATTGAGTGACTGAAGAACAAGAGATAAAGCATTTTAAAAGCAGATTAAAAACTGTCGTTGCTGTATTTCAATGTTTCATCCTGCAGGTTTACCATCACTGATCCACTAAACCTGACTCAAATTAATGATTCATTCATCTGAACTCCATATGCTGTTAGATCCATCTAATTTGAGTCAGGTGTGTTGGAGCAGGGATACACTGAAAACTTGCAGGATTGCAGACCAGAGCTAGTCACCCCTGAAATATAATAAAACAGTGGCCCTCGTGGACAGACTTTGGACACCCCTGGATCATCCTGCCTGCTCTTTGTGCTGTCCGCTGTTGTAAACTCTGCTTCAGGTAACTTATAAGCAAAAGAAATCTGTGCTTTAATATTAAAAAACACATTTGTGCATCCAAGACTTCTTAATTTGGAGGAGACAATGTTTTAATAGGTAGACTTTTATAGAGATTCCTCATGGAAAATGAGAATTCAGCATCTAAAAGTGGCAGCACGCTTGATGTGACATTGCACGGCCTACTTTGCATACCTATTTTAACTTTAGAGCTAAAAAAATCCTGTGCGAGTTCATTTCTTATTTCATACCAATTCTGAGTGAATCTTCTGCTGTACTCTGCTATCAGGATACCATTACACATACCCATTTATCCAGTGGAACTTGTGCAAGGGACCCAGTGCCTTGATAAAGATCAAGACTGAGCTGATCCAAGCTCAGCTTCTCCTGGAGAAAGTTGCCTAAGTAACGGTGAAGGAGGTATCTGCAAGCCCGCTTCTTAATGGACTCCGAAAATGGCCAAGGCATCTTTACTTCGAAGGTGAAGAGCTCACAAGTAATTAAAAAGTTCTTGAGACTCTACAAGTGCAAAGTTCAAGCTATTCAGATAGCTACAAAACAGTCTGATGTGTTACAACAATGTCATCCTGTTGACTTGAAGATACCAAAAAACTGTGAGGTAAAACATCCTTCATATCCCAGGGTTAGAGACCCTGTAGAGGATGTGTTGATACTCAGAAATGTCTGTAGGAATTGTCCCGACTCCAGTTTGCTGTGCCTACAAAAAAAAGGACACACATAAGGTAGACCCTCTTTGACATATGATACCACAACATGTGACTTGACACAAAATATTACCCAGACAGCAGTGAACAACAAGCTCTCTTAATTATTAATAATAATTCAAGACAAAGACATAAATAAATTAAACTTAAATGTCTATAATATAGTGCAATGTAAACTTCAAACATGACGCCTGTAAAATGCTAGGCTCACATTTAGTCACTGTAAACGTACGCCTTGTGCTTATAACAACTTTTATTATGCAACGAACTCAATAACCAGTGACAATCACTGGCTACTGCTTCTTAGATAAAGATGTCAGCGGCCGCAGACAGATGTGTTTTGAGAGTGGGCCAGACAAAGACATGTCATTTAGCTAGCTAGCCAGCTAGTATCCGTGAGCTTAGCTATCTCGTGTCGGCACATTGAATTAACATTAGCATAGCTGGCTAACGTCAAGTTGCTAGTTAGCTAGCAAGCTAACTTAATGGCCAACATTTGTAAGTTATGACCTCTTTTGCGTGAAATGTACATAAATAGGAACAGTGCACACATACACAACAAGGAAAACGCCAGACATGAATTAAGCAGGAAGCATCATATAATACAACAAGACAGCTCTTAAATTACCTTCTGATTGTGTTGTTTACAAACACTTTCATGACTCCGCACCAATTGATGTTACGTTCGTGATGTCTGGGAAGTGGAAACGTTATATTTCTCTATATTATTATTTCTATTTACACGAGACAGCTAACATTTATACTCAATTTAAGTAAAAAGCTAAAAAATTATTGGTGACTTTTTTTGTGATACCTTTTAGTTATTTTCCCTTCTTTAATATTATTGTGAATAGAGATCTCTAAAGTCCTAGGTGATATTGAATGCATTCATAATCCTACGCACTCGGGGGGGATGGGCTAAACTGATGACGTCACAACGTGGCGGAATTGTTGTGCCCGCAAGACTCTTGGCTATTACATCTGGATACACTTTAAGTTGCTATTAGGGTACAAAGAACCCACTATTGTGAAATGTTGTGAGACTGCCGGATGTTAAAAATAGCTTAGGCGTCATTAAACCTTATTTATGTAACGTGAAGTGACGCTGGTTTGATAGGAGCTTGACTGGACTGGAAGCTTCTACAAGCCGGAAGAACACAACTAGCAACACGGTGAGAAATAACGCACTTTATTCACTTGATTTTTCATAATTGTTCACATCAAACCCTTATTTTATTCAGGATATTTATTTGCATATATATGGATGCTGACTGAAATTTGCTTTGAGAAATTAATTTAGGTTTTTTTAGTGTTTTTTTTTTTTTTTACTTTAGTTTTTAATATAGCATCCAATTAGTAGTTAATGCTATAATCCATCCATGGGAATATTTAATCCAGCTACAGCCATGATGATTATAGATATATCCTAATTATTTAAATTTAAAATTTCCAGATATTTGCTTTGCAACGTTCACTTCATTTTGTGTATTTTTTTACATCCTCAAGATGTCGTTGTTTTTATTTTTATCCTTTGAGAAATGCTATTTCTATATGATATATATGGTATATGACACTAAAACATCACTTTGATATGTGCTCTTCATTTAGCAAAATATTAAAAATTAAATAAGAAAGATGATATGTTATTTTAACCCTATTTTAATGTGTCAGTCAGAACAGTACAGGTTAGAAAAATAGCAAAGATAAAACAAAGTAATAAGACGAGATTTGCCAGGGATCTTGAAAATAACCTGAAAGGAAATGCTAAACAGGGTCTCTAATTCTATGTAATCTGATTGTGAAAATGTAGCACAATGTGGTGTTGCTATGTAGGCTTCAATACAAAAGAAACCCTGTTAAAACCTCCTACAAGACAGCTGATTCATTGTATTTTGATGTAGGCGGGTTGAGTTTAGTGGAGGTTGGTGAGTGTTATTGCCTTCATGGGCAATAACCCAGTAAAATGAATGATGACACAGCCAGATGTGAGGCAACAGGGAACAGCTGACTCGCACAGAAAAATGCAGTGAATTACAACCTGACATAAAAACAGCATCATGTTTCCACTTGTTCAGCAAATGCACAGACGAGTACATTTCCTCAGTGTGCTTTTGATCAGCGATTACTGTAAATGTACGAGAATAATATAGAAAGAATTCTGCTTTAACTTTTAGTCATTAGGAATGGGGAAAGTTGTTGAGGAAACCTGGCTGAAGGAAGTGTTTCTCTTTTCCCACTGATGATGAAAACATTTTATTTGTCACGTGTTTATAACCCAACCAGGCATCAGATGAGTCAGCCACAAGTGTAATGTTGTCTTTGGTACAACATAGTTCACCCTAGCAGTGGTGTAAGAGGAGCTAATCATGTTTACATTATTAGATAATTCAATTTAAGTTATTATGAACTTGTTCTGAGACTATATATTTAGCTATTTTTTGTTTGTTTTGGTTATGTGAGCCATTTGTGAGAACTATTAACGTATAAATATGATGAGTGTGGGATCAGTAATCACCAGCAAACAAATAAACCACCATTAATGCTTTTTAATTGAAAAACATAATTATTTTGAAAGCATAAGGAGTTTATTTATGTTGCATCCATGCAGGCAACCGTTGACAGGAAAATGGCAACATTGGCACTCATTTAACCCAGAATCCTCATCAGGACCAGCTTCAACTTACAAGAATGTGACTTATAAGCTGCAGCCGTGTCATAAAACACTGACATCTTGTGTTACAGGGGATGGAGATTGACTGCCCGCCTGAGGAGTCCATTACTTCTACTTTTGATGAGGACTGTGTGGAACTTGGTGACGTTAAGGACATGAGATTGGAGGCAGAAGCAGTGGTGAATGATGTTCTCTTTGCCGTGGCTGCAATGCACGTGTCGCAAAGTCTCAACAGTGCATCAGATGTGGCCTACATCAACGTGGAGACGAGAGAGAGAAATCGTTATTGTCTGGAGCTCACGGAGGCTGGACTCAGGGTAGGAAGTCCACGTAGTGGAGCAGTGCATCTTGACTTTCTGAGTCTAAACACATTCTTTCAAAGACACTTGGATAATAACTATTTTCTCCTTAAACAGGTGGTGGGCTATGCTTTTAATGAAGTGGATGAGAATTTGGACACGCAGTACCACGAGACTGTTTACTCACTCCTGGACACGCTCAGTCCAGGTTACAGAGAAGCATTTGGAAATGCTCTGTTGCAGCGGCTGGAGAGGCTGAAGCAAAATGGACAGTAAAAGCACTAAAACCCTGCAGAGGTTGGAACCATGCAGGTCATAAATGGATATCAGCCAATAATAACCCAGTATTTACTTTGGCCTATTGTGTGATGCCTAACTGCCTAGCTTCCACTACAATACAGGCTTCTCAGCCCTATCGACTTTACATAGTTTGAAGTTGCGTAACATTGGATGACTTTATTTGCGTACTTAGGTTTAGTGACTGCCTCTGATTGGCCGTTTGGGTCTGTTATAATATTGTGCTGTTTACTCTGGAAACATCTGGTTTCCACCTTTTTTAACAGATGCTCGTACTAAAGCTGTGACCTGATAACCGATATCTGCACAAATATGCCCAGCTAGTTTTTATTCAGGGTAGGAGCAAAAGCTGTGTCCTGTTCAAGTTAACACTGCCTTAATGACTGACTTTTATTAAGAAAACTTTCAAGCTTAGCTCATTAAGTTTTACTCATTTTGTACCGACTGAGATAGCGGTATTTTGTGAGGCTGTTGGTTACCATGGTGATAAGAAACTATCTAAGTTTATTACAAAAGCTCGGACGAGGTGGCCGCAGGGTAGATCACATGAACAGAGGCTGAAAGCTCCTCAGTCTGGGTTCAGTTCCTACCTTACAGCCCTTTCCTCTAAAGCTATGTGAAATTACCTGAAGTAAATTAACAGCTATTTAGTTTTGTGTTTGTTGCATCTCTAGTTTGTATTTTAAGTTTAAGGTTTTTACAAAAAAAAAATATATTATTGGTTCTTTAATTTCAGCTTCTGGGTTCTTGCAAAGTATTTGCTGATCTTTGACGAGGAATTTTGCAACTGCTTTATATCATCTTTGTACTGTACACATCATCTTCAGTATTATGAAAACTGCATTTATACATTCCCACCGTGCTGCTGAGCTTTGCTGAAACCAATAAAAAAATCTAACATATGTCGGTCTCCAAGAAACGTTTACAAGTAACAGTACCTGATGTGTGACACTGAAGTCCCAAACTGAGATAATTTACTTAAATACAGGTTCAATGTGGATGTTTTTTACTCAACACAAATGCTTTATGCTACATGTATATTTCTATAAAGTTCTTACTTTTAAAAACCTTTAATTTCTTCGTCTATTTAGCCAATAAATAAACCAGATGCTTTAGTGCTCCTTTACATTGATGCAGTTAAGTATTTATGCATGTTCATTTGTGACAGAGTACTTACACGGATGATCAACCAGCTGAGCTGTGATCAGCATGGCAGAAGTCAACTATGTGGACAAATGACGTGTTTACGGAGTGACGTGTTTGTGAAAAAATGTGTGTATGTGCTTGTATTGATCATTGATTCAGTTATAAATCTTTACCATGCAATGATAATTCTGCAGCTTCTACAAACAGTGCAAATCCAGCTTAATGCTTAATCTACTTAATCATGAAGAAAAAGCCAATGAGGAGCAGAGGGAACGTCACCCCAAGATGCTGAGAAGGTCAAAAGTACAACTAATTCCAGTTACTGGAAAATGGATAAAGTTTAATTAGGAGTCCTAAAAAGCATCAACATATTGGTGAAAAAAAGGAAAAGTCATTTAGTGAATATGGGACTAATTTAGCCATCCAAAAAGGCCTCAAACACCCACCAGTGGTAGGTGATCAATACACAGAAACATCGGCACATTATTGCCAGTTTAAAACTTATTTCTGAGGTCACATCTAGAATTTAATGAAACTGGTCATTTCAAGTATTCATGAAAATACTTTCAAAACATCCTGGTGGCTTGAGGCAACATAGTCGTTAACATTTCAACATGATAAAGTAGAAAAATGAGTAGGAGTCACTTTTTCAGCCTCCACAAAGTATTAAATCGCCTTACAGCTTGTGATGGCACGTTGCTGGAATGTTTAAAACAAATATATATATATATATATATATATATATTTATTTATCTTTGACTGTTGCAACCAGGTAAATTTAGTTAAAGCATCACTAACACGCTGACAGTTATAAGTGTTGATGCATCACCAACACTTTAGCTGCATTGTTTTTGCATCTATATCCACCTATGATTAAACATATCAGAATCAAACACACACCATTTCAGTACATTTTAGATTTATTCATTGGCCATTGTTCAAAATCAGAAAAAACACAAATTTTCACAAGTCTGGTCAGTAAGAAATACTGCAAAGAAAAAGTACAGTAGGTTATGTACCCTTTCTGACTACACAGCAGCCAGTAAGACAAGATATTTGCACTGTAGTGGAAAGTAGTTCAGGGTCATTCGCACAATCATTAACCTCATTTTCACATCCACATCTCTTAAAATTGATCATTAGGCAGATTGGAGCACAAAAAAGTGTGCCGTTTAGTGAGCAGTAGAGTCATGAAAACTAGTGAAAGACATCTTAAAAAAACCTGATGAATGAATAAAATGAGATCTTTCTAGAATCGTTGGCATTTTTTAGGTTTTTACTCAAAGCTAAATCCCTTTTAAAGAGAAGAGGTCTTGTTGCGACTGGCTTGCCGTTACACGAGCTGAACTGGGAACTTGATGCAGAACAAGTCTTTGCTGTTGTCGTCTCTCAGTTCCCACTCCACAACCAGCTTAATCTGCAAAAGCAGAACAGATGGGCCCGTGAACACCATATGCATCGTTTCAAATTACAGGAAATGAAAAAAGGGAACAGAAAACAAGCCGCTCACCCCAAATTTTCTATTTTGATACAGAAGAAAAAACAATGTATAAAAAACTGAAAGTCTTTATACATAAATGTAACTACAGAAATGCTTTTTTTCTAACAAAAGATAATGTTTTCAGTCACAAAAGCAAGCAACTAGTAAATATACAGAGAAGCATCAAACTCAAAAAGAAAAAAAAAAGATCCTGTAAGAGATTAAAAACAGCTTTTAACTGAGTACTACTAAAAACATACAACACATTAATGCAAGTTAAAAAATAAAATAAATAAAAAAATCATTTGACCTTCCTGAAGGTGTTCTATAGGAAAATTTTGAGGACTGTTTATAGGCAGGCTGCTACTTACTGCAGGATACTCGGCCTTCACAGGTAGCGTGGTCGCATAGTGATACACCTGCTCCTTCTGGATGGGACACTGAATTCCAGACTTGCAGCCATCTCCCACTGGGATAGCGAAGGGGATGGGAACGCCAGCGATAATACCATGAACCACTGCTGTGCTCGTCTGGCTCTCCACACCTTCAAGAGGACACGATAATATCGTCAGAACGCTAAGACAATATACGTTCATGCTGAAATGTTAAGACCTTGATAGAGAAACAAAGCCCACTCACCACTATTGAATGTCACATTGACACTGTAGGACTCTCCTCTCTGAAGCTGGCAGGGCTGAGAGGTACAAGGGTTAATGTCCACCAAGGTCACTTTGCCGGAGGAAGAACCTAGGAGCAAACATGGAAAAGGAGATGTTTTTTTTTTTTTTAACATTTAGGTGCACTTTTAATTTAGAAACACTACAAACAAGCAGCGATATTAAAACCATCCTTTTCAGTGAGGTTTTATGTCTTTTCTTGTATATTTGACGTTAAAAGCCTTTCATTCCATCACAAATGTATCATCTCAAGTTGACTTATTTAAAAAGATGCTACTGTTTTTGATCAAAAGTCTCAAGATGAGTCTTGATTTCTGGTAATCATTACTGTTCAGAGATCATCAATGTCTTTTCCATCAGTCACAAAGCCAAAGTGCAGATTCTGATCAGGCTTTAAGTAATCAGATGACAATGCAATGGAATAAAGAAATTTATGTGAGACACACTGTCACCAAAATCAGGTGATTGTCACCTGATAGGTGGGTAGATCCAACCAGGAAACTTCCTCATGTAGGTTTAGTTCCCATCCTTTCATTGGAATTTATAGTGTTGTGCAACCAATACTATCGTCTTTATAAACTTAATAAGAAAACTTGTCCCTGTGCAATTATTTTTCCTTTTTTTGTCCTTATTTATGTATAGTTTAAAAACAATAAAAAGAGAAAACTAAGACATGAGTATATTAAAAATGTATAGCATTTAGCTTTAGTGATACTTACCACAGTCAATAAACTTCACCGGGGTCGCACAGGTGAGTCCCATCAAGCACAGGAAAGCAATGAAACCAATCCGGCCTTCCATGTTTCTTTTCTTCTGTGTGTAAATACCTAAGACACGGTAATATAATATACTTTCATAAACTTTATCAAATCGGTTCAATTTTTTAAAGTCTTTTTAAAAGTATCGTATAAAGTACTAAGTTTGAAATGACAACAAATAAATGCGTTTAAACTGCGTAGCTAAAACTGTGAACAACACAAACACGACAATTTCTCTATATTATAAAGTTCAGCAAGGAATAAAATATAAAATGAACAAATTGTACCTTAGAGGAGACTCTTTTATGTCTTCTTCTAACTCTGATGATACTAAAAAGCTGTTGTTTCCGTGTATCACGCGATCCACGTAACGCCCTTTTATCTGACGTGTTTTCTTAGCCCAACACTTAGCCTGCCAGGAAACCTGTACCTTCTGTTCAAAACATAGACTGTAGAAAAAATCACAAGAGGAAAAGATTTGGCCTTTTTTTTTTAATTAACATAAAAATTAAATTACAATAGCAACAGTAAACAGCTCGGAGTAAATACGTATAAAGAGTTTAACCAAAAATTTCAATCCAAATATTACTTTGATTGTCAACTGAATTGACGAATCAAATAGTCGTATTTCCTAAATGTAGGCGGGGCTTTGTTAGAGATATCCAATAAGCACGGGTTTGTGGCGAACGGTGGAATTGAAATTTACTGACGTCTTGTTATGGAAGATGTCAGTCCTCAAAGCAGCAATGATAACTGCGTCAAAGTCAAAAATATTGAACTTTGCTAGGTAACGTTACTGCTTCGCATATTTTCGGCATTATCTTTACATCACTGTGATCTGTTAATAATCTGTCTTGCCTTGCAGTTCGCCAGTTAGCTTTCTACACATCTGTTTAGTAACGTCATGCTAACTAGCTAGCATACGAGTTAATGCGCTAATTCCTGTGGTAGCAATCATAGATTCTTATATTTTTCAGGGCATCTGTTTCGCTGAACAATCTTAAAGTTGGTCAACGAGTCAGCCGGGTTCCTCAAAGCTCCAAACCCTTTTACACAGCGGGTCTTCGGTGCTACAGTAACGCCTCCGTCCAAGAGAAGTCCGGGGTGTCGGGTCCATCTAGTGAAGGAGTTCACCTCACCGAGTCGTGCGTGAAGGTTAGAAGAGCCCCATGATTACCAGGCCCTGAGACACAATCTGGAAATTGCACTTGTGTAAAATAAGAGTGTCTTAAATTGAATATCACATAGATTGGAATAGGTGTATTTCCACATTTTTGGCCACGCACAGCAATACTTGTTTATAGAGTTTTTTGAAAGTCAGTGTAAATAGTCTGCTAAACCTGCAGCGCCAGTGCCCTCATCACTTGTATTTCTTCTTAGTCAATTAATTTATAAGTCTTACGTGTTCTCTTCCTAGAGACTATCAGAAATCATGACGAAGGGTGAATATCTGAGGATACACGTGGAAGGAGGAGGATGCTCTGGATTCCAGTACAAGTTTTCTGTAGATTGTAGCATAAATGAAGATGACCGGTAAGCTTTACACAAATCAAGTCATTGCTCAACATCCACGGTTTTGTTTACACTTCCTGTGTTGCTTTCAGAGTGTTTGAACAAGGAGGGGTGGGCGTTGTTGTGGACCAGGACAGTCTGGAGTTTGTGAAAGGATCCACGGTGGACTTCAGTCAGGAGCTGATCCGGTCCACCTTCCAAGTGCTCAAGAACCCTCAAGCCGATCACGGATGCTCCTGTGGCAGTTCATTCTCTGTCAAACTATGATCGCAGTTTGTTAGGTAAATTCATATGAATAATAAAGTATCAGGAGATGCTTTGGATAATAATAATTAAGGACAAATGCAGCCACTTCATCCCGAACACTTACCAATAACTTAAAACGGTACAGGTAAACCTCATAAACTGCTCACTCAGTGTTTTCTATTATAGTGGTGATGGTATGATGGCTATAGTATATTGATGTTGAATTTCTGATTCAGTTAATTACATTTCGTAGCAGTAAATCAGGTAAATAATATACCTTTCATATGCCTTTCATGTTTGTTGTGTAAAAAGGAGTTAGCAGATGTATTGATTGTTCAGTTTGCTGCTTGAAGACAGATGGCAAACATAAAAATCAGATATGATTTGGTGTAATCCAGCAAAACAAAGGCTAAATGGAAGTTTTTGAATATTCAGTGTTTAGATTTGCCTCTATGTGTAAAATATGTAAATAATACATCTATAAAGTTCTAAGTTATATTTTATTTGGAATATAGTAAGTCAAAACACACTTTTTTTTTTTTTTTGTATTCACATTAAAATAAGTTCAAGTACTTGTGGTCTGTGTCCGTTCATAACGGTGCCTGTCATTTATGTGTCTAACTGTATGGCAGAAATGCCAGTCATTTTCACACACTTTTAACATCCATCCATTTTCTACCGCTTTTCCCTGAACGGGGTCGTGGGGGGGCTGGAGCCAATCCCAGCTCACAACGGGC
>JBAMHV010000021.1:8883901-8902411 GCA_037177535.1 Pseudomugil gertrudae | reverse complement strand
CCCCTGGGTTGGTTGCCAGGGGGATGGAGGTGGGGACTTTGGGGAGGGGTTTTTTGGGGGGAACCTTTTGGCGGGGTGGTGCACCCGAACCCCCCCCCCCCCCCCCCCCCCCCCTTGTCTCCTTGTCTCCTTCCACCTGATGTAGCATATGTTGTACCAATGTGATGCCAGATATTTAGAAGCTGAAATAAAACACAATGATTTACCGAGGGAGAGGATGTTTCAGAACTCAAACAGACTCCTGATCAATGTGTCACTAAAGGTGAGCCCATTCTGTACAACAACTTGTTTCTTCTGCCCTGTTACCTGTTGTTACTTATAACTGCTTAACTGATTGACCCCTGGGTAAAAATAAAGGTTTTAAAATTGAACTGAGTTTGTGGAGTACTTCAGGTTGAGTCACGGAGCAGATTTACCTCTATGCTGCTTCTCTCTCTTCAGCAACAGCAGCAGGATTCCCTTCTTATAAAATAGCTCTGCATATTGCCCATGTATGCATGAATAAGAGCTTCCTGCTTTCTATTGGGTAAATACCCAGCTTTTTATCAGCGGTTGCCATGGTAAATCCAGGTGCATTGATGATGACTTTTTTTGTGACTCTAAGTAAAACTACTCAGAGCTGCTTGAAGAAAATAAACACAGCTACTCTAGAAATAAAAATACCAGTTATTTACTCAGAGTAAAGTAAAGCAGAGTGTCCTTTCAGGCTCAAAGTTAGTTATTCTCTTTAGCTATGTATCTTTAGTAAGGCTACTGGGCCAAACTCCTACAAAATTATTACAACACAGCCAGAAGAGCTGTCTTGTAATGTGGAAGGTGATTCTCTTCCATCTCCTCCATAAATCATCCTTTCACGGCAAAGTGGCTTCACTTTAGATCTCATCTATAAATGTCCACGTTTAAGCTAGTGGTGCTATAACAATCTGCAGAAATAAAAGAGAAGGGTTTTCCAAAGCTTTCCGGGTGTGTAGGCGGCAGCTGGTTTGCGATGAAAGGCAGACCTGCAGTAGTGTCAACATTGTAATATAACTACAGTGTACTAACCGCATGGCAGAGAGCTTCTCCCCCTTTCTCCAGTCCCACAGCACAATAGTGTGATTGTCATCCAGACCAACCGAGGCGAGCCGTTTGCCATCCGCTGTGGAGGAAAATAATCATTCAGTACTACAAGGAAAAAGCCAGTCTTCGCTTTGGTTCAGTGAAGTTTGCCCTCATTAGCAACATGAAAGCATCCTACTCGGCTTGATCTGCAGGAGGTGATTCTCTGATGCTGTCATGCAGATCACTGCCATGCCTCTATCTGAGGCCAATTAAGGATAGTGAGATGAAGAGCTCTACCTTCATGCTGTCTTACCCCAGTAACCACAAGACAATAGAAAAAGATTTCTCAGAGCTATAAATCTACCTGTTGCATTTATGTATGAAACAAGTTCTTTGCTGCTTATGATTGCAGGATCTGTGTGTGTGTGTGTTTGTGTGTTTATTCCAGTGGCAGCTTTACATTGAATAGTTGGTGTTACCTGAAAAGTCCAAAGCACACACTCCATGCTGGTGAAAACCTTTCAACACAGACATGGGCTTTAAAGTTCCCGTGTCCCATACGTGCACTGAGCAGTCTCTGCCAACCTGAAAGCACAAAAACATTTTCACTGACTATAATAAATAAACCTGCTACATATATGATGAGAATGAAATGACTGAATAGCTCAAGCCGCTTTTCTAATCTTAGAACTTCTTGGTATCTACCTGGCCTGTCGCTACAAAGTCCTTCAAGGGGTGGATAGCCAGGCAGAGGATGTCATCATCATGACCCATGTAGAAACGCTGAGTATTTTGTTGTCTGTTGTACACAACCCCCACAGCAGCTACATGGTAGACGATCTCTCCTGTCTGGGTGTAGAACAGGTTGCTCCTGCAATCATAGCCCCTGTAGCTATGGACAACACAAAAGAGAGTGTGACACTTTGGATAAAGGACCATTTTAAAGCCCTGATGTTCTCATGAGCTATTTCCAAACAACTGGTATGGATTTTGGATTTTATTTTAAAGTTGGCCTACCCATGGATGAAGTGCAGCTTTATACCACTTCCTGGTGCTTGTTCTCTCTTCTTCATGGCCATGGATCGATGTTTCTCTTTGCACTGCTCTTTGAGCTGAGGTAGATCTTCTTTATAAACCTAAATATGAGTGTAAGCAGACACTTAAAAAAACAAACACTATTGTTGCTAAATCTAGTGTTTGAGAAGAGGAAGTCGCTGGTTTCAACAAACCTGTCGTCGATACGTGAGCTGTGTCTCCTGCTCTATTTCTGAGTCCATCTCAGGCACGTCTGACTGATCAGAGTCTGATTCCTCACTGTTAGAATCTGCCAAGGTCTCTGCAGGCAGAAACAAGGTTATATCACAGCGTGCCAAGTAAAACCTTCCCCTGCCTGTAAATCAGACACATACCCTTCTGCAAACCCAACAAAAAAACCCCACTGTGTCCAGTTTAAGCTGGAGTGAGAGTCAATCATGTGAATATACTATGACATCTTCAATTTTTTAGGTTGTCATGACAATGCTCAGGACAAATGTATGGACATGCTGATGCAGCAATGCAAAGCCGTGCCAAAGATGAGGCAAAAAGCAGAGCTGGCAGCTTTGGGCTACTATTCGCAAGATCCATTAGGAAAATTAGAAGCAAAGGCAGTTAGTATGAGAGCACAACTGCACTCTGTCTAAAGAAAAATATGACTTGGGAAATGACAATGCAATTATACGTACAAAGCTCCATTCACTTTTATTGGTTTTGTCTTAATTAACGTGATGGCTGTTCCTTTGTAGCGCTTCGTAGAAATGATATTTCATTAAAACGTATGGGAGGGGAGAAATCTGGTGCGTTGCTCTCTGGTGGTTTAACACATCAAGTTCAAAAGGCTAGTAGGAGAATTAGGTATGTTATGTAACAGGAATCCAGTCACAAAAGCCCTTTTTGGTAATAAATGTATACTGATGCATTCTCTCTTTTACCTTTCACACAGTTATTATTGCAGAAATGTATTAATCATATTTAGACTGATTACAGAGTTATAAAAACCCACTTAGTCTATTCATAATACTGTACAGTAATCTGACAGTAATAAAAGATAGCTGCACTGGTTTTGATTAAAGAATAAACCCAAAAGGTGCAACTGTTTTAGATATTTTTTGCTAACAGACAGTTGTTACGAAATTCAAATGTTTAAATGTTATGTATTGTATAAGTAAGACCAAAAAGAAGCAAAGCCTATATTTACACAGTTAAGCAGATATCCAAATCACCATCAGGGTTTTACACCTTCTGTAGCTTAATTTGATAATGTTTAGTTGGCAGGACCCTCTGATTTTGTGACATAAGTTACAGCACTAATATGGAGCCTCTGTTACAGCGCGACTATATCCTTAGCTTGATTCATAAGACATAAAATGAAAGTTTTATTCCATATGATTGTGACATTTTAAATAGGGACTAGGCGGTCTCACCTTGTGGTGCTATATGCAGAGCCTCTTTAGACTTTCTTTCAGAAACAAACTTCCACTGGAACACGGAGTGATCTGCACCACCAATCGTTATGACCCACTGGTAGTCATGTGACCATCTAGCGTTAGTTATGTGGGCTGAGTGACCTAAATACTTTTTGAATTTTGCCCCTGAAAAAAAAGCAAAAACACAAGTTAACAATGTATAAAAACATAAAAATGTTAATGTTTAGCTCTCATTAGGATTTAATATTGACATCTTTTTACCCTTTTTTATGCAGGGATATCGCATCAGTTTGACTAATCCATAATCATCAGCTGTTACTAAGACTTGATTGTTAAAGTTGGCGTCAACAGAGTTGATGTCATTTATATCCGAGTACTTGGGCCATATTCCATTAACCTCAGGACCCAACACACACGTCCATGAAGCCCACTGAACCAGCTTCAGCTCCTCCCTGTTGGTGACTTCCTTCCCACCTCAACAAAAAGACAGAACATTTACCTCACTAAACAGCTCTTCATTGCACTCAACAAACACAAATCCTCCGCTGTCAGAGCTGTTGATGACATCGTACTTACTTGGCATCCTGTAGAAGAGCCTCCTGCCACTGCCGTCATTGGTCTGGAGGTATTTGCTGTCTGTGGACCAATCCATGTGTGTGATGAAACTGCTGGAGCCAATGCACTCGCCTACTTTTTTGTACCTCTGCACCACACCATATATGTCTACCGAGTTTTCATTAGAGCCAACAGCCAAGTGGGCTCCATCAGGGGAGTACTTTAGCTCATGGATGGCCTCTTTCCTGTCCTTGATGTGGACCACCTCTGTCATATCTCTGGAGAAAGGTGGAGAAATTAATGATGAGCTAAAACGGACAACACTTTAAAGAGCCCCTCGTTTCACTGGACGTTCAATTAGGATAGAAATTTCCCGTCTGGCTTCTGAATTGCATGACCCACCTGACTCTTAGAATGGTGAATGAGCCATCTTTCATCCCCAGTGCCAGGTGAATACCATCGGTGCTCACAGCTGCGCAGCGGATTGGCTCCTCCATGTTGCAGCGAGCTATCAGCGCATGATCTATAAGGCTCCATATTCTGCAGACCCAAAAAAATTAGGAAAAATGACAAAGAAAACAGCTACAAACAAGCAGACAGTGCACTTGAGCTACGTGAAAAATACTATGCAGAAAAAATAGTGTATAGACAAATACTTATGATTGCTTTATTATATACATCCTTTTATATCCTATAATCTTTTTGTTTGTCCATTGCTTACTTTTTTGTAACTACACTCATCCTTGTATAACAAAGTTGTGTTACTGTGCTATTTATATATATTTATTTTGGATTATGGTAGTTTCAGTCATCCTTAGTCACAAAACGTGCATTGTCATCACTACACGCATGAACCTGAAGCGTTACCTGACTGAGCGATCATCACTTCCTGTCATGGCCAGAGGCTTTGTGGGATGCACTGCCAGCGCCCACAGCTCACCCTCACAGTGACCCTGCATGATAAGGAAGGGCTTGTTGCGGTCGTGGACCACCACCTCAAAGATCTCACTGTCCTGTGTGCCCACTAAGATGTGATCTCCTCGCCAGCACACACTCCGCACGGACAGCCCTATCCAAAACATGCACACTAAATATCAGGCAAAGTCTTAACATACAAACACAACAGAGAGACACATTGTAAGAGACACAGCGGCGATATTAAAGACACGAGGTGATAATAGCCATCTGCAGGATGGGATGGCAGGTTTTTTAAGCCAATCTGCAGCTAAATCTGGATAATATGACAAATATTGGATGCAGGATGCATGTGTATACAGACAGTCGTGTGCAAAGGTGTTAGCAATTTTGGATGTCTGCATTTTTAGCAATCATGCAACACAGAGAATAACAACATTACAACAACCTTTTACACCTGCAATGAAAGTCTGAACTCAATGCCATAGAATCAGTCTAGGATTAGATGAAGAGAAAAAAAAACTAAATCTAAAAGGTACCTGGGACAAGATGCAACCCACCTGTAATACACCTGAAAAAAGTGCTGAAGTGTGTCTATGATAAGAATCTTTTACAATACATACTAGTGGTTCCCCTCCTACTGCATTTCATTTGAAGTTAATGATATGAAACATCAATTTAAAATGTTGCGCTTCACCTTTTGCACAAGACTGTAAATGAAGACATCTGTGTATGGTGCAGAGACTGCAACAGAGCTAGCGAGGACTTACTAACAACAGGAAGAGCAGAACATTATGGGGACTTATTACAAAGAGACTGACATGGTTGTCCCTGCCCTCAATAACATTACCCACCTCGGCTATTTTCACCTCTAGCTACTGTTAGGTCCAAGATTACAAATAAAGGGGATGAAAAAAATAGAAAAGAAGACAGTAGTGTTAGTAGAGTAAACATAAATGAGAAAAAGGATGGCTTTTTTTTTTTATCCAACAGCGTTTGATCTGTAGATGTGTCCAATTCTTTGCAGCCTCTCAGAGGAGCACAATATGTCTCGTAGCCTTTCCACGCTCTTATTAAAGGAAAAAAAAAAAACGCAGCTTCACATCACCTTTATATCCTTGGTCTGTTTCCCTGAGATCAATGACTGTAATTGGTTTGAAGTTGAGATCCCACAGCCGGACGCAACCATCTCGACCCCCAGTAGCGAAGCCCTCCTCACAGGCATTCATGCTGAAAATCCCTGACTGGAGGAAATGACAGGCTGTCAGTGAAACCCTACACAGTAAATGAGCAACGACTGAACCAGTCCCAAATGCAACCCATACAGTGCTGATGCTCAGCCAGCCATTTGTTTAACAGGGCTTCAACAATTATAAACCAGCTACTCTGCTAAGAAACTAAGAGATTGCCGTATTTTTTTATTATTGCAAAGCTCTATTGATAATTTCATCTGTCTTATGGATGCAGGGTGCTCAAGGAGGCCTCTTTCTAAAGCTCTAGATAGGCCTTTCACAATACAAAAAGCTGGAATGAGCTGGAATGAACATGTACTGTAGTTATTATCCCCTCCCCCATTTGCCTACCCCCTTACCCAGCTGTTGATCCCATAGATATCATTTAATCCTGTGGAGCAAAAGGCTGATCCTTCTCTGCTGAGCAGAATCAAATGAAGCAAATGTCCATGGCAACAAACCTGGTTAAGTTCATGAGATTGTAACTTTGATCCTTACATCAGGTGGGTGTGTAAATGCAGCCTATGTTAAAGTGCATGTAAACATACCCCATGTGCTCCTTGAACCGTCCTCATCAGGTTGATCCCTTTCCATACGTATATGTCACCATTCAAGGCACCTGAATATGTGACTTCATCCTTGGCGCAGGCAAGGCAGAGGATGGTTTGGAGATCCCCTGTTCTGCCAAAAACGCCACGTTTGGGTGTCAGAGCATTACCGCATAAGCTCCAAAACTGCAATACAAACAGGAATGGTGAAAGAGTGTTGTGGCTAATAATCCCTTGTGTAATCCAGTCCTGGAAAAGCAAATTGACAATTACACAGAATTTGGAAACAAGAGCGTGTGAATAATCAGGTTATGTGTGATTGGACACACATATAATTAAAAACAACACACAACAACCTTGAAAGACAGAGAAAATAATTAAAATCAAGACCCCATTTCTCCTGCGTGTGATACTTAAAGCTCTTGCTGGGGGTCAGTGCTGCAACCACTTGATCAGCATGCACAGACAGACACACGGATGCAAACACGCAGGCTCATTATTTATGAACAAGGTCATTGGGATGCACGGTCACGGCTTCGTCTTGAGGGCAAATCCATCTAACGCGGGGGGGGGGATGAAAGAGAGACACTCTGTCTGCATGAAGATGAGATCACAGGGATGAAGCTTAGCGAAGGCGTCTTGAATATACGAACACAGCCGTCGCCTGAGACACATTCATCAAGGAGAGGCAGCATGAAAATGGCAGTTCTGACACACCTATAGTGCATCCGAAGCGGGGTGGAGGGAAGGGGAGCTCCACATGAGCTGCCACTTTCTGTATTACACACATATGTGGAATCTTACACCTGCACATATATATGTAGTGTTTGCCTTTTGCTTTTCTCACAACAGGGGAATGATTGATGAGCGCCTTGAAAGCCGTAACAAAATGAACGAGAGAAACTCCTTAACAGCCACAGCCTGTCACACACTCACTAATATCCATTGCCTTGACTGATAGCGCTGCTGTGTGCTAACGGGAAGGATCAATATCAGAGACGGGGATCAAAGCGGATACAGCCCTGTCATCAAACATCTAAAGGCTTGTATACACGTTAAAAGGACTTATCAAATCTACAGCTTCTCACAGGGATTTTAATGTGTGACCTTGCATGTGAGGCCGGTGCTGCAGGTAAAGTAGGTGAGAATGTACGAGTGTTTGTTATCGAGGAAGCTGCACATGCAGGTGGAAGTGTGTTAAGTGCTGGTTAGGTGCCAGGAGGTTTTGTCGAGCACCCTGTTAAGGAAGCAGTGGGGATGGATAAAGCGTGCCTCTCTGCCCACAACTGATAAGGAAATGAGACAGGGGCAGTAACTAATCCCTTCACTGCTGAACCAAAAGGACACAGGGATGATAAAGGGTGTTTATGATGATGCTTGGAGGAAGAAAACAAGGATGATACAATAGTGGAGGATAAAAATCTAAATCTGGTTGGTAGCCTTGTGTTCCCCGAGTTACTTTTTTCATATTTTGTTAATTCAAAGTAGCCTTAACACAGCATTAGAGGTCATTTGCTAAGTTACCTGCATCATAAATTAAAGTAACACCTTTAAGTTGTACTGAACAACAGTAGTGCAGCACTTCATCAGCTACTGCTGCACCATGTTCTGCAGCAGCAGATTACAGTGGCCCTGAACATTGTTAAGACACATGCAGAGATTTTAGTAGCTTTGATGGAAGGGATTTCCCTAAAACAGCCACACGGTGTAAACTCAGCTCAACTCTGGGGGAAAAAGACAATTTGGTGACCATTTTAACATGTATACAGATGATGGTTTGTTGGTATATTTTTGTATTGCTCCAGGTAAATATGCAGGTTTGCAGTCATTATAGTGTAATTGCAATACTATTGATAGGCTTCTCTTTACCCATCACAGTAACCATCAAGCCATTGCTTTAATAATAGTTTTTAATAATATAATAATAATATTGCTTTTTAGTTGGAACATCATTGTCTAAAACTAACGTGGGTGAGTGTTTGTACTTATTTGGCTCATTATGTCATCGATTAGACTTCAACTTGTCCAGGTTGTAGCTTAGTAGCTGGGACAGGCTCCAACCCTACCGCAACACTTGATATGACACAAAGGGTATGGAAAATGCATGACTGAATTAATTATTTAGCAGGTTAAAACATGTACTGTCTCTTAAAGTGGTAATAAAATGATTGACTGAAATGTTTCACATAGTGTTGCCCATATGACATCTTGACAAAACTGGAGAAACTATGTAGTCTGAAGAACTCAGGAAGTAATGTTAGATTACGTTGTCTTCATTACTGCTGCTGAGGATGATGCTGCAGAGATGATTCCTTCATTCAGTTTCCATACCACTTAATCCAACTCAGATTCATGGAGGTGCTGGAGTCTATCCTAGCTATTAGCAGGCAAGAGGCAGGATCCACACTGACAGGTTACCAGTCCATCACAGGGAGACAAACAACCACTCCCACTCACTCCCAGGGTGGGAAATGTATGTCTTTGGAAAGTACAGCACAGTTGTGTGGTGTTTAGCAGTGCTTTCTCATAGCAAGAAGGTTAGATAGCATGTTCTTGTGTTAGCATGGGTTCTCTCTGGGCACTCTTGCATCTCCCCACCCATTAGACATCCATATTAGGTGGATTGCTATGTAATTGATCACTTATCGCATGTAAGTTGCTTTGGATGAAAACACCAAATGTCAGAATAGAACATGCACTGCTGTGAGGCTGCAGTGCTAATCACTATTCCACTGTGCAGCCCTTTCGGATATAACTATGTTATCATCATTATTCAAGTTCCCTTTCAATGTACATGTTCTTTTTAAATAAAACAGATGCAACTCATTTTGGCAAATGAAATGTTATTTGATAGTTTAAGATTAAATGAGTGGACTCCAAATTTAGATGCCTCAGCTAACATTTGATGTTAAATAAAAAATTAGGGAAGCCAAGCAATCAGTTACATAATACATTTGCAAAAAAATAATGCTAACTTTGTGCCTAGCATAATCAACATTTTGCAATGTAGTAACCTAGGTTCTAACAGAAATATTACTTGTCTCTCAAATTTCACACCCTGAAAGTGATAATTATGCAGTTCACACCTTTCACACGTGCTAACACATTCATTTTCTCATGCAGTGAAAAGCAAATCTATATAATCTATACACAAGGTGATGCATTAAACGATGAAAGAAAACATTTATGGTATTCTGTCACTACTTAACTTATGCAAATTCAGTCAAAACACTGCATGAGCATTGTTTTTAACTTGTTTAATGGGTGATTTTTGAGTGATGCTGTGATTACAAAATCATAATTTAATCAGTGAAGAACAACAGTCTTTGAAATACTTTGATAAAAACTGTTTGCTAAGACAAAGTTTCATTACGTTTCAGGGTTGTTTTACCCTTTATATGTTATATTGGAAGCTATACTGAGAATTCAGCTGCATTAATGTACTGATGAAGCAATTTGACATTCATAAATGATACTGCATTACTGTGTTAAGTTACTATTAAACAAAAATATGCTCCATCCTAAAAAAAACACTGTATTACTGTCTCTGGGTTATTAATAGTTACATGGAGATTTGATACCTCTGACTATTGAGGCTGACCAAGTCCTTTTAAAACATTTTCCTATTTCTTTATCAGATCTCACTTAGCAGGAAACAGTTAAAGCATACATAATACAACAGCACCGAATGAGACAAGGCAGACAACAGAGACTTGAGTAATTTTATACAGCAGATGAATCTTAACTGTTTATTAGATAAAAGTCCATTAACAGGCCTTTGGTAATGAAGTAAAGACTACACAAAATTAGGGTGACTGGGAGTTATTAGAGCCAGATTGTAGCTTAAATAATCAGCTAAAGTGTGGCAGAAGAAGAGCAGACTAAGGTTCCAGTTGTCCTGAGCAAATGAAAACACAAAAAGCTATGAGGATCTGTGTGAGGGGGAACTGTCCTCGTCACAGAGGTTGTGTTTCCCTCAGCCTGCTAGTGAGTGGATTACTGGCGCTAAATCTCCTGCATGCTCTGAGTGCTATAATCGCTGAGCGAGCACAGGCCGGGGGGGAGCAGATGTCACATGGTCCGCAGGGTGAAGGCTGGGGAATTATGTGGGACAATTGCTGGATTGCCTTGGCATCAGAAAACCAGAAGGGAGGAACAGGATATAGTAAAAAGAGGAGAGAAGGATAGACCGGAGGATTCAGCGGGGACCGAGGGTGGGATGTAACAACTAGAGAGGGTTTTATGCATTGTTGTAGTGGGGGGAAAGTTCAGGACGATGACCGGGGAGCCAGGTCAAGCTGGATTGAAATAAGTGAGTCATCACTGAGATGTAATACAGAGAAATGAGTACAGTAGTCCTTCTTCACTGCATCAAACCCATTAAAGTATACTGCATTGTTTAGCCCTGCAAGGCCAGGGGACATATTTCCTATCTAAGCACAATTCATGCTTTCACCAGGGTTTGGGAAATAATCCTCTGTGGTCATGAACAAAACCACATATCCCAGGAGATGACTTGATGAAGATGCCCCCCATCAGCTCAATTATGCACATCATTTTTGTGTCTGAGATTGAGCCAGAAAGGGAAGAGGGCACAGCTGCAGTTTATACAGTAGGTTTGCAAAATCTGAATGAAAACTAATGAAAGGGAGGGGGCAGAGTGGCAGAGTCATGGTCCCCCATGAAAAGAGGACATTTTCCCTCTATGCACTGCAGTGCAGATTACTACAAATTTCAGGAGAGAGACTCTGAGTCATTGCATGTCCTACTTATGCTAAGTGTCTAATAACCACGGACTCTGGAATAAAGTAAATTTGCATAAATCTATTTTAGGACTTTGATATGGCTGTGAAGATAAAGCCAAGACAAACAGCCACCAGTTTCCTAAAACATCTGTTTAAACTCCCGCAGCCATAGTGATGACTTAAAATCAGTGAAATATCCAGAAAATGGCAGTACCTTGATATGTTTGACACCACAGCTTACAAGCTTGCTTGGCTGGTACAAATCCCATGAAATGTCAAATATCTGTGGGAGGAAAGATACATCAGTTTAAACACTGATATTACTGCAGCACTAATTCCTCAACATTATACTTAAAGTCTGGATGTGCGCGTATTGAAAAAAATGTAATTGGAGGAAATTAAAAGTGTGTGTTTCTGCATGTGTTGGCGGTGCCTGTGTTATAATGCGTGTGGGTTGAATAAGAAAACAACAGCTGCATGTATTTAATCTTTTTAAAATTCCTTTTCATTAGTCGAGCACCCTCTCAGAAGGGCTCTGGGAAGCTCACAATCTATCAGATCTAACTTGTTTATGCCCCTATCGGGCTGGCGCTCCATCTTGTGTTTATGGCTAATTGAGGTGGTCGATACAGAGCTTGTGACTGAGACAGGACAGGAAGAAAGCATTTACCCTGTCTGTATGACCGGGAGCTGCTGCCAGAACCTTTCCTCTCCTCCAGTCCCACACACAGATTGTGTTTTTGGAGTCCAAGCCGACAGATACCAAACACTGCAGAGAGAGCAAAGAAAAACACACGCGAAATGGGAGAAATTCTGCTCTCTTACACTCATCCCTGCAAATTTAAATACTTCCACCGTAGCATAATGGCCACAATGAAAGGGCTAATAATGGCTACAGAGCAGAAGAGAACAGTTGTCCAGCCTTTGGCACTTCTAGTAAGTACATTTGAGTGCTTTTGCTAGAGGATCCACCTATAGCTGACTGATTGAGTAGGCAGCATTAACAGCAGTGGAGCAGAAGAGGAGAAATCAGCTTTCATGAAACTCTTTCTCTGCCTTGCTGCTTGCTTTGCATGGCAATGGGTGTCTTCTCTGATGTGGTGGGAAAAAAAAATCAATGTTCGGCTGTTCATAGAGGTGTTTGGTAAGTATTTACACCGGTTTTTAAATGCTAGCGACAAAAACTTGTGAAACCATGACGGGTACGTGGTACGGTTGTAGGGATGTTCTTCTACTGGATGGGTTGCTGGTTAATTCTTTGACATTTATGTTCTCTAATAAGCCGGTGGTCTTCCAGAGCTAGTGTGAGGTAATCAAACCTGAAAACTGAGACTTTAGTTGGTCACAATCTTTTCAGAGATGGGTGGTTCTTTTGACTGTTAAGGTGCCTGAGATTTAGTCTTACTGAGGGTTAACTGGTTTTCATGTGGAAATGATCTGTGCAAGAATATAAACACATCTATTATAAAACAGTGTAAATATTATTTTTTTTAAAAAGTGAGAAATTGGAAGAAAGTATACCAAAAGACGTTACGTCTTGTACTTTTTGTACCAGACAACACAAATGCAGCTCATACTGATGTTTAATATCTGCATGAGTTGTCTCATACATCAGTGTTTCTTTTTGGATATTGCCCTAATGGGTGGCCAGTATAATGACACCAGGGATTCCTTCGGATTGTCTGATTTCAGCTCTGGCATCCCCTGATCCAGGAAGGAAGAGATGGAGAGTAAACAGAGCCGCTAAACACTGTCACATTCGATCTAAATCCCCAGCTCACTACCCGGACAGGAAAATAGCAAAGGGTCATGTCGTTTCTTCCGGTGAAAAACACAGGATGTTAAAGTCCATTCTGAAAGCTCGTGTGAGAGGAAGAGAGACAAAGAAAACAAATAAAAAAATTAAAAAAAACTAATCTAGCAAGTGTTCTGTGTGGCAGTGACTTCACAGGATGAACTGGACATTAGATGTGTAACCATTAACAAGTACAAGTCTGCAGAAAGCTTCACGAATACTAAGCAAGTAAATTAATGGGATGTTACTTAAATGTGTTTGTGGTTGAGAATAATCTGTACTGCTTGTCCAAATGACACCTTTAATCAAAGATCAAATACTATAGCTGATAATTTCTGAGTGACAAAGCAAAGCAGCTTCCTGGGTAACATAGCTGTAATAAAAGAACATACCAGTGACTGGACTACATAAAGCTAAATGTTTTTGATTACAGCTGTATCACAAGTCTGAACGTTTCTGGTCAAACTTTCAGCTGTTACAGGAAATTCACCACCTTCATGCTTTACTGGGAGAGATCCGTTATTTAAAACTGGCACTGTTGCTGTACCTGTCCCTCAAGGTCGAAAGCCAGGCAGGCGATGCCGTGTGTGTGCACATCTTTGAGGATGGATACAGTCTGCACAGTGTAGGAGTCCCATACGCATATGTAAGGCTCCTTGCCCACCTGTCCCGTGGCCACCAACACACGCTCCGGATGTAGTGCGAGACTGTGAAGAAATAAAGAGGGGAGACAAATATCTGGTGAGCGTTGTTATTCGCGTGCTTGCATGTATGTGCTGCTGGCACATGTGAGGGATTCACCCTCCCAGCAGAAAGCACTGGGATGAAATGAGCACATTAAGTCTGAGCTGGGTCTGAACATTGAAGCAGAGAGGCAGCTTGATGAGGTGACATGGTTCAATTAACTCAGTCATGCTAAAATGCACACACACACACACACACACACACACAGCCTGGCTTCACTCGTGTCTACAGGGTGTTTACAGAATATAAAAAAGCACTCAGAGTACACCTGTGAATTTAATCGTACTTCCAAGCTTCCCCAGGCTCCCGTGAACTATTCTCTGCCTATGCATTCATCCAGGGTTTCCTCCTATCACCACGCATATGTTTGTAAAAGTGTTACATAATCCCTGCTTTGCCTCCACTCCAGCCACCCCCCACCCACAAGCATTCCTACTCTACAGCTGAGCAACAGCCTGCTGTATAAAGCTGTCACTCCCTCCTTTGCCTCCACCCATTCCCTCAGCAGATCCCAGTCACGTTCACCAGGCGATTCTCCTAGCCTTGTCCTGGCCTATATATTTCATGCCACCACTATAGAGCTCCCTCAATTCTGATCTGACTGGCTCTGAAGCAGCTGCTAATCCAGGCATGTCTTTAGGCAGCACGTCGGCTCAATGGGCTGGTCAGCATCAACATGATGCATCTTATCAGCACAACAAACTCTCACACTTCTCTTTCTTTCCGCCACTCCCTGCTCTGACTGCTCTGCATTTCCAGTCTTTCTGACTGACTGGTGACATTTTATCTGCAGCTGAAAGCCATCTCTTAAATCCAAGGTGGGTTGGAGGTGTCAGGCTTGCTCTTTGTCCTCTCTATAGAATCCCTACCGTAGTATCACTTTCTCACCTTCTTTGTTGAACCTTTCATCAACTTGGCATTACTTTTTATGACTTATATAATCAGAGCAAATAAGCTAAAAATAGCTCTCAGAGAAAGAGGAAAAAAACTGATTGGATCATCTGAGATGCAGAAAGACAAAGCAGTGAAATCCACTTTGCCGTGAGCAGGTACTGCACATCCAATTGGCTTGTTTAAACACCGGAACAACATAAGAGATGATCACTGAGGTGTGAAGCTACACTAAACAGTTTATTTAATATGCGTGTTAATATGTGCTCCATGCTATTTATTGCAAAACAAATGTGTTTAAACCAGCCACGGGATCTTTGTTTTACTTTTATTTCTTCATTTAAAAAGCTTGCTAAATGCCATCACTAATGATTTAGCCTGCAGCACATTCCCACAGTTCTTGTGTTTGATATAGGCTATGGCTGTTTGCCTGTCCTCCATCTGCCAAATGTTGTAGAGCAAAGTACAGTAAATACTGCAGCAATTAAACAGGCGGATTTCATGTAGATTTGAGCGAATAAACAGCCTCGGGAGCTGATTTCTCAAGGTGAAGATGAGGCACAGGAGGACTCAAAGGACGGATTCCTTTAAGAAACGTCAATTTAAGATAAAAACTCCTGAAAATAGAGACATTTTTCATGTTTTCTTTATGTTACAGTAAGCTCCTGGGATATTTGTTCTCTTCACTAATGGACTCAGGGGGAAACAGGATTAACACATTTCAGAAAGATACAGTATCTCTCAGAATAATATTACATGTTGTTGATCCAGTTAACAGCTTTTAACACTTAAAATAGCATTTTAAAAAGAAGGTAAGCTCTTTATTAGGTTTTCAATAGAAAAGAAAGTGACAGGTGATGATGCAGAATATTAGCTGGATTTAAAAAGGGTTTTTTCTTTTATAAAATATTAATCTGTGGTTTTCCAGCGGGTAGATAATTGTTACTCAGCTAATCGATCAATTAACTTAGTCAAATAACTGAAAGTATATATATTTTTTAGTGGAAATGTACCCAGAGAGCACAGTACTTTAAGGAGAATTTGCATGTGCTGCTAGCATCGAACCAAACAGACAGGCAAACAGTATGTAAATAATTAGTGATATTCAAGATTGTTTTTCTTCTGCTTGAAGATTATTAAATTTGATTTAAAATCTTGGCACTGTTTGCTTATCTGTTTATATCACTTTAATTGAATGTTGTTTGCTTTTTGGCAGAACAAAGTAATCAATTTGATCACATCATCTTTGGGTGCTGGAAATATCCTCCAGACATTTTCCTCTACAGCGAGTCTTTTTATAAAGCACATTATTAAATTAGGAGGATAACCAATAAAGCAGTTAATAAGTTAAGAAGTTTCTTTTTCAGTACAAATAAAAAAAGTCATCATATGTTATTAGATTTTTAGTGTCCTGTATAAGCAGAATATTCTGAGCAAAAGTCTTTATCAGTGTTGGTTATATGAGTTTAATGTAGTAAATATGATGTCATTCTACAGAAAAGTTGCATCACTGACATATTTATTATCTTTAATGGGTTAAAGGACAGTGTGTGAACAAGCTCGGTCATTTCCACCTTGTTTGTGTAAAACGTTCATAACTCATCCGCTATACTGACTAATCCATTTCAGAGTTGTGGGGAAGCTGAAGCCTATTCCAGCAATTAGCAGGCAAAAGGCAGGGTACACCCTGATCAGGTCACCAGTCCATCACAGCCAGTCAAAACTGTCTGCCTTTTCTAAATCCTGCAAACAGCAGTGCCGAATTAAGCCATTCTGCCACAGTAAGTAAATAAACTCAGGAGGATCCTAATTGGGAAGGACAGATGTGCTCTTTAGAGACAGAGCTCTGTTTTTACAGAGAAGCCTGGCAGCATCTCATCGCAATTATACGAGCACATGCATACGAGTTATGATTGGCTTGGTGATGCACATTCAACCCAAACTGATTTCCTAAAAAATCTTGATGTGGAACTTAATAGCACAACAAAAGAAACAAAGTATATTGTTCTGCATGTTAACACTGACAAAGTGAACCAAGAGTTCACCATCACATTTACATTATGAAGCAAGCAGCTTTATGATGACGACAATTATTTTTCCCACTATCTTAGACTTCTTTGTGTTTCTGGTTTGGATTGCAGTAACAGAAATATGACGCACTGGTGGGAATTTTAGCAGAAAAATGAGCTAAAAAGAAGAAAAGAAGATGGTTTTTAAAAGAGATCTGTAATCCTTGTGACTTTTGTCTCTATCTTACACAGTCACCTACATCTGAAACATCTGTGTCACATTCAAAAACTTTTACTTTGTTGTTTAATAACATCCACAGAGTAGACCTGCAAGACTCTCTGCAAACCTCACACAGTCACTGAACTCTGCAGTCGCACAAACAGAAATGGATTTACAGCATCCCTCTAAACTCCCTTAAACTAGACCGGCCTCAGTCTGGCATCTGCAATCTGTAATGCTGGCTGCGTTTCACTGTAAAGCTTGAAGGATGATTTAGTAGGAGGCAGCCCTTTAGTCCCATGTCCACAACAACTGGCAACTTCACTCTTGCTAACTTTCACTCTGACATTGGCTAATTTGAACATTATTTAGCAGATTGCAGCTACATTTAGCTTAATCGTTTAGCTATATTTAGCTGCCTGCAGAGATTATAGCATCATAAAAATGTCTTTGAACAATCCAATATTCATCTCAGAGAACACAATAATACACGAGGAGTTAGAATAACTCCTTTATATGCAAAGAATGAACACATTTAAATTATATTTTTAAATGGCAACAACGAGCTATTGATATATTACTATTTACTCATCTGAATAATTCATGAATAAGTAGATAAAATCTATATCTTCTGATGAAAGAGACAATTCTTCTCCAATATTCCCTGAGCTTTGACTCTCAGCTTACTCGGCTTTATAAGATAGACAAAAGGAAGAAACTTCAAAGACTAAACCCATGAAACAGAGACTAAACGTGAAGGTTGGCCCGCTTCTGTAGTCTCACCACTCGGTCCTCCCACACATTTGTGAACATTTAATCATAAATAAAATACACAAACACACCTGACATGTTTCTTATTAGAATGATTTGCCGTGTTTGAGGGGAAACTTGATGGCCTCAACACATTTTTATGTACTGGACCTAAGGTCAGTGTGTAACTGTGTATTTAGTATGTATGCAGCACGTCAGCATGACTGCAGAATAAGGAAGCTCTGTAGGTTAAGCAGAGTTTTGGCAGCAGCTGGAGCCTTTTTTATGTTTCAGACTAAAATCCATCTAGGAAACAGTCATTGATGAACTCATGCCGCTTTACAAGCATGTCCCTTAGTAAAATTTCCTCTAAGTGGAGGCTATTAACACTCATCAGACTGTGTTTCATTTAAAATGTTAACTAAACTACTGAAAAGCCAGATAAATAGCACTTTGTTGGCTTTGTGAACAGTTTGCGGTTTTATTTTTCTGTCTGTTTATCCACATCAGACCATGAGACCCATTAAAAGAGGCTAATAAAGCTATGAGGACAGTAATTAACTTATAATGATTCCCTTTAAGATTAAACTTTCACCAACT
>JBAMHV010000021.1:8871755-8883801 GCA_037177535.1 Pseudomugil gertrudae | reverse complement strand
TAGTAGGAGGCAGCCCTTTAGTCCCATGTCCACAACAACTGGCAACTTCACTCTTGCTAACTTTCACTCTGACATTGCAAAAATCTACTAAACATGCTTCTGCTTATATCTTAGCAAGGGAAATCTATCTAATTATTTACAAGCAGTATGATTATTATTCTGACTGGCTAATTTGAACATTATTTAGCAGATTGCAGCTACATTTAGCTTAATCGTTTAGCTATATTTAGCTGCCCGCAGAGATTATAGCATCATACAATGTCTTAGAACAATCCAATATTTATCTCAGAGAACACAATAATACACAAGGATTTAGAATAACTCCTTTATATGCAAAGAATGAACACATTTAAAATATATTTTTAAATGGCAACAAAGAGCTATTGATACATTACTATTTACTCATCTGAATAATTCATGAATAAGTAGATAAAACCTATATTTTCTGATGAAAGAGACAATTGTTCTCCAATATTCCCTGAGCTTTGACTCTCAGCTTACTTGGCTTTATAAGATAGAAAAAAGGAAGAAACTTCAAATACTAAACCCATGAAACAGAGACTAAACGTGAAAGTTGGCCCGCTTCTGTAGTCTCACCACTCGGTCCTCCCACACATTTGTTTAACCATAAATAAAATACACAAACACACCTGACATGTTTCTTATTAGAATGATTTGCTGTGTTTGAGGGGAAACTTGATGGCCTCAACACATTTTTATGTACTGGACCTAAGGTTAGCGTGTATCTGTGTATTTAGTATGTATGCAGCACGTCAGCATGACTGCAGAATAAGGAAACTCTGTAGGTTTAGCAGAGTTTTGGCAGTTTCATTTCATTTTATGTTTCAGACTAAAATCCATCCAGGAAACAGTCATTGATAAACTCATGCCACTTTACAAGCATGTTCCTTACTAAGTGGAGGTTATTAACACTCATCAGACTGTGTTTCATTTAAAATGTTAACTAAACTACTGAAAAGCCAGATAAATAACACTTTGTTTGCTTTGTGAACAGTTTGCAGTTTCATTTTTCTGTCTGTTTATTCACATCAGACCATGAGACCCGTTAAAAGAGGCTAATAAAGCTATGAGGACAGTAATTAACTTATAATGATTCCCTTTAAGATTAAACTTTCACCAACTGTAGAAACGTTTAAATCAAAGTTGAAAACATTTCTTTTTTCATGCGCCTATCAATGATATCTGCATGGTAATTTTATCTAATCTGCTTTTAATGACTTTTATTTCATTTATGATTTTATTGTGATTTCTGCTGTTTTTATGCTTTTTCTGTTTCAATGTAAAGCACTTTGAGTTGTCCTGTACATGAAAGGTGCTGTACAAATAAACTTGCCTTGCCTTGCACTTTAGTTTTGGTGCATGGTTGTGCTTTTATAGCCATTTTGAGTTGTTTATAGTATTTAGGTTTAGCTCCTTAAGAGATTACTTTAGTTGATTACTTGATTTGTTTTGGTAGTGTTGTGGTTTTTGTAAATATAGTTGTGTATCGTTGTGAGGAAACCTTTTGTCAATAATTGTTTTATTTTGTACCGTATATACCTTTGGACACTTTTAGCTATTTATTGTGTAAGAACGAGGATTATCTTTCAGTTTAACCGGTTTGTTTGGTTATTGATCCCATACCCCTGGTTTTGAAAAGGGGTTGTAACAAAGTTATAACACCACGTTATAATAATAATAGAAGCCAGTAAAATAGATCAAGAAGAAAAAGTAGGAAAAGGAACAAACATTTAAATAGCAGGTCTCTCTGATGGGGTTATGTATTTAGCACTCCAGCTACAGAGAATCCCTCCTGGTTGTGACACATCTAGCAGTCAGAGGAGAGGAGATCTCAAGGACCAGACTTGAGCACCTCAATATAAACAATAGTTGTTGGAGTTATAGCTCTCAGTCCAGTTTAAAACCTATAAAAGAACTGACATGGAAAGCAGTATTCTTCAAAATATTGCATGGAAGAGTATGTAATGGAAGCAAATTAATTTAAAAAGGTCATATTAATGCTAACATGTACCAAAACTGTTTTGATGACATCTTTAGGTTGGATTTTATCATCTAATTTGAACCTCAAGCTAGAGCAATGTGTACAAATTCTCTGACTTTGGTTGATTTATTTAATTTGTAAAGGCATGTTGCTGTTTCCCCCCTTCTTCTTCTGTTTTTATAAAAAATGTACTCATCACAGCTCGGTGCAGTCGACACCTCCTCCAGCCTTGTGTTTAAACTCAGAAACTCCATCCGGGGGCAATGTAGGGTTAGCATCTCTATTGTGTGATTAATAATGAAGCAAGACCCCAGCGGACTACAGTTACAGTTTATGAAGCTAGTCATCTCCAGGCCAACCCCTGCACAGATGTCAACATAAGCACTGAAGCAGTGAACGGAGATCATTGTGTGGCAGGATGATGACATAAATAACTGGGTACTTTATCATGTTTTCCCAAAGAACAGGTGCACCAAGGTTTGCCTGGCCACGCTGAGCTGAATTACCACAAGCCACCGGCAGGCTTTCTGCAAGGACAGTCATGTGCAAGTGTACTTTCCAGTTGAAAGGAAGGACAAGACAGGCAGCTGTGACTTGATTAAATAGTCTATCTGTCTTTAATCTCCATAAATTCAATGTTAAAAGTAAGTGTCTTCTGCTTAAGACATTTTCTTCAGTGTGACTTAATTATATGTTGGGTATATTTGGATTTTAAACTGTTATTTATGTGACAATCAGGCAGTCAGGAGAGAGATTCATCTGCCCCATTGGAGTGCCTTTAAGCAGGGCACTGAACCTCATTCCAAACCTTTTGAAGCAGTTAAATATCACATTACACCTCACAAGGTGACATCAGCATCCACAACATTACAGAGAAATGTCCCAGTGTGGGTTTGGTGCTGTCCGCGGTGCTGAAACAAACTGTATGCATGTGCGTCTCATTACACTACCTTATTATGTCATCGTTGTGCCCCAGGTAAAATTTCTGCTTGTGTTCCCGGGTGTTGTACACAACTCCCACACCGGCGACAAAATAGACTATTTCCTTCGCGGCAGTGTAGTACAGGTTGTTGCGGCACTGATGTCCCCGGTATCCGTACACCCACTCCAGTCTCAGGTGGCAGTTAGGAGCAGTCCTGTCAGCCATGTCCGCACTTCCGTGCGTGTTTCTCCGTCGCTATCACGTAGGCTTTCTGATATAGTGTCATTCACCAAAAATGATTTATTTTAAGCCCGCGTCTCCCATTAAGTCCGTTGGATTTCAAACAGTCCAGCGAGAAAGCTCAAATTATGCATTTTACGGGTCGTGTTAAATAATATACTCGCTGCTTAGTCAGGTTGAATCTATTTCTCTCTGTTTTAAAATCTGGTTTCTATGCTGTTGTTTTCATAATGAGGGTCTTCTTGTACTTCTTATGTCCCGGGCTTCTGGTCCTCTTCGACACAGGTCAAAGCTCCTGTCAAATCCTACAAAGATGGAGCTGTACTGTTATTCCACAAGCTCCACCGATAATGATGACGTCGCGGCCGTTCGTCCAATCACATTCTTGGATTAACAAGGAGCGGCCAAACAGCACGAGCTGACAAGTCCTTCACGCCACGACAAATCGCACAGGATGACTTCAAACAGGAAAAAAAGCAGAAGAAAAGTTAAACCTGTACACGTTTCCATTCTGATAATTGAATAGTGAAATTATTATTATTTAGTGGTTTGTTTGGCTTCATAGAAACTGAGCAACTGATCAAATTAATCAAATTAATATCAGGAGCTGTTATCATAAAAATATTTAGGCAAATATATACTGGATATGTATGGTAGTACACATGAATGTTTTATTTGACCATTTTCATCCCCTTTGGCCTGTTCTGGTCTCTATTTGACTTATATGTGTAAAAAGTTATTTTTAATTATTTGTATATATTCATGTGTGTACGTGCACACTGTAAAATGTTAAATGTTTGTTAGTTTTTCAATGTTTCCTTACTGATTATTTGTTTTTCTTGGATGCACTTAAAAACAAAACAAAAACTAATAAAACTAAGCTAAGCAAGAACTAAACATGCAGCAGTTTAGAAATGGACTAAATGTGTCCATAGTCTATGTGTGTCTATTCATATTTTATAAAGATACCAATAATACCACACCTAATAATAAGACGAAGAAAAAAATAATTAGAAAAGGAGGAATAATAAAAAAACAATAATAAATGTATACTAATAATACTAATAAGGTCTTAACCCTCAACTTCTCCGTGTGGGACATAATATGAATATTATAATATAATATTAAAGACTGGGGAGTAGTGCATAGAAAGCTCTTTGTTGTTTTTATTTTTTTGCTTGTGTTTTTTGAGTTTTAATCATTACCGGAAGTTGCAGCAGTGAAAGACACGCCCTCTTCCGGTGTTGCCTAGCGACAAAGGAAGCTTGTCTTTGCATAATCTTAGCACTCCAGTTTAGCTCCTGCGTCCCGTTTATAGTCATTCCCTTCTTGCAATAAAACATGGAGGTGACGATGGACCCATTATTTCTGGCTCTGAGCTATTTCAGGAGGCGAAAACTTCAACAATGTTCAGATATTTGTACGAAAATATTACACGACAATCCCTTCGATCAGGTACTTTTGTTTAGTCGGTAATGCTAGCCTAGCATGCTAACCTGGAAATTCTGCTTACTTGCTAACGCAGTGAAGCTTAATAAGCTGCTGTATAATCCCAAGTAGTAAAATACTTCTGTTGACAACTCGCTATTGTTGCATTTGCAGGTCCATATATGAATTATTATTAGTTAGGACTCTATCATTTCCATTGGATCATATGTTCCCTTTCCTGTCTGTCTTTGTCTGCATAGTTTATATTAATTTATTCCTTGCATTAGATCTGTCTTTATTTCTCATTCACTTTATTCTTTTCTTAACTAACTCACTGCATACTGTTTTAAGGATTCGTCCTTGCCTATCTCAGAGGTAACCATACATTTACGTTATTCCCGTCACCTCTGTTGTTTCTCTTGTCAGTAGTTCATCGTACAGTAGGTATTGAACGTTAGATCTGCACACATTTAGCTGTGGAATAGTATTTTTTATTAGTAAAACACTGTGTTGTAGGCTGCATGGAACTTGAAAACCCGTGCCCTTACAGAGATGGTATACATTGATGAAGTTGACGTTGACCAGGAGGGGATCGCTGAAATGATGCTGGATGAAAGTTCAATTGCACAAGTTGCAAGTTGGTTTTAACTCTTTTTTTTCAGTGTCACGTTGTCTTTTACATTTTGATTTACTTTGCAAGTTTCTTTAAGGTAATAAAAATGGTCTCTCTGTCAGGACCTGGAACATCACTTAGACTCCCTGGGACAAGTCAGGGTGGAGGACCCACACCAGCTGTCAGGTATTTTATTCTTGATGACAAATACTTATTACTAAAAGTTAAAAGAAGCATACAAATGAACAATTATCATTTCTGTGAAGTAAAAGTCTAGACCTTTTTTCTGTTTTTTTTAGGCCTATGACACAATCAGGGCGTCCTATAACGGGGTTTGTGAGACCGAGCACACAGTCTGGACGTCCTGGGACGATGGAGCAGGCCATCAAAACCCCACGTACTGCAAGTACTGCTCGCCCCGTCTCTGGTGCATCTGGTAGATTTATTCGTTTGGGAACAGTAAGTATTTCAAAGACAAATACACATTATTGATTTGTGTATTTTTCATTAGATTACATTAGATATAGAATTTTTCTATACAGATGCTAATATTTTTTAGAGGAGCAAAAAAAAAGATTATTTGTCAAAAATTAAAATGCTGGAAAAAATAACAAGATTTATTGATTTATTATTTCTCCAGGCTTCAATGTTAACTAATCCAGATGGACCCTTTATAAATTTATCAAGACTAAATCTGGCCAAGTATTCTCAAAAGCCGTGTTTATCCAGGGTAAGACTTACTTTATGACTTCTAACACATTTTAAACACACATGTTTCCATACATGACAAGTAATCAGTATTTCTCTTCACAGACTCTGTTTGAGTACATTTTTCACCATGAAAATGATGTAAAAAATGTAAGTGTTGCATACATCTCTGCATTTCACATTATAATCAATGAATTTTATGTTATATAGTACTAACTTTTTATGTGCAGGCTTTGGATTTGGCTGCTCAAGCTACAGAGCATGCACAGTTTAAAGACTGGTGGTGGAAGGTTCAGTTAGGAAAATGTTACTACAGGCAAGTGCAACATATCTGCAATGTATTGAAGCTGCACTATTTACACAAGATTCTGTCGTCATCGCCTCATTTTTATCTCCGCAGGCTTGGTTTATACAGAGAAGCCGAGAAGCAGTTTCGATCGGCCCTCAACCACCAGGAGGTGGTAGACACATATCTCTATCTTGCAAAGGTTGTGAGAGAATACCAGTATAACGTTTCAACAAGTCACTGAAGAATCATTTGTAATATCTCTGAAACTGTTATAAAGGAAGGATGTTGTGTTTGATTATAGGTGTATCAACGCCTAGATCAACCAGTAACAGCCCTAAATCTCTTCAAGCAAGGCCTGGACCACTTCCCTGGTGAGGTCACCCTTCTTACAGGAATTGCTCGTATTCATGAGGTACAGTATGCTATAAAGGACTCTCTAAATTTTAAGTCATAATTTACTACTTAGATAAGATAAGTAGCCATATGTACTTTGCCTGATGTTGACTTTATTTCAGGAAATGAACAACATCTCCTCAGCTACAGAATACTACAAAGATGTCCTTAAACAAGATAACACTCACGTAGAAGCTATAGCCTGCATTGGCAGCAATCACTTCTATACCGATCAGCCGGAAATCGCCCTGCGATTCTACAGGTGAGGCCGATCTAATTCTTCAGATAAAGTTCGAGTTTATTTCTACATTCAGTGTAATGAATGCTTCTTCTTTTACTAGACGACTGCTCCAGATGGGCGTGTATAATTGCCAGCTGTACAACAACCTGGGTCTGTGCTGTTTCTACGCGCAACAGTACGATATGGCTCTGTCCTCGTTTGAGAGGGCTCTGACCCTGGTGGCCAGCGATGAAGAGCAGGCTGATGTCTGGTACAACATAGGACATGTCGCTGTGGTGAGTCAGCAATCTCAGAAAGTCTGCTGACTTATGTGCTTCTGTTATTTTTTACATGGTCAGCAGTTAAATAAGTTGAGGTTCATATAAATAATAGTTAAGTCTTGTGTTTACAGGGCATTGGGGACTTGACCCTGGCATATCAATGTTTCAAACTGACTCTGGCTTTTAATAATGATCATGCTGAGGCCTACAACAACCTGGCTGTCTTGGAGCTGCGCAAAGGCCACATTGAACAGGTAAGGACATATAAGAAGCTGTTCATATGTAAATTATGCAACCATAACATTTTATTTTAGACTGCATTGTGATGCATGATGTATATTGAAAATTACAAAAATTATATTTTATTATCAAGGAAATTAAACCAGTGATTTAAATTAAATCAATAAAATGTACATTCCTGACACTATTAGTTTGTGTTCCTCTATGTCGGGATTAATTTTAATGTTACAATTGCATAGCATAAATCTAATAGCTAATGATGCTCCTTTAATTAGCCCTGCTGTCCAGGGTGTACCCTGCCTCTCGCCTGCTAATTGCTGGGATAGACTCCAGCTTCCCTGCAACCCCTAATTGGACTAAGTGGTATAGACAATAGATGAATGGATGAGTGGCTACATTAGTTTAGAACTTTGTAATAAAACAGTTAGATGTTCATATCATATTATTTTACCGGTCAGCGTGAGATGTTTGACATGTTGTTAATCCAGTAGCAGAGTGGGTTAGCTGCTTTTTTTGCATGCCAGAAATTTGAAGGTAGCTTTTATGTGAGCTAGCAACTGGCTATCATTTCTGCTGTCATAAGCTTAAAAAAAAGAACAAAAGAGGAAAACTGAGCAGTAGACGACTCCAGTGTACGGCTTTTCATAAAGCCGACCTATCCATTTTCCTCATCTATCTACCCATCCTATGGACCTGCTTGCTCAAACCTTCGCAATATATAATTGCCAGCACTGACAACTTTACATTTGCATATTTGAATGCCATGTACGTAGAGCTAGTACTGGGTATTATTGTGGGGATGATTGGATTATACTTATTAGATTTTTTAAACATATAGCTGAACAGGAAAGATTAAATTGTACTTTTGATCAAATAAAATCCTGTTAGAAATATTAATCATTGCATTTGATCCAGTCAAAGGCCTTCCTGCAAACTGCTGCGTCTCTGGCCCCCCTCATGTATGAGCCACACTACAATCTCTCCATTCTCTCTGAAAAGGTAACGTGTTACTGCATAATCCAACCAAACGTGTGTGAGATGCATGTTAAATTGATGTTTCTTGCTCAGATCGGTGACCTTCAGAGCAGCTACACTGCAGCACAGAAGTCTGAAGATGCATTTCCTGAGCACATTGACACGCAGCAGCTTCTCAAGCAGCTTCGGGAGCATTTTGCGGTACTGTGAGGGTCCACTGCCACCAGGTTATAAAGATGAAAGATTAAGAGCTTGAGTCCACCAGCCTGTCATCATCCTGGATTGGATCAAGTGGTATAGAAAATAAATGAATATGTACATTACATATATAGAAAAGAGATATGACAGCAGTTTATGTGCACCTAAATGCCTAGATCCAGTACTTCAGTTAATGCTAAGTAGATGTTTTATTCCTTTTGATGATAAAAAGATTGTCAACATGAGATGTTTTCATGATGGATTGTGATCTTCTCCTTAGGTTTGTACAGCAGCTTTACATATGAACACAATGTAGGGTTTTATTTGTTAAAAATAAAGTAATAACATAAAGTTAATTCTTAAATAAAGTAATAAAAACCACAATGAAACATGTTTATTTCTTCAAAGAATGATTGTTACTCTGCAGATCTTGGTTTCATTTCACAGATCCATTTCAGGTTGTAACCGCACGACACGTCCTTCCAAACCCTAAAGGGGTTGGGTTTGGGAAACACAGCAACACAATCTGCATTGTTTGGGTTGATAGACCCTCTTTCCTCCCAGTACCTGTGAACAAATAAGACATTAATTAAATTAATCTTCTCTTTTGCTTTTAATTACAGCTATGAGTGACTCAGTGTCGAAGATGAGCTGAAATAATTGATAGACTTTCAGTATGCAAGTAAAGAGTCACAACAGCTGCTGAGGAATCCTAGAACCAATCTTCAGTTCCCATTATTCCTCCCTTTTTTTAAAGAATAAAATGTTTACCCTTCAGTCAGTATGGTCCCATCCAGCCATTTCCAAGTTCCTTCCTCTTCTACATCTCTCAGCCCGATCCAGAAGCCGTTCTGAGGTGTTGGTCTTGAGGTGTCATAATGGCTGTTTATCAAGGTAATTATTGCCAGCTGACAGAACAGGAAACACAAACATGTGTTTTAATTTTTGGGCTTCTGTGTTAAACGGGTTTCTTTCACAGGATGAGAACTGTGTAAATATGTTGTCTAATCTTACGTGTTTCTCTCTGCTGTCTATAACTGCCAAGTCACCTCCCTGCCGCTTGCAGGACTGCCTTGCATCCTGCCACGTTACTTGTGAAAAAGTGTCCGAAAACGGGAAGAGGTAGCACAAGGAGTTCATGTAGGTCCAGCCAGATAAGCAATGTCTGCAGCCATTTCCTGCAAAAGGGAAATATGACGTGTTGCTGCCTGGGTCACAGTAGTGACACATGTAATGATGTAAGAAACTCACTCATCATTGGCAGGTGGGCTTGCAACGCTGCAATTTCCATCTCCATTTTCTCAGCCTGCTTTTCATAGTCTTTGTTTCTTCTGACCTGGTGGTCCAGCTCCCATTTTAAAAATTCAGATTTGGAGGTCTCCTGCTCCAGCTGATTTATGGCGTTGTCCCGGCTTTGGACTGCTGCATCATAAGAACTCTGCATTTTGGTCAGCTCCATTGCGATGTCCATTACTACGGTACCACTCGAAAGCTTGTTGTCTGCAAGCAGTGTAGACATTATGCTACAGAAGTGATTAAGTCTTAGTGTTCATTTTTAAAACCTTAATATAGCCACATAATGTAAGTACAGTTAAATAACATGTTATCCTATCTGCAATGATACAGCCAAATCACCAATAACATATTCTATTGATTTAAAACTAAAAAGCCTAAAAAGAGTTTGGTTGATATACTTTAATAATATCAAGAGGTGTTTTATACATGAGTGGAAATTCTGATTAGTCCCCTTTACATTGAGGTAAAGCTTTGAAGGGTATGTAGGCTACTTTTTTTACTTACTGCTTCTTATTTTGTTTCATTCAGTCAGTAGGGGGCAGCAGAAACCATGCTTAACATCTGTTCCCTTTAAACATAACATGTCAGACTTGTTCTGTCTACTTTATCCTCTTAGGATAAACTGAATTTAGTTGCTAGATGCTCCACAAATGTTCACATGCACACTTTGGATGCTGTTTAGCAAGAAGCACAAACAATTTATTTTTACTGAAAACAGCAACCTGCTGTGAATGCAGACAGAAAAGAGGATGAATAATAAATATTATTATTATATATAAACAGATGGTTGGTTAGACTTTGGTTGTCAAAATACCAACAATGGTTCAAGATGAACAAATCAGTAAACGATCATTTTAAGCTTTAGATCTCACAACAAATGCGGAAATAAAAAATCCACTTTGCATTTTAAATGACATAAATGCTTAAATTTAATGATGCAACAGTCACACACACACATGTTTTTCACTGCTTCACATCAGTTTTATGCACATGCATTGAACAAAATGCTGTTTATTATTCCATTTATTCAGTATTAAGTGTTTTTCTGTGTCAGCAGTGACTTACAATAGACTCCCAGGCCGATATCCGCTGCCAGCAGAATGACAGCGAGCACTGCCAGGCTCACTGTGAGCAGTTTGTAATGATTCAAGATGGATTCTGGCCTTACGGTGGACATGGACACTGCACACAAAAAACTAGTGAATTAGTCCTCACTCATACAGAAACAATACCTACTCCACCTACTTCATTTTATTTGTTTTGATGTTTTCTGCATTTAGTGTTTCATTCAGATCTTTGTGATTTTTATTTTGAGAGGTGCTATATAAATAAAAATGTACTTATTATTAAGCACATACAGAGCTTTAGTGTGTATATGTCACAAATCTATGTATTATAATTATTATTAAGGGAATTATCGTTCACTGTGCTACATTAAAAACAAGCACCTACATTGAAACAAACAAATGGATGTAGTCATAGGAAGTGTAATTATTCATCATTATCTTTAGCCTACCATGCTCGGTGTCCTGGCTTGAGCAGAGAGGGTCATCATCCGCGATGATTTCGTCCTGATAGACCAATTTATTATACGTAGCTCCTGAATTTTCTCTGTCTTCCATGTTTTCCTGTTAAAATGGAGGGCAGTCTGAGACTGTTTGTCAGGACATTGCCCTGCTCGTATTTGCTTGAGTGAACGATGCTGTCATCAGAAAATCCACTGCACTTGTTAAATATTTACAGGGGGAGGGCAGGTTGATTCGTGTGGTTCTCATCTTATTTGTCTATAAATTTTGCTTTAGGAATTATTTATGTCCAATATTAGTTATAATGTTGTTGCAAAGCTTCAATAATAAGTAAAGGTGTTATATCAGAGTGATGGGGGCATCACTCACACACATTCCCTGAGCTGCTACATCAGTAAAGCCACCAGTTTTCCACCTTGGAAAATCATTTCACATGAGTTGCTGTAAGAAGATCAACATGGGCAGGTATAAAGTTTCCCATCATACATTAAGATACATCATACATTGATTACATAATCAAGATGCTTTTCAAGGCTCAGTTTGAATTAACTGCACCAAGCTCTTTAGCTTAAAAATGAGCAAGAAAACAAGCTGTGTGGGGAAACTGAGCGGAAGTTACACTTATTCCTAGTGTTGCTATTGTGGTGGTGAGCACTCATGAGGCACTCATGAGGCTCCTCCTCCTCATTAGGAGGCACTGATAAAAGGCACCTGC
>JBAMHV010000021.1:8834368-8861256 GCA_037177535.1 Pseudomugil gertrudae | reverse complement strand
AACAGTGTGGATTATACATGAGTACATGACTGGCTTGTTTTTAACCAATGTTTTAGGGTTTTCTTGAATGTTAGGTACCGGTAGTCAAGATCCCAAGAGCACTTTAAAAAGGACAATGGAATTATGTTTGGTGGATAAAAAACTAAGAATAAATCCTTTAGAGAAGATAACAACAGACATGTTTAGTGCAGATTAAAGGCAGGCATCATGAGGCTTCCAGATTATTCTTTATTTAACAAAGATAAAGCAAAGATATTTTATATTATGATTAAAATTAAAAAAACATCAGCTCAGGGGTTTGGTAAAAACATTTAAACATAAGACACTGATGTGTGATTCAGTGTAACATGTTCAGAAAAAGCTAGAAAAGTGTCAAATTTACTAAAGATATCCTCCTAAAATATTTCTTCATCAGGCCTGAGGAAATGAGCATCTCTCTACATGTGACATATCACTGAACACTACAGTCAAACATGTTTTATTGTAAATGTTTACAGCATCTTTTTTATTTGTCTGCTCTGGAAGTATGTCTTGACTCAGTTGGCTATCTTTTCACATATCCACTTTTTTTGACTTCGAATGCAGTTGTCATCAAAGCGAGTCTTCCAAGGGTTATAATCGCTATAAATCGCCACCGCACAGTCCTCTCCATGGTGACCCCAACTGTTCGGTTCTCCATCCATCCAGTACCTTAAAAAACAAATGCATTTATAACAGCCATCCACAGTGTTTTTTAACTGATGGAGAATCTGCTGCTCCCACCTGTCATCCACCTCTGTGACATTATTAATCCACACCCATGTTCCCTCTAACGCTGTGTCAGTGAGGCCAATCCAGAATCCATGCCTCCAGATATCATGACCAAATCTCATATTGTCAATGGTTCCGCTCACAAATTTCTGGACAAAAGCACAGGAGCACATTTTGTTGGAAAGGGAAGTAATATAATATATATTCTATATATTTCTAATACAAAATGACATAATTCTTATTTTGATTTTTTTTTGTTTTCGCTTGTTTTTAACCCACCTGCTCCTCCTTACTATCGATCACAATCAGGTCGGCTCCACGTCCGATGCAGTCGTCTCTGCTGTTCTGCCAGTGCTTATTCACAGTTTTAGACTCGGTGTAAGAAAAAAAATAGCAAGATGAGTTAAAAAGAATCCATCCAGATTGGCATCGTCCACAACTTTCTCCTGAAAACCAAAAGATTTCATTTCAGACGCTTTGCTGTGAATGACTGAAATAAAAACCACCAACCACAGAACTGTCTGACCTAAAGTTGATATGTTGGACTGCAGACTTTGCTTCTCTGCTCTCAGCCCCTCGAGCCGTCTTTGATAACCATCATTGATGATCTTCTGCTGCTCCATTTGTTCCTTCAGTTTTCCATAGTTTTTAATTGCTTTTTCCAAGCTGTCCCTTGCGTCCACCTCAGCCGTGATCACATCACTGTGGTTGCTGCGGAGGTCATCAAGCTCACTGATGAGCTCCAGTGCTGCTGCGTGGGAATCCTGAAAGGACCCCTGTTTGATTTTGGCACCTAAACAGGTAAAAAACTTGTCATGACTACAAGCGTGAGGCAAAGTATGCGTAGACAAAGTCACAGATGTGGCGTTTTGTTTGTTTTTCTGTTTTAATTTCATACAAAGCAATGATCCAACTAAAAACTTCCTCTTTAGAGCTTTTTATGTCGACAAACAGCTTCTATTTTTTAGGCAATAACTATAAAAAGAAACCTGAACCATCGATTAACTGCCTGAGTGAAAATTGTCTAATCAGCACTGTAATAAATGTAAAAATCCCCTCAGCAGGAGATGAAACTTCCATACTTACAGTTTACACCAAGACCAATAGCAGCTATGAATAAAGCAGCGTTCAGCAGTCCCAGACACAGAATCACCACTTTGTAGTTTAGAAAACTGTATCTACCTGTTATAATAGGACATAAAACTGGGATTATTATTACATGAAATGTTTTCTTTTCTATTAACTGTAACTAACAGTTTACAGCAGGAAACAACAAATCGGATCTTTGAAGTCTGCTGTCCTGCAGGTTTTATGTGGCTCAAGGCTTTTTGCAGACGATAACAAGCAGTTAGACATTCATTTACTCTGAATCAGATGTGTTGGAGCAGGGAAATATCTAAAACCTGCTGGAACATGAACCTTAAAACCAGATTTGCTCCTCCCTGGTATGCATGCTAAAACATTTTCTAAGTTTGTGACCAACGTATTTAAATTGTAAAAAGCGCGACGAAGCGGTTGCTTTGACTGAGTTGTACATTTAGCATATGTTTAAAACACAGATATTTTATTAGTTATTAAAAACTAAGATCATGTTGAGACAATATGAGACACCACAGAAGAAAAATCATACCCTTTCCAAATATTTCATAGCGATGATATCCATCTTCCTTGTCATTTGTCCTCATCTCCATGACTGCGTTGCTGTTATTGGGTTTATCTGTGTTCAACTTCTCTTTTATACCCTGAAGCGGCAGACTGAGGATATGGGTGTATCAGCCACACCAGCATTTAAGTGATTGTAGAAGTAATATCTGTTTTTCACATTGGAGCTTGAATTGAAAATACAGGGACAAACTGAGACTAAAAGAACACACTGCACCTTGTCTCAAACAGGCACAAGTTCTACAAACATAGATCTGATCATTCGTTCATTTTCTGTTCAGTTTAATCCAATTCAGGGGAAACTGGAGCATATCCCAGCAGGCGAGATGCAGGGTACACCCTGGACAGGTCGCATCAGAGAACCAACACAGAGACAAACAACTACAACCAGAGATATCAGGAGTACCTGGAGAGAAGCTTACAGGGAGAACATGCAAACCCCACACTGAAAAGCCATCGTTCAACCTCCTTGCTGTGAAGCCGCAGTGGGAACCATGGTGCACATCCTATCATATACAATGCAAATTTAAAGCATCATTTCAGTCAGACATATAATAAAAACAACGATCTTCTTATAAACATTATATTTCAGCTTAATAAAAGTCAAATCACATTGAGTTTTATTTACTTTATTTTACTTTTATTTTATTTTCCTCTTTTATTGTCCTGTTTTATCCTCCTCACTTCATTCAGAGCAACCTTCACCCCTTTCTTGGCTTACATCATCCCCCTTTTCATCTTGTAAGACATGTTTTTTATTGAGCGAGTTTATTATGCGGTATCTTACAGGTTGGGCAACATTGGAGAAAATAAACAGAAAATGTCCCGTCAGAAAATTATCAGGACGTTTTACTGTTAATTTAGTTTATCAAAGTTCAGTTTGACATTTTTCAAAACATAGTTTTTCTCCAAAATGCATAATTTTGTCACATTTGTAGTTGTGGCAGTTACAGCATTTCCCCAGTTGCAGTGCGGTGCTATCATTAACTATCTAATACTTCATGTATATTATCTAATACATTTTAAAATTGGAGGTAGTGGTGGGTTTGATATCCTAAAGCTTCCATCACACCTTTGGTGTCAACTTTAAGATCCAAACACAACCAAACATCTCAAAGGAAATGTCTAAATGTAAAAATAACTCCGGCAATAAAGCACGTAACTCAGATTCAGATGGTAACAATCAGTCATTTTCTTAACTGTTTAATCTATTTAGGTGTCAGAGGAGCCTATCCCAGCAGTCATTCAGACAAGAGGTGGGGTAAAACCTGGACAGGTCACCAGTTTGACACAGGGCCAACAGACATAGACAGACAACCATTCATGCTCACATTCATTCATATGGAGAATCCAGAATGACCAATCAACCTGCAACCTGCATGTCTTCAGACAGTGGGAGGAAGCCAGAGTACCCAGAGAGAACCCACGCTAACACATGGAGAACATACTAATTCCACACAGAAAGACCCATCCATGTTCTACCACTTTTTCCCCTGAACGGGGTCGCGGAGGGGCTGGAGCCAATCCCAGGTGACATCGAGCGAAAGGTGGGGTACACCCTGAACAGGTCGCCAGTCCATCACAGAGCCACTTGTAGTTTTATTGAGCAATAAATGTAAAGATGTCGAAATAACACTGATGAGGGAAAACTGCCTGATCAGCCATTTATTATTAGTCAAAATACATAATAAGGAAATGAAACTTTCATGCTTACAGCTCACAACAAGAACAGCAGCTATTAAAAAAAATGTTATGTTCCAGTCTGTGGTCATGGTATAAAACAAGGATTGCTGTGCATGAAATGTTACTAACAGCACATAAGCATCCAAAATCAATAATAAATCAAAATAAGTTGTCAGTACATTTAAATCTAAAAGTGTGACCTAGCAGTTAGTGTCAATAATGAATGTTTTTCATTCACTTACAGTGTAATAAAGCCACTGTGTGATTTGTGGGATCAGAAAGTGATTAACTACCAGAGGAAATTATAAATACATGAGTCACTGCAGAAGAAACTCATACCCGTCTTGCTCATCTTCCTTGTCATTTGTCCGTGTCTTTAAACTTTCTATGCCTGCCACATGGTTGGTACTGCTCTCTTATCTGTGCAGAATTCCTCTTTTATTTCTTGAAGCGGAAGCAGCTGCAGCACGAGCGCATCACCTTTACGTGCATTTATGTTTTTATATATATGTTTTTATATATAACCCCTGCTTTTGTCAATCAATAAGTGGAAATCTTACTGAAAGCTTTTACCATTTAATAAGTTGATCACCTCTACCGAGCTAGACAAGATGGTGTTTAACCATGTCTTTATGTGTAGCCGTGCAAGTTATTGAGTGCAGTGAGAAAGCAGCATCATGTAACACTCGACTAATGCAATATTTCATGTTGTTTGTAAGTAGAGTAGGCATTTTGGAGCATTAAGTGAAAGCTTTTTTTTGTGCAAACAACTTGTGGGCATCTTGTGTCGTTGCATGAAGTATTTAGCAAATGACACGGTTGGCTATTCATTACTGTTGTGAAAGGAAAACCTCTGTCATCTTTTAAAGTCTTAAACCATAGCTAACACCCACTTCTTTCCTGGAGCAAAAACTAAGTTTTAAAAATGAGATATACGAGTTTGTGTTAAAAATAACGCCAACATAGCATTTTTTCTTAAATAAAAAAAAGACTATGTCTGCATTTCACTCTGACTTGATGTTACTTCATTGAGCATCATGACTGAGTGTTTCACACTGAGGACACTTTACCAGGGTCTCATCAGAGGCTTTGGTTTACTCTTGGAGAGAAGCCTGTCGGTGTCATGTAGCCTGGTGAGATACTCACTGATGGGGTTTTGACACAGGCTTCACCAAATTATTCTTAGCCCAAGATACATACAGCAGGTCATTTCTGTCTGTATGGTGTAAAAGCACATACAGCTGCTGCTGAGCATCAGACAAGAGGGACGATAGATTAAAGAACACCAAATCAATGTCCCCAGCATTATAAACATGAATGTGTGGCTTGAGAGCAAGCTTAGTCTTCCGTCCCCTGAAGAGAAGCGTATACATGCAGGCTGTACAGAGTGCATAGAAAACACACGCTTGGCTGAAGCTAGCTTAAGCAAAAGTGTTGTCTTTTAAGTGGACACTTTCAGTGCTTTCTATCAGTTTTTCCCTCAAAATCAATTTGGCAGTCTGAAATTGCTACTAAATACACCTTACAGGTAGAAAAAGCTTTCTCTCTGTCTGCCAGATTGTACAGCAAAGCTAGTATCACAATTTCAGAGCGCTGAAGAGCTTTTTTTTTCTGAATCAGAGCACCATTTCTCAGAACATAGACCATGTACAGTCAGACAGAGACCTTTTACACACACTCTGGCTTATGGGCTTATAGAAAAACCTAAGACATTGAAAGAATAATAAATAAGTTCTTGTGTATATTTAATTATCAGTTGGTTTATATTTATGCAATTAAGATTTTTATGGGTTGATTTGATTAAATTTAAAATATATTTATTATACTGTATAATATATAATATCATTAGGTTTATAATTGAAGGATTTGTCAAAAATTTTTCCTTTTCTTTTTTATATTTCAATGCAATAAAATATTAATTATACTGAAAAAAAGACTACAAAATATTTGTGCTCTTAATTTGAAAATATCTGTCAGCTCCCATTTTTAAATTTTGAATTATAATTTAATTTATATAATACAATCGTTAAAAAATATATACTCCAATTGATCACATATTTAGTAAGCCAAAAGCCATAGAAAATGTATTTTGACATGCAAAATGACTGTTCTCTACATGCTCATGATCTTCTTTTCACATAGCCATTCCCTCTCTACTTTGCAGTTTGCATCAAACCACGAGAACCTGCCATTGCTGTGGATATTCGCAGAGCTGATTATTACGCAGTTCTCCCCTGACACTCCATAGTTGTTGGGATCCCCTGGATGCCAAAACCTAAAGAAAAGTACAGTTCAGCTTATATATTTCATTCACACTGAATTCATGTTGCTTTTAGTGTTTATCTCATTCTGTGTCGATGTGTTTGCTTCCACTGAACATGGGGAAATTTGGCCTCAGTGGTTTTTTGAGATAAACAAATTATTAATAATTTTGTACAGAACTTTACAAAACATTCAAACTTCAAACATTTTAAATTTTAATTAGAAAATCTCTATCATGTGCATTAATGGAAAGAAAAACAAGGTTAGCTGAGCTGAAAAGCGCTGTTTTCATATAAACACTGTAAACATTGTGTTGTTCTGGTGAGCTTTCTGCTGTTATTGTGTCTTGTGCTGGGTGTAGTGCAGAGCTGACTAGGAAATAACTCTTGTAACTCTTACCCATCACCCTGCAGAGTCTTATTGTTAACCCACACCCAGGTGCCTTCTGTTTGCATATCATTAAGGCCAATCCAAACACCTCCATATTCCCAAAATCTCGATGACCAGGGAACTCTCGGTATGTGTTCGAAAACATTTGCCTGAGAAAGTAAAAGTTACAGTAAATTACAGGTAATTAATGCGCGTTGGAAATGTGAAGAAAACTTTGTCATCTGAAACTACGCTGTTAATCATTCAAGGTGTGATCCACCAATTAATATCTCATTTTATTGATGTCTCTCTATAACAAAGGGTTATTCGGATTTAATTTGCATCCTACATTTAATGCAGAGGTGCCTCGAGATCTATTATCCTACAACTTTTAGATCTAACGCACCTGAATCAAATGAATGTCTTGTTGCAGCCTCTGCAGAGCTTAATGACATGCAGATGAGGGAATTCAGCAATTTGATTCAGGTGTGTTGGAAAAGGGTTGCATCTAAAACTAATGCAGGGATGGGTAACTCCGGTCCTCAAGGGCCGCAGTCCTGCAGATGGTACTTTCCCTGCTGCAACACACCTGATTCAGATCAGTGGATAATTAGCAGACTTGTGCAGAGCTTGATGTTAAGGAAAGTCCTAACACCTGCAGGACTGCAGCCCTGGAAGACCGGAGTTGCCCATCTCTGATTGTAGCAGATCTGAAGGAGTTGGGCACTAAAGATTAGTGGACATTTTGGATGCTTTTCTCATTCCATTGGTCAAAATAAAGGTTTGGTGAAAATCATTTGGTAATTTAATTAAAGTTTCCTCTGACTGACCAGCATCCCAGATGTTTTTTTTTTAACAAAATAGTTCATTGAACTTCTCCTAAGTAGTTGTGTTACCACAAATTTACTAGAGATAAACTTTGTTTATCTCATTTAATCCATTTGAAAATGTAATTGTTAATATTTGCAATTACTGTAGAATTAGATGATAATGACCAAAAGTAAAACAATTTCACTATTTCTGTGAGAATTTCAAGATCATCTCAATGAGATATGTTTGTGCTGCTGCCATTAAATGTTAATTAGACCAAATCACGAAGAAAATTAGTAATGTTCTCGGCATACTTAAACTTGGTTTACACTGAAAATGAGCCTTTCCTCTACAAACAGCAGCCATGGTAGATTTTATATCATCCTTTTCACAAAATAAAGAAATAAAGTACTAAGCTTTCCTGTTTTCTCAGCCTATTGTTCTCACCTGCTCCTCCCAGGTCTCAATCACAGCCAGGTACCCCCCACGACTGATACAGTCATCACTGCTGTCTGTCCAGTTCTTTCTGGGATGGGATGTAGCTTTAGCATAAAAGTAACAGGACGTGTTTCCTAAAAACCACGCTGGCGGGCACCGTCCACAACTTTCCTCTGTTACAAACAAATAATCAAAACAAGTAGAAAATATTTTATTCTTATTTGACTAAACTATGAGTACAACAAACTCACCAAGATGAACTTTTTCTGTCCGCAGGCTTGTTTTCTTTGCGTTTTTAGTCTCAATCTGCATCTGCAGAGTGTCACTGAGAGTCTTGTTCCGCGCCAAGTCCACCACCATTTGCTGGTAGTTCCTTTGCTCGTTCTCTAATGCTTGTTGGGCCTCCTTCTGAGCTGTGACAGCTTTACTCTGCTTTATCTGAAGTTCCTTCACCTCTGAGATGACCATGGGTGGAGTCTTCTGGAACATAGGCTCCTTAGCGGTTTTAGCACCTGTGTTAAGGAGAAAGTATTTGGCTGAAAGCTTGTACTGACAAAATTTCACCTGAAGAACATAAAATTAAGTGTTAGAGAGAAAAAGTTGAAGTACAGACTTTAAAACTATTTGTACTCACAGTAAATCCCGAGAACTACTGCTGTTAATAGCAGAACAGTGTTCAGCAGTCCTAAACAAACAATAACCAGGGGATACTTTGGAAGACTTTTGGACCCAATTCTGACCATGTTGGCAGATCCTGAACAAAAAGATACTTCATCATAGACAAAAACATACGTTGATTCAAGTAAAAACAGATGGTTATTAAAGACAAACCTACCTTTGCTTCCTCTGCTCTTCTGTGATGACGCTGGTGATCTGGGGAGTTTTTTTTTCCCAGAAATCCTTCCAGCATGTTATATTTATCTGTGTGAGGTGGATGCTCTGTCAATATTGCAAAACTTAGTTTCTGACTTTGAAAATCGGCTTCAAAGGGTTATGTTTGAGAAGTTGTTTTGGACAGCATTGCAACGTTTGTTATCCTATCAGACCTTACATCACCACCATGCAGAATTTGCTCTGGGAGCCACTGATTTGTCAAGTTGTTACTGAATCACAGAAGTTATGATTAGAAAGTTACATTTTGGTAACAGCTCAGTAGGCCTACATGGTTTGTGTTTCTATGACATAAAATGTTCATCTTAATCGTTTTACATTTTTAAATGTCTAAATAAAGACATCGATTTAAAAAATCTCCCATTTGTTTCTTGTGTCAGTTCTTAAAAAGTTAATCATAGATACCAAAATCAGTTTGAAATCACTTTCCAATTAATTATAACACAGAAGAAATGTGTATGACTGATCAAAGGTTTTCTTTTTGCTAGAAATTAAGTGTATGGTAATTATGTTTCTGTTGAAATGTTTTTTTTTCTTTTGCTGTCAATTCTCTTTTTGTTTCTTTATATTTTTAACCACTACAGAAATGACCATTTTAGATGAATATATCAGCTTCATAAATGTAATCTTTATACAGGAATTATGTTCATGCCTTCAACACGTGAGTCTGTTTGATGTGTTGTGCTAATTGGAGAGTCTAGTAACAGTTTCCGGGTTTAAGCATCGGGGTGTGATGGAGTTAAGATTAAACTTTTTTGCACCCGTATTCAACTTTCCAAAAGACTTCCGTGTTTTATACGCACTAACTAAAACCTTTAAAGCTGTGTAGCAACGATCAAACACCTCAGAAATAGATTGTTTTAGGTCTGTCATGTTGCTAACTAATTAGCTAAATCAAGCTAAAGTCGTCAAAGCAGAGTAACATTACCGGAAATACGCGTTTTGTCCTTTCAATGTAAAATACACCAATTGGCGTGCAGTGAAAAAGCTTTTATTTAGTAAATAGAAAGAAAAGTTGTCTTGGCGTCGTCATTTCATCACGTCTACCTTGATGTTCATGTAACTACTATATTTGCACGCATTTTTCTGCGTTATCCATTTCTGACATTATATTTTACCTCTGGGTTTGAGGAATCTGGTTGGACTCGTACTTTGACAGGAGTTTATCGTCGGGTGAAAATAGCATGTTACACGTGTTTTAAGTTTTATAAGAGTCGTTCAGAAAGTCTTGCAGTAGGCCTTTTCGCGTTATTTCCATCCCTGTTTCTGGCTAACAAATCCCAAAACAGACATGGCCCTGGAGAACTATGAAAGACATTACGACTCCCTGAATTCGGATCTGGGTGGCGGCTCTGTGGTCAGTGATCGATTAGCTTCAGGTACATCTAATGGCGAAGAGGAGAAGTTACATTACATTCCTATCCGGATCCTAGGGAGGGGGGCGTTTGGTGAAGCAACTCTTTACAGAAGAACAGAGGTAAGTTGGCTACTATTATTCACCGAGATGAAATTATGTGACAATAAATACTCTTTAAAGTATAGACATTTACAATCTATACAGGAAAAAGGCGAATAAATTGTATCTGATGAGACTTCACAGGGGCTGGTTGGTTATTGCTTACATTGCTTACTGTTTGGCTTCACACCCCTGATGAAGTGTGAAATTCTCCAGTTGTAATTGGGTGCACATACTTTAGTATAATGGGTCTGCTGAACACACACCTGTGTGTTTTGGTTTGTTTATGTGTGTGTAAAGAGGGAGCTGGGAGGGATGCTGGGACAACTCTCTTCTGGCCACTAAAGTGTGCAAAGTCCCCCCCATGTATCCTGAGAAAGACCCACAACATGCACAAACAGCAGATTGTTTGCATCTCCACATGTGTTTCCTACACATAATTTGCATTTTGTTTGTTTATTTTTATCTTTCAACAAATATGGACTCTTTATTTTAATTTGAGTTTTTTTTTCCTAGGATAACTTACTTGTGGTTTGGAAGGAAGTGGACCTGAACGCGCTTTCAGAAAAAGAGCGCAGGGATGTCACAAATGAAATAAGCATCCTCTCCATGCTGGAGCACAACAACATCATTGCCTACTTTAATCACTTCATGGATAAAAACACGTTGCTTATTGAGTTGGAGTATTGCAACGGTAAGCACCTAAAGTTTCAGTGTCCCTTCTGAGGATGAGTTTGGTTGCTGCTCGTCTGTGACAAAAGGTGAAATAACTTTGTCATCACAGGAGGAAATCTATATGATAAAATCGTCCAGCAGAAGGGGAAACTTTTTACTGAGGATGTAAGATTGCAGCATTAATTTGACTGTAGGCATGAATATTCCCTGTTATGTACTAACCGTCAACCTGTTGCTTTAGGTTGTTATTTGGTACCTGTACCAGATTGCTTCAGCGGTGGCCCATATTCACAAGGCGGGAATTTTACACAGGTTTGTCCTTTTTACTCAGAGAAACTACAATATTTATTCTACTTTAAGCAATAATCTTTAAGACAAACTTGAGTTTGTCAGGTGTGTGATCAGTTTTTAATAACTACACTGGTTTTCTTTTTGTTTTTTTTAAAGAGATATCAAAACCCTAAACATTTTCCTGACTAAAACAGACCTAATTAAGCTGGGCGACTACGGTCTTGCAAAGAAGCTTGATTCAGAGTTATCAATGGCAGAGACGGTAAGTCGCTCAGAGTTTTTCCTAAAAAATAGAAAAGCATGTCTTCACAATTCCTTGAACTTTTTCTGTTTGCTCTCCCTCTTCTCGGTATATCCAGTGTGTGGGAACTCCATATTACATGTCACCAGAATTGTGCCAGGGATCAAAATACAACTTTAAATCAGACATCTGGGCTATGGGTTGTGTACTTTTTGAGGTTTTAACCCTCAGAAGAACATTTGATGCAACGGTATGTTTGCAAAGTTTCTTGTGATCAGTAACATGTTTTTATCACACAGATTTTCTCCACTTGAACAAACTCTATGTGCTCTGTCCAGAACCCTCTGAACCTCTGTGTTAAAATAGTCCAAGGCAACTGGACCATGGAAGTCAACTCAGATGACTATTCATCTGGATTGATCAAGCTGGTGTATGAGTGTCTTGATCAGGTGAGTACGGGTAATAATCAGTTACCTGTTGGAAACTGCTGCACAACCATGCAGTAACAGTCTGGGTCTTTAATACTTGTGATATTTGTGTTGCAGGATCCTGCAAAGAGGCCCACATCTGAGCAGATTCTCGACAGGCCTTTCATCGCCTGCTGCAGACAGTAAGGTTTTCTTCAATTCTTGAATAATTTTGTGTCTTTTACTCATTATAAATGTGAAATATGTCCTTGATTCTGTGTTAGGGAACTTGATGACAGAGTTGTGCTTCTGAATTCAGTAATGAAGAAACCAAAGTAAGTTAACGTATGGTACATTTCTTTATATTTTTCCTTCAGTAAGATCAGGTTATGCATTTTGTATCTGTTATTATTTTATTATAGGCTGAATACAGTGACTGAGACCCCAGTTGCTGTGGTGACTACACGCTCAAGAGAAGTGTATTTTTGGGGGGGAGGCAAATTCACCCCTCAGAAAATCGATTCATTCAAAGGAGGCAGCATTGCCCAACATGTTTGTGCTGGAGAGAGTCACTTTGCAGTGGTGACAGTGGAAAAGGAGCTGTATACATGGGCTGTGAGTATTACTGGAGCATCACTTGTGAGGCTGATATACTGGACCCAGTTGTTACTGTCCTGCATTACAAGAAACTCCCTTAACCCTCAGAATGTCCAGGGTGGGGCTAAGATGGTGGGCCAGCTAGGACACGGGGACCAGGCATCATACAGGCAGCCAAAGAGAGTGGAGAAGCTCCAGGGGAAGGCCATCCGACAGGTGGCATGTGGAGCTGATTTTACTGCTTGTATTACTGGTGAGTGCTGAAAGCTTCCTGCTCAGACGGGACCCAGAATGTGTGACGATGCAATGAACATTTCTGCTGCTTGCTTTACAGAAGAGGACCAGATGTATATGTTTGGTTCAGACTACTATGGCTGCATTGGAGTAGAGGGCGAGATGGGGATGGAGATTTTGGAGCCGGTGCTTTTGGATTTCTTTGCCGAGCGGCCTGTCCGCCAGGTTTCGTGCGGAGACAACCATGTGGTGGTGCTGGCTCAGAATGGAGACATTTACTCATGGGGCTGTGGAGAGTATGGTACATTGGGTTTCTACTTTTGTTGTTCATATCAGGTGTCAGTTTGCTTCTTCTATGTTGTTTTTGCTTTTTAAATTGTTGCCACCAGGTGGCGCCAGTTTGTCTTCACTATACTTCTGTTAATTTATTAAAGCATTTTGAAACATTGTTATAAAAGCTGGCATGAAATAATGTTTATTGTCATCATAAATGTTATTACTGTTCTTAACAGAGGCAGTAGTGTCATTGCATATTTATGTTTCCTGCTTTAATGCTGCAGGGCGTCTTGGTCTGGAATGTGAAGATGATTTTTCTTCTCCGATGGAAGTAAGACTCGCCTCTCTGTCAGACAGAAGCCAGATGCATTGCTTTTACACTTTCCAAAGACAAAGCATTCCATGTTTGTGGGATTTTATTTCCAGGTGGAGATACCTAAAGGCGCCAGCATCCTGTCTGTGTCATGTGGCAGCGATGGGACCTTCTTTCTGACAGACACTGGCAAAGTTTTAGCATGTGGAAACAATGAATTTAACAAGCTGGGTTTGAACCAGGGAATTTCTGGGCTCAAAAACCACCCTGGAGAGGTATTTGGAGAGATATTTAACTGTAAATTTAAAACAGATCTTAAGTGATTCAACTGGATTTAAGAGGCTTGTTCTCTTTCCTTTCATGCTTATCCAACAGGGATACCAGGGAATCCCATACATCACCACATTGACTTTGGTAAAACAGCTGTCACGGTTCAAGATCCAGGTCATAGCTCCAGGAAAGGGTCACTCAGCTGCCATTGATGGTACAGCAAAAATCAGGTTTAATTATTTCTGTTCTTCGTATAATTGACAGTGGTTTCTAACATGTATGATGTATGATTCCTGGCTTTGCAGAACGAGGTCGTCTGATCACCTTTGGTTGTAATAAATATGGGCAGCTAGGTGTGAAAGACTTTAAGAGGCACCAAGGAGTCCAGGTCCTTGTTGGGCCATTTGGAGGGAAGATAGTGACCAAAGTGTCTTGTGGAGATGGATTCACCATTGCAGCCACTGAAGGTGTGAGCAGAGTGTGTGCATTTATGACAACACTAACATGTTTGTAACTCAGATGTTGTGCTTCCTTGTTCTTCTTACCTGCCGCACACGTTTTGCTCAGCAGGTGTGTCATACTAAATATCTGTCGTTGCAGACAATCATATTTTTGCATGGGGAAATGCAGGAAATGGGAGGCTTGGGATGCCTGCTGATAAGGGATTCGGTTCAGAGGTTTGCCCTGCAATGCCAAGACCCATATTTGGTTCCCTACACCATGTGCCTGACCTGTCTTGCCGTGGTTGGCACACCATTATCATTATGGGTCGGTCATCATAAAAGTTTTATAGAAACTGGTCCCATAAAATACAAAAAGGGGCAAAAAAATAATCATCTTTCTTTTATATTTGTAGAAAAAGTGCTCAACTCAAAGACCATCCGTTCAAACAGCAGTGGACTGTCGATTGGTAGTGGTAAAGGTCTTTCATCAAGCACAGATTAATGACTTACTGAACTTTCATTGCTTAATGACTAGGCTCTATGATTGTGTGTTTATCTATTTAGGGCTGGGCCAGGAAGCATCTACATCCACAGTAGATCTGGACACAGATCCTGGGTCAGAGACAGAGTGTCGGGACAGGAGTCTTGGGGGCACGCGGGAGGTTAACACAGAGGACTGCTTCATGGATCTCCCATCGGAGATGTCGGTGACGAATCCGACTGGGGACAGCTCCTGTCCTCTCTGGCTTAGAAAGGTGGGTTACCACGAAGGCACTTTGAATTCATGAAGGGGCATCAGAAAAGCTTCATGTCTGGATGTAGTCTTGGATCTAATTCAGGAAAACTTGTCCAACAGGAACTCGAAGAGGCAGAGTTCATCCCGATGCCAGAGGAGTCTGACCCAGCCAAGCATAAGCAGCTCTTCTCTTTCTCAGAGAGCGTTACGCTGCCGTATGACGAGCTGAAAGAACTCAAAGCAGCAGCAACAGCCGTCAGCAAAGGCCTATCGGTAATGCAAACATAACTGTAATTTACATTAGTGCTACATTCTGCTGCACGGTTGCTGTCTCGGTCCAGCAGAAGGGCTCGTATCACGCCCATTCTGAAAGCTCTGCTTTGGCTCCCTGTCTCTCTTTGTATCAATTTCAAAATCCTGGTGCTCACTTTTAGAGCCTTGCATGGTCCCTTCTTACATAAGAGACTTGTTATGCCCGTATACCCCCGCTCGGAGGCTGAGATCGTTGGATCAAACTTACTCATGGTCCCTCGTTCTCGTTTTAGGACTCGAGGAGACCAATCTTTTCAGGCTCTGGAATGATCTTCCACCCTCCTTACGTTCGCTAATCTGTGTCAATACATTTAAGAGTAAAGTGTTCCTGCAGGCATACTCTGCTCAGTAGATTATGGGTATTGTGACCATCATATATTTATGGCTATTTTGTTGTACACTGTGTTTTTTTTTGTATCTTTTTATGTATATATTTGTTTTTACTCTTTTATGTGAAGCACTTTGTGACTTCTTTGGCTGTGAAAGGTGCTATATAAATACATTTTACTTACTTACTTACTTTACTTAGTGCAGACACTGAAATAAATCCATTCTCAATGCTGTTCTACATAATCTGCTGTACTGCTCAACTTATGTGTTCAGCTTTGACTCTTTTGGCTCTGCAGACTAGACGAATGAGCAGCGATAAAGTCAACGGACTGGAGGTGGGTGATGTCTGCAGAAAAGGAGATGCTGGTGCATGCTGCAAAGCGAGTAGTGAAGTGGCTCAGGTATATCTACTCTCATTAGAGCAAATCAAGTGTTTAATGAGTACATTCAGGAACCACAATGACAGCAAGTTAATTTATTTTACAGCTGCGAGAAACAGTTGCTTCTCAAGAAATGAGGATCCAGATGCTTGAAAAGCAGGTAAATTAATTTTTTTTTATCTTTTTGCATAATTTATCCACCTCAGATGCAATCAATCTGTGTGCATCATCAGCAGGAAGCTTGAATTTGTGCTGTCTGCAGGTTGGTGAGCAGCAGCGGGAGAACGAAAAGCTCTGGGCAGCAATCAATCGCTCAATGCAGCAGGAAGCGGGCCCTGACCGGAACGGAAACCATCGCTCTGAAACCATGCCCGGGGGAGCAGGAGGAGGGGGGAGACGAGGGGGATTCGCAAATCACGGAGGCCGAGCTGCTGGAGCCAGTGTGTGAGATCTTACCTGCGAATACCTTCGTTATGAAAAGTGTCAAGAATTTTTGCACATGTTGAATTAAACAAGCTGGTTATGTGGGAGGGAGAGGTTCAACAGAGAGCACATCTTCATTCCCGTTCAGAGGTTACATTAAACATTTTCATTTGATTGATACGTTCTATGATTGCACCTTGTTGCTAATGTAACTAGTAATACATTATAGCTGGGTGCACAAGTCCAGCCAGTTTCATTGAACTGAAATGTTAGCCAGATTCAGATGTTAACATCTGCAAATGACCATCTGATCACAACGTCACACTATGAATGCAAAGTCAATGCATTCGCTTTATCCATAACTGTTCAAGGCTGCAGTCCAAAGTGTCTCAGACAGGATTTAGTAGGTAATTCCTATTATATATTATATAACTCCTAATGAACCTAAAAGGTTGAGGTATTGGGAGTGGGACTTGATTAAGAAAATTAATGTAATTAATTACAAGCACTCTATTTATTTATTATTAATTAATCACATATTTGCCCCAAAAAGCAACATTTTATTTTAATTTAAATTGATTTTAGTGGATGTTTACATCAAATAATAGACACAAACATCCGTCTTTATGTCTGGAAAAATGCTTATTGCCGTTTCAGACAGACAGAAGTGCTTCTATTGTCATTGAGCCAGCGTCCCAGCACAACACATTTCTTCCAGTATAACCTGTCCAAATCAAAGAAAAATAACACGGGAAAAGGATGGGGTTAGGGGAAAGATTTGCATCCCTACCCTGCACCTGATGAAGTATTAAAAAATACAACAAAAAACACCTCATCACAAAAAAAAACAATTATTCAGTCGCAATATAAAAGAAAATGAGTTAACAAACATACATATGCTTTACATAAACAGCTTCAAGATGGCAGAAGCAGCCACGTCCCCACACACTTTACTTACATGTTACAGTAATTTTAACTTCTAAAGTGTTTCCATCCATACTCTTCATCAATAAGCAGAGCAGAATCAGCCAGTGACAACTTCTGTCTGGTAATGGAGGTGATCATCTGCTCTGACCGCACCTTAAAGCGCATGCACTAAAGAGTATAGAAAAAGTTATTTTGGATGGGGGAGGAGTTTCTGCAGAAGCTGTTGGTGCTTCTATACGTGCTTTCACATTACTCATCAAAAGTCTCCAATATCAGTGAAAAAGTTGCAAGACTATCGCTTTTTCTTTAAGTAGACTCCCTAATGGGGTCTGAAAGTGGCTAAATGTGTGGCTAAGCTAGTAGCAGGTGTACCAGACAAACGTTCAGTGGTTACACACGTTACACATTGTATTTTTGAATCCGTTAATTAGTTTTCTGTAATATATTGATTGTAATTAACACATTATCCAGCCCCTGAATTATATGGACACATATGCAATGTGTGAGCATATGCTTTAAGTGAATTTGTGTGAAACACAAACTACTGATTAGTCAGTCACATAGTTACTTAGTTATCTTGTAATGTGCCGCACATGTCCGTGTTTCCTGCGTGTACATGTTTTACAGCATTTGCCCCCCATTTATCTTATTTTTTGCTTTTTAAGTATCTTTGTATCTGCATTTGGTACTTCCTGAAATGTTCATTGTTTTTTCTTTTTGTGTGTATCATTTAAGAAAGCAACAAAGTTCTTCTGATTTGTTCTCATTGTATTTTTATATATGTGTGGTTTATTTTTTTTTTATTTTTTATTGCATGTGATCCTACAGTATGTTCATACACCACCTTCAAATGTTGTAGAGCATGAGGTGGAGGATTAGGTTTGGGAGATAACAAAAAAGTCACATCTGGAATGTCTTGAAATCTAGTGAAACGTAGGTAATGAAAGAGCCTGTTGGATTCGATACAGATCCAATTTCCTTTCAGGGAGTCATCCCAAAGGGATCAATAAAGTTAAGTCTAAGTCTAAGATCTGAATCCCATTCTTAGATAACAAACATGCAAACTGGAGCATTGATCTTGGTGGAGACTCACATTATCATAGTAATTCTAGTTTTTAACAGGAATTTAGGCTGTTTTTGTAAAAACTAATAACTTCAAATGGTACAAAGTAATGAGCTGCCTTTATTAGTTCAGAGATCTTTGAAGTTATTGCACAGCGGTCATGGCTATTTCAAGAAAAAGTTTTTTTTTTTTAAGTTGTGAAAACCAAACTAAATTGTGTCCAGCATCTCTGGAAACATTAATATAATTTAAACTGTAAAAGTTACTGCAAGCAGTTACTAATATTGCTTTGCTTTCACCATCCTGTCCAGATGATCTATGCCATCTGAGACCATTAAATGATCATTTTCAGTCCACCATTGCCTCCTTTCCTGTTGTTGGTCATAATCTTACTCGTCATTGTTTATCTTGTGAGCATACAGCACTACCTCACTAAGACTTAGAGAATCTTGCTCCTGTAATGCATCACTGTAGTTGATGGCCTTTGCGTGGAAAAGGTCTGTAAATCAATGCTGGGGATGCTAGTGAGGATAGTTTGAATCAACTTTTAAGGCTCAAGTTATTTCTATAGCTGCAGGAAAAATATAAGATTTCTTATGCATGTTGACACGTTTGTAGCTTGTGCAGTTTACCTGTTGTCATTAGATAATTAGATTATTTACTAAACTTGGACTAGATACATTTATAAAGCTCACAATTTTGGGTAAAGTGTGTTCTGAAACCTTAAATAGCTTCTGTTTTATGTATACACAGTATGTTTAAAGTCTCTAAACACAAATCATCAGACAAGCTGTTTATACCAACATTGGCAGTATTTTCATGCAGTAAACTACAGCAAAATACTCAATCCAGATTGAGCAATGCTGAAACTGTTCTTTAAGGAGACATTTTTTATAATGTTTAGATAATAAATAAATTATTTTAACAGCTCAGCTATCTTTAATATGTAACAATTGTATACTCTGACTAAAAGTCACTTTCTGCTTTTTGTTTTTTGTGCACAAGCCATAAATAAAAGGAACAGCTGTCTTTCATTATGCTTGCTTAATCGACTGTTCTACTGAGGGAAACTACCATGTTCGGACAATATGAAGATGACGGGTACCATATGTGCTCACACCTTAGGCTCTGCGGCATCTTGTCAGGGTCGGCCCATGTAGATCGTTTTGGTTTAGTCTCACCAACTTGGACTTGACCTTGAAACAGATTGTGTTCCTATTAGTTCCAATTGATAAGATTGTCTTCCTTGCTAAAATCAGAAACAAGTTCGTCCACTTCATTCTTTACACATGTAATCATTTGCAATAACAGATTAATATTATAAGTCCCCTTTTTATTAGTTTTTAAGGTGAATGCATGTGAAATCTCAAAAGTGTTTGTTTAAAACTGCCATGCCCGCTGTCCTCTACCACCATGTCTGCTTCTCTTAGTCTGTCTCATCTCACGGTTGAATAACATTGCTTTTGTCTGAACTTTTCCGCTTTCAGCATGTGCTCTGTATTGCTTCTGGTGCAAATTATCAACACGGGGTGAAAGAGATTGCTTCTCTTCCACCCCTGTGTTGATAATTTGCACCAGTGTCAACCTGTTGTTGTGGATGAGTTGGCTTATCTTCTCCCCAACTTTCCAGAGCTTCCCTTGTGACATGAGCTCTTTTTCATGAATTGCTCTAGCCATCTGTAGCTCTCTGCTTTGTGTCCATGGGCCTCTTTTGTGAATGTTTGGTCCATTATACTTACTTTTCTATTGGACATAAAACTACAATGCAGTGCTGTATTGCCATTGAGGACTTTGTCCTTTTGCGTATGTGCTAATGTGCTAACTACCTAAATCAAATGTGAAAGGAAAACCAAGGGGGAAATGGGGAAAGTGCTGTCGTAATTTTGACAGATTTTTTTTCCTACACGTTTTCTAATGTTGACACTTGTTGCATAGCAACAGAGCGTATCCCTTATATGCGTTTTCCTTATTGGTCCATTAGACGTCAGTTCCGGAAGTAGAGATTCCCGTATGTTTTAAAATCTAGATCTTTCGGATACAATCACTGACCGTGGTTCGGTTGTTCAACGATATTAAGGTGAATTTATTTACAGAATAAAGTAATCTTTTGTCTTCACGCAGCATAAATACAGAACTAAAATATTATTTTGGGGTTACAAAGTGCCTAGATCTGAAATGTGCTAGCATAGCATATTGCTACAACGTAGTCATTGTACGTATAATAGGCACCAAAGGACTCCTATTCCTTTTTTTCTAGGTCAACAATGTCCTGTGACGACCTAATTTCTGTGGATTATGAAATTTTTGGCAGAGTGCAAGGCGTATTTTTTCGGAAATACACTCAAGTGAGTTTACCATTAATGCTAAGAGTATCTTGGCTTGGTTTAAAAAAACGTGAATATCCCACTCCGAGACTGTTATAACATAATGATCTGTGTTTGACAGACCACTGGGTTTGTGTGAAAATGTGTTAACCATCTATGCTACAGTTAGTGGTTTCTGTGAATTAATTTTGGTGTAATTTTGAGGCCCACCAGTTCATTAGGAAATGGACTAACTAATTTTTTGTAAACATCTTATGATCAATTGAATAACAGACCTTTTTTGCCAGAATATGAGTATTTTATGTTCAAATTAAATACAATTTAATCACATCTCATTACTTGCTCCTACATTAGACTGATCTGAGTAAACAGGTAATCTTTAAAATCTATATTTATTTACCATTGTTATTATAGTAATAATGTGTAATTTCACTGATCTGGTTAATGCTAGTGTTGAATCCCTTAACTGCACTTAGTTGCTAAGACTCACTAGCGTTTTCTTACAGCTCATTATCCCATAGTGCCATGAGATTGTAGTCTCAGCAATTGTTATTTTTTCTGTCTTTATCTGATTTCCTGCCTTTATTTCCTTATCCAGGCTGAGGGGAAGAAACTTGGATTAGTTGGTTGGGTCCAAAACACTGGAGCAGGAACTGTTCAGGGGCAGCTACAAGGTCCACGCAGCAAAGTGAAGGAAATGCAGGAATGGCTGAAATCCACTGGGAGCCCCAAGTCACACATAACCAAGGCAGAGTTCAACAATGAGAAAGCAATCGAAAGTCTAGAACACTCATCATTTAAAATAGTAAAATAAAATAATCAACCTCTTGTTCCTCTAATATTGACAAGGAGGTAAATTTTTTTGTTTTTTTATTGGTTGTATTAAAAAAAAACAGGCTAACATTGAACTAAGAGTACTGTATATTTAACTCCTATAAACCTTAAAAGTATATTTAAATATTTAATTGCCTTCCATGGTTTATATTGTTACAAGTTTATTGTAGCAACAATTGCAACATAGAAAGCCTAGTTTCTCTCAGGGTTGGGGACAAAATGGTTGATGATAGGAGCATCACTGAAAGGTTATCAGAAGACCTTGTTCTTAAGTGATTATATTTGCCTTTAAGGAGCTAGATGAATGATTAATATCAGAATAGCATTGCTTTCATTTGGCAACTATATATGTGGTTTGGAATAAAATACTTGAAAAGAATATAAAGCTTTTCTCTGCTCCTTTATTTGGAAAATTCATATGAAAACATTGATTTTGGCATACACAATAGTTTGACTTTAATAATTACATGGATTTGTATTTGGAAAGTCATGTGAATAAGCAATAAAGCTGTATCTGACTATATTCCCTTAAATTGCAACGATGCCGCCATACCTTACTGGCTGGCACATGTTTATTTGAGCCACAGAGTCTTTATTATACATGTGCCTTTACCCCCATAATTAATCTATTTACTATTACAAGGCCAATGAAAACAACAGAAACTAGAAATTCTTCTACAGTTAAGTAAATAAGAAAAAAAACTACCTGGAAAATAATTATTGCTTGTGATTGGCGACCTAACAAACTAAAACAATATAATTGTAAACAAAGACAGGAAAGAATGAGATGATAAAACAGACACAACATATGTTAACAGTGTATACAAAGGGTGAACTATAAAATATTCAGTGGGGAATGGTGCACGTTGAAATATTTGTGGAAATTAACTAAAAAAATGGAATTTGTTAGGAATAACAATAGATTATATTTTACATATAAATTATACCTACACGGCAGACCTATGTGTAACAGAAATATGTTTGGTCGAGTAGACTTGAACGTTACTTTCATTTTACGTCACTAGCGTGTGCTTGGATAAAGTAGGCGGGACCAGAACAAGCGACGTACTTTGTACGCGAAGGCTGATTGGTGGATGCATCTGTGGTGGTTACAGGATTGGTTGACAGGATTATTGACAGGTGCCACTGAAACCAACCCACTCTAATCTAGCAACAACCAAAAGATGGCAGTATTAGCTTTAGTGGTTTGAAGTTAACGGGTAAGGTAGTCTCTTTTTGCATCACGTTGACTGTAAATAACCGGGTTCGCTAGGCTCTGTTTTGGAAATGGTAAATGCTTTTGGCCCAGTTAACAAACCGATAAACAAATGTTAAGTATTTTGCGGCTAGAACATTTTCGATAAGTTTAGCAAAACTAGTTAGCATTATACCGCATAACGTCTGCTAGTTTACAATAGTCTCGTTAATTTAGTTTCAACTTGGAATTGATAAAGACAGGTGAACGCACACCGAAAGCTAGACAAAAAGAAAAAGGAGAGAAGAGCACCATGATTAAGTGTTTGTCCTCGGAGGTTCAGGGGAGGCTTCGCACCGGTGTTGCCATCCCGTCATTACAGCAGTGCGTAGAGGAGCTCATCTTAAACAGCATCGATGCTGGGGCCACCTGTGTGGGAATCAGGATGGACATGGAGGCATTTAAAGTTCAAGTGATCGATAACGGTGCTGGGATGAGCGTTGAGGATTTGGAGTGTGTGGGAAATAGATACCACACAAGTAAATGCAACTGTTTCGAAGACTTGGACAACCTCAGATGGTATGGTTTCAGAGGTGAAGCCTTAGCAAGCATAGTTTCTTTAGCTACACTTGTTGAAATCTCTTCACGGACCAGATCGTCAGTGAAAACACATGTTAAACTGTTTAAGACTGGGAAAGGCTTGGATGTCTTCGAAGCAGAGACTGCTAGACCCTCTTCTGGGACAACTGTCATCATTTGTAACTTCTTCCACAACATGCCAGTCCGGAGGAAGAGGCTGGACCCAGTCCTGGAGGGTGAGAGGATCAGACACAGGCTGGAGGCTATTTCCCTCATGCATCCCTCTGTGTCCTTCACTCTGAAGAATGACTGCATTGGAACCATGATGGTGCAACTTCCCAAAGCCAGAAACACTTATCACAGGTTCATCCAGATACACGGCCTCGCACGAGCAGAGAAACTGGGGGAAATCAGCTACACACACAAGCAGTTTGAAATAACTGGTTACCTCGGCAAAGAGGGCCACTATAATAACAGCTTGCAGTTTTTATATGTAAATGAAAGGTTGCTGCTAAAAACACGACTCCACAAACTGCTTAATGTCCTCCTACGCAAATTGAGTAGTTCAAACCAAAAGAATGACAGTCCAGATGGACGGTCTATCATCAAGAGTCCAAAGCACAAACGAAACCACGAGCTCTACGGTGTATACATAATCAATATAAAATGCTCCCACTCAGAGTATGATATTTGTCTTGAGCCTGCTAAAACTCTTATAGAGTTCAAAGATTGGGATGGTATTTTGCTTTGTTTAGAAGAAGCAGTAAACACTTTCCTGGAGAGGGAGAACTTGGTGTCTGTGTTTTCTCAAGATGACTTGGACTGTGTATCTCCAAAAGTATTTGGTGCTGAGAGAAAAGAGGATAGCGACAAAGCTGGCCGAACAACTACTGCTACTTCTGTGTTGGACTGCAATTTTGGAATGAAACTTGCATCTGAGTTTGTTCATCGCAAAAGCACGGATGATGGTGTTTTCCAGAAGTCTGGTCAGATAGTATGTGAATTAGCTCACCCTGAGCAACTTGTACAGAAGGAGATGACATTAAACGAGTTGGAAAAGATACCACATCTTCCTGCATCTTCCAATTTAAATGATGAAGAGTCCAAAGGTTCAGAAGTTGTACACACGCCAAATGAACAAGAACCACAGTTGAGCATTGATACCTTAGTCGGCTACGTCGAGCCACAACACAACCTTATTCAGCTTCATCCTGACTTGGATGGTGCTGGACAAACGATGCCATGTGCAGGCAGGCATGAACGGACTTTAGTAAGCAACAGAAAGATCAGTTTGTCTGATCCATACATTCATGAAAGTCTGCAGAGTGAAAAACCATTCCAGGCCAGCAGGCCAGGTTTTCAGGAGCACGATTTAGCAGCAAAGTGCAAAGAAAAATCTGTTGCATCAAAACATAAAATTTCACTGGAAGCAGGCCAAGACAGATCCTCTCAGAAACTGTGCAGAGGCTTTGTTTCTGTCACCCCCTCCAAGATGTCTCGAGCCAGTTCGTGTCAGAAAGTATCGACAGTTATGGAGCCCGGATCTCTGGACATGTTTAGAAGAGCATATGTTAAATCTAATGAAGGGAAACGACTACCTCCTCGTTTACAGAACAACACTACACTTCCTCAGACAAACCGTTTTGCTTTGGATCCAAAGAATATGTATATTTCCCAAGACGACCATCAGACGAGTAAAGTCAGAACAATGCAAGAGGAAGAGGAAAACCAGAACAGCTTCCAGATCCCACCAGTGTTCCCAGCAGACAGAGCTGAGAATAAAAGTAAAATATCTTTGGCAGCTAAACTTTGTCAGTTAAAGCAAAACAGGACAGAAATGTCAGAAATCACTCTGCAAATTTCCAAGAATACCTCAGAGGAAACGATAAGTGTCAGTAAAGATGGCAGTGACGGTGAGAATCCCCAGGACTCTGAAGTGCACCTTGAATCAGTCATGAGTTGCAGCACTAATCCTCAGATGGTTGGAAATGAAAAGGTTTCAGCATCAGGTGACTGGCTGCATCACTATGACACGTCTGTAGGAAAGACGGTTTATGTTAACAGGATGACTGGACTCAGTAGATACGAGGACCCAGGGAAAGAGGACAAACAAGTACAGTGCACATCCGATGTGACAAATATGGCCGTTAATGTCATCTCCGAAATGGGTAAGTTACCAGAACATGTTTGTTAAGGACTGGAAATAAGATTTGAAGATACAATAGTAGCTGCTATATCACCAGTTTTAACTGAGCAGGAGAAGTTTTTATATGAAGAAAGTTTTTCCCCTGATTTTTACCTTAATGTCCCCATTTTTTTAACTGTAGGCGTGGAATACAGGTGTTACCCGTTTCAGGTGGAGCTAGTGTTACCTTTCCTGCCTAAATCCAGGCCAGAAAGAGTTGTTAGCTCAGGGGCTGATTATAGAGGTACCACAAAAGCACATCAGATTGTTAGGGTCTATCACTCTAAATGTTAAAACTTTATAGAGTTTTTATGGCTTATATTGTCGTATGAACCTGTTTTTCCTTACAGATTGTGCCGGTGAAGGCTCCAACTCCCTTTCTTCATTATACTCTAAATGGAATAATCCTGTATTTGTCCGCCCACCTATGGTAAATAGAACTTTATTTAATGTTAGAGACGTGTACAGTTATGTTCTCTGTCTTTTAAGGATACTGTTACAAACTTATTTAGATGGTAACCTGTCTAAGTTCTGGTTCTTCCTCTGCTGTCAGGTCGGTGTGGATATCTCCAGTGGACAAGCTGGCGGACTGACTGTAAAGATCCACAACATCCTGTTTCCATATCGCTTTTCTAAGGCCATGATTTACTCAATGAAGGCAACTCTATCCTTTGGTTATAAGCACATCTTTGACAAATTTGAAAGGTTATTTATTGTGCATTTATCTTATAGGTTATTCATCAAGTAGATAAAAAGTTTCTGGCTTGCCTCATCGATACAAGGGACGACGAGCCTTCAGGACACAGTGAAGCTGGAGGTTTACATTTAAGCTTTGTCATCAGATGTTTCCCTGACATTTTGGACTTTTGTGATTTCTTTTGTCTTTTTTTGAAATGCCAGGAAATTTGTTGGTGCTTGTGGATCAACATGCTGCACATGAGAGAGTCCGTCTTGAAAATTTAGTTGCAGGTAGAAGAAAACAAAAAAACGTTGCATAGCACTGATGTTCCTAAATGTAAAAGGAGATGGATGCTGTGTTTTTGATTTACACGTGATATTACATTATTATCTATGTTCTATTGTAGATTCGTATGAGGACAACCCAGATGCTCTCGGAGAGAGACGTCTGAGTTCATCTACCATTTTGCCACCGCTGGAGATCAGTGTAACTGAGGAGGAGCTCCGGCTGCTTAGGTGTGCTAAATTCAGCAATACATACAAACCATTATGTACAACTGGCTTGAAACTACTTGTGGTTTATGAACGTCATATACACAGTAGCTAGTCAGTAACTGTCTCATTGTTAGGCTGGGGCTTTTATGAAGTACATACCACTGATGTTCTTACACTGGAAAGTTTATTTAAGGCGTTTTTCCACTAGTACCTACTCCGCCTGGTCTCACACGATTATACCCAGAAACAGAGCGTTTCCATCAGGATGTGCCGTGCGGTTATATTTTCCGTACCTACTTCGTTGTGGTTCTAAGCGTGTCGGGCCGTGCGGGTAGCGTGACGTACACAGGCTGGCGTCC
>JBAMHV010000021.1:8790810-8816925 GCA_037177535.1 Pseudomugil gertrudae | reverse complement strand
GCGTTATCGAAACCTACAGAATTATATATATATATATATATATATATATATATATATATATATATAACATGAATTATATCAGGTTTTGGTTTTAGTGTGTTTTACAAAATAATTTAGATAATCATTTTGCCTAATTGTCCTTTGCTAATTTAAAATGAGCACAAACATCATTACAGAGAAATCATCATATTCATTTTACACAATTTCTAGACATTGCCAAAGTATATAACAATAAAAGCTGTCCATTAGAACTGTTTACAGTTAACTATAGAAACAATGTCAGATCGTGGGATTTCTTCTCATTATGCAACATATTACTGGACTTTGGACGCTTATTTTTGGGGACGCAGTTGGAAATGACGCGATCACTGTCACCATTTTCGGCTTGTAATGTGCATTTATGCTTCTGCTCTGCTCTGATCCCACGTATGATGTTTTAGTTCTTTGTCAGTCCTCGTTTTCATTAGCAACTAACAAACAAATAAAACAAACAAACAAACAAAAAGAAAAAAAACAATCAATTTGGTACAATTTGGAGCTTGTCTCATATATAAAGCTTTATATGATTCAATGTGAAATCTATGTGCTTTTTGTTTAATCTTAATAGTGTTTTATGACTTCCTGTCGTAAGCGTGTTATGTGTTTTTATGGAAGTCACGTGAATGTGCTGCCAACGAGGACTGTACGTAATGACTGAACACTGCCTGTGAATCATAGATATGTATTTGGCAGGATCTTCCTTCAAAGACAAGAATAAGTAGAGAACACAGATTTCTTTTAAAGTTTAGATACTGTAAGAAGGTGTTTGGCCTTTTTCTTTCATTCATGAAATAGCTGCACACCAGTAGAGACTGGAGACTCCCCAACACAGCCAGCGGAAATTTCCAGTGTGCTTTGAGCTTTAAAGACAGCCACATCTATGCTGCTTGATGTTACTCATTAATCCTGAATCGTCCACTAGATCGATTGAAAGGTTGTTATTACCCTTTAAAAAGCCCCAAAATGTTGCCACACTATCATCATTTTTTTTATTTATCAAGGTTACTTAAATAAACTTTGGTAATAGTACAAAATTAGCTATGATTAACATTGAAGCCATTCATCTTTTATATAAAATCTACGAGTCATTGATGATAACATGTCTATTTATGTTGTATTTGTATTGAAATTTAAGGTCAACAAAAACTGATTTAATCCAAACTAAAAACATCTCATGGGGTCATACTACTCGGTGTCCTCATTGACCTTTGTGCTGTCACTGACCTGGTCTGAACTTTGCTGGAGCTTGTAAAATTTTCAGTGCTTTTTAGATTGTATGTTGCCATTAACAACCAAATAACCACAAACAAAGACTGAAGAGCAGTAATATAGTACCAGTAATATCTTTTTAAATTAGTGTCACAGATTAATGTTTTATTAGCAGCTAAGAACATTTTAATATGTTTCAAAGATTTCCTTCAGTTATTCTATAAAAAATGTTAATGTCTGTGAAATTATGGGGTTTTGTCACACTGCAGGATCAAGCTCTAGTTTTAATTTTGCAGGACTCCTGCATGACGGACGGGTTTGTTTATGTATTGTTCTCCATTCATAAGTTGCTTTAAAATGTGGCTTTTTATGTATCTTTTCAGCAATTTCATATTTTTTTGTCAATCATCTTTGTTTAATATAATTTCGTTGCTATGTGTTGAACTTCTTGTGCTTTGGCGCTGCTTAGAGAAGTCCGTGTGTGCTGATTGTTTGGATTGAGTTTTTTACCTTTGACATTTTTATTTAAATTACTCAACATTTCCTACCGCCAACTGTCAATAAGCCTTACGTCTAAAAGATAATTAAAAATGATCTAAAAACTCAAGCCCATGAGGTTCTTAAACCTTGTTTAGTGCTTATTGTTTTTCCTTTGAGCTTGTAAAATACACATTTGAAAGAATGTTGTATAGTTTTCATAATGTCTTTTGGAGAGTGGCTCATCTTTGCTAGCTTAGAAATCTGTGTAGGATATAGTGATACCTTTCCCCTAAACTAGCTCTGTTGTTATATTATGGTGCAGTAGAGGCAGAAGTGCCATTACTTATCACATTACCTTTCAATCAAAATGGCCTGAAAGATTGAACAATGAAACCTAAATGATAAAAAAAAACCTGATTGTGTAAGTTCTTTTTAAGCTTTTTTTTTTTCTTGAAGATGAAGGTAATTTATAAATACTATGTACATGTCAGATGATGAAATTAGACAAAAGAAAAGGCTCTGATTGACGTCTCACATTTGAATCACATGTTTTTATCTTTTAAAATGGGACAATAATGTTATTTCCTTGATACACTGATCCTAAAAATGTATTTAAAAAAGTGAAACACCATCCTTTTTTTGCATTTAAATTGCTTGCTGCTTGGTATGTGAACCAACAGAGCAAAATTGTGTCATTGACAGCTTTATTTTGCTTTATTGGTCTTCAATCAGATATTTAAGTGTCACCTCATATTTAAATACAAAGGCACACTTATTTGCATTGTATGTTTATTAACTACATTCATATTTGGCATCTGTTAAATCTAAAATACTTGTTCAGCTTTTTTATTTACTTGTACTACTTGTGCACTAAACTCTTAGTTAACTTTATCTTTTAAGTGCACATCTGATTAAGCATATTTGTCATGTGCTTAAATTTAGCAACAAAGCCAATTTTCTCCTGTTCAGCATCTGTTATCATGTTACGCTATACTCTGACCTAAACTGGAAGGAGGAGTTTGAAATGAGAAGTAAAACTAACAAAAGAAATCAACCACATGACTTAATACTGTTACATAATAACAGTACAGGCAGTTAAGTACTTCCACTGGGAGACGCAGTCAGGTATGTCATTACTGGCTGAGATCCCAGCCATCATTACTTGTTATATTGAAACCGCTCTCTAAATGGACCTTTTTTTAAAATCAGCAGGAGTTGTTTGTGATTAATCGATGATAATCCCCTTTCTGGGTTCACCAGCAGGTGAACTTGTTTATCATCAGTATGTAGGAAATTCCTGTAGGAGAGGAAGTCAGGTAAAGTGCCATGGTTTATGCAGAATCCATATGCAAGGATAACTTTTTCCTCTTCTTTCAAATGCGACATAAGTCTGGTTGGAATCAGAAGAATTTCTGTAGGAGCAACATGAGTTCTCAGGACAAATGCTTACACGAGTGGATGGACAACCTTGACAGGGATGATGGTAGCCCAATATTGAGGAAAAAGATCACTAATGTTGGAGAGTGCAGACACCACCTTCCTTTAGGAGACAGCAACGAAACCTTGGACCTTTCAGTGGATGAGGCTCATCTTTTCCCACTGATGGAGACCAATTTGTACAAGCAGCGATGGGTGATGCTGTTCCTGTTCAGCATATATTCCATGAGCAATGCTTTTATGTGATAGCAGTACGGCATAATCAGCAACATCTTCATGCACTTCTACAACATTGACACCCTGGCTTTTGACTCTCACTGATTTATTTCCTCACCCATATCCCTCTCATTGTGCCCGTCATGTGGACACTGGACAACCGAGGCATCAGAGACGTTGTGGTGGTGGGGTCAGCCTTTAACTGCATCAGGGCCTGGATCAAGACCAGCACAGATGATAGTAACATGTTTGCCATGACCTTCTTTGGACAGTTTGTGTGTTTAGTGGCCACAGTTTACATTCTTGGCATCCCCTGTGGTTTGGGCAGCAGGAAGTATCCACTGCCTGCTGCAATGGTGCACAAGGAAATCAGGTGTGTCTCTGTTTACATGCTAGGTTAACAAATGTCTTTGGTATTATGTGCATGTGTGGGAGTTATACACTTTTTATGTAACTCTTGTGTGCTCATGGTGACGTGAGAGTGACAGAAATCTCCAGTAACAACAAACTTTCCAACATATCTGACTGATCTAAGCTGGAAACTAGAGGGTACATGTTATGTCATGTTAGCGTTCGCTATTTCCACATGTGACTGAGCCTCTGTTCTTCTGTTTACAACCTTCGTCCCCAGTCAGCAGGTTTAACAAAGTCAATTACCTCTTACCCTCTTAAAATAAACTTATGACTGGTTTCCACCTAAAGATCTTATAGTAAATATGATAAGCAGAACCAAGCATGCTTACAATTTTAGTTTGAATTCTGTTGAATAAGCGGAGCGTTTTTTTTTTTATTTGAACATTTTTTAATAAATTGCTTTGTGCCATTAAAGTAAAGGAATGAAGTGGATTTAAGTAATTTAAATACACCATTTAGAAGATGTATTCATTTTTAAATAGAAAAAACATGTTATTGTAATGTTTTATCACATATCAGACAAATGGAACGACGTACAGTACATGCAGTAATGACACAGGCAGCCAGTTTAAAATTCCTTCTTTAATGGTTTTAGGAACCTGAAGAAAATGCGATGCATAGCATAGTTTAAATCACAGAATAACAAAGGGAGATACTGGTTTTGCTTAACTGTTCAAAGTGATCTACTTTATGTCTCTGTGGTTCTTTTTAGCCTGGGGAAGTTTCTGGGAATGACGGCTGACTTAACCGTCTCAACAAGCCCCGAGGCTTTGGTAAATTACAAGATTACAGACAGAATCCTGTGTTTATGGCATGATAGTCAGGCTTGCTGTGGGTACTAAAGTTATTCTACCTTTTGATAATTTGAAAACATAAGCAAAACCTTTGGTAATGGTTCACAGCTCTTTTGACTTAACTTTCTGTAGCTGTCATCTGGAGAGTCCGGCAATTAAGCTTACAGGATTTATGATAAATATGCAGTATAACAAAACAAATATGATTTTCTGTTGAGTAAAATTATTTAAAACCCCCTGGTGCTACTTATATATCATGACAAAGAGGAATAGTCTGCTTTCATAATTCAGTTAAGCTCAATATTTTTCTCCCAGGCCGATGGAATAAGCTAAAGAACTGCACGTTATGTACAGGCTGCACTCATGCTTTGTGATCTTACCTGTGATAGTATGCTTACATACATAATCAAAAGGAGCTGACCCTTTTTATGCTTTTTAACCCCTGAGGCTCAGCTGTTTTTACTTCATTTGAAGCACGTCGCTTTTCACCTATGTTAGACAAAGAAAAACATACCGGTTATTGTCATGCTTGATCATGTTTTGTGCTTTAGTGTCGCTTCCTACCAATGAAGATAAAAGGACACATTGTTGTTGATGTTTACTTGCTCACCATGACTTAATTGTTTTGGCTTCAGAAACTAAACAGGATTCTGCAAAGTACTGATGCTTTAGTGGTTTACATACGTCCCCATGGACATTCAGAAACACTTCACATTAACAAAGGCCTGTGCTTCTAAAGGTGGAAGCATTACTCACCAGTAACTAATGCATTTGTCACTTTTTTTGCCGTTATTTACACTTGCTCCTGTGAAAATTAGGATGAATGAAATGTTTTCTGTTTGCTTTTGAATGTTTAACAGTAATTGCATAAAGAAGACTACATTTTATAAGCTCTTGGGAATGTTGTGTAAAGCTTAAGAACAATGTAAGTAAATACTTGTTCTAGCTGCCTATTTTATGTAATATCAGAGTAATAATGCTTCTGTGCATGCTGTGGAGGATTACAGGAGCACGTTTTTTATCATAATGATGGGATGACAACAGGTCTGAAATGTTTCTGTGCTTGACGTTCTCAGTCACTTCACATATTTGTTCCTTTTGAAGGAACATGTCTCTTCTCTTACCTTTCCCTTTGGAGTGGAGGGACCTCGGCTGATATCTGGAAAGTTCTTGAGGCTGTAGGAGGCTGAGGAAGTGGGCACTTCTTCTGTGGTATTCACATTTAGAAAGTTTACTCCCCCATGTTTAAACAATCCATGAGAATTGATACCGATCAATGGTAAATGGTCTTGTACTTATATAGCGCTTTTCTACACATCAGTGCACTCAAAGAGCTTTAACACTATTCGACACATTCACCCACACGCTCACACAAACACACACACATTCACACACCGGTGACGCAGCACCAGGAGCAACTGGGGGTTCAGTGTCTTGCTCAAGGACACTTTGACATGTGGACGCCAGAGCAGGGATTTGAACCGCTAACTTGCCGGTTAGGAATTGACCCGCTCTACTACATGCGCCACAGCTGCCCCATCAATGAAATTGGGAATTGTGCTGGAGTTTCAAAAGTGCAATTTGATCTAATTTCACCTTAATACTAGTTGTATGTTCCCACACAGATGACTATGTGCATCTGTACTTTTTAAAGCAAGTGTTGACACTTGTTTGCTAATTCACTTAATTGATACCACTCCTGATATTATGATGTTAACGACGGGTTTTTTAACAACGGGTATACAATCACTCAGACTGATGCCCAGCAGTCAAATGCCAGTCAGGGTTGATCCTTTGCTAATAAAGTTTTACTTCCTATTTTTCCATTTTGTATTCTTTTCCTGAAACTGTCACCACTTTTTTTTATTGAACTGGGTCATTTTGGATATCTTTGCCTTTGTGTGTGTGTGTAGCTGTCAGCTACAAGTGCAGAGTCTTTTTCTAATTTTGTGCCCTTCATCTGCAGATGGGTATTGCCATTGGGTTCCTGGTTCCTCCCATTCTTGTGCCCAATGTGGATGATGTGACCGAGCTGGCATATCACATCAGAATCATGTTTTACATCAGTGCAGGTCTCGCCACCCTTATCTTTATCCTCGTGGTTATTGGTAAGTCTACAAGGAAAGATGATTCTCTTCACACAGATTCAGAGTGGCTGTCGAGGTTTTATCATACAGTGGTATTTAAGTGCTAATTGCTTTTATAGTTAGAAAAGTTCTCGTGCTATTGTAAAGATAATATATTAAGCAAATTATGATCAGTCATTTACCAAATGCTTTTTTCCAAAGCAGCTTATATCTGAGAGTGAGATCTTGACAGTTCTTGGTACTATTGTTGTGGACTTTGACATACGTTTTTTGGTATTTAAGAAGATGACGTTACTTTATTTTTTGACATCAGAAGTTAGTTTTTGACATTTCGAGCAAATACCGGAACTAGACAGGCATTATAGTGGTGGCATTTATGTTATTCTTAATGAAAATTGGGTCATGTTTTTCTTTGGTCCAGCTTATTGCTTAACAATGTCAAGGAAATCTGGGAGGACAACAGCTGTTCTTGGCTGCTCTAACTGCAGCAGACAAGTTCATATGAAGAACACAGTTCTTTAATTTATGAAGTTTGCTCCTGTTTGAGACCCTATAGTTTACATAGATTCCCTGGATAAGCAGAAGACAGGCACATTAGACAGGAATTGTTTATTCATGTTAACAGAAAGGATTTTAGTCCCAACAACAGCTACCGGTGGGTTAAGTCTAGGTGAAAAGTTGTCAATTCAATAAATACTAAATTCTGCTTGTTGCTGTCAAGCTTAACGTGGCAAAGCAAGTCATTTTATTATGCTAGTTATCGCTAATGACTAAGAGACGAAGGGGTGATCGAAAGTAACACACACACACACACACACACACACAGTAATACACGTTTTACTGCGTGCAGCCAGGTGATGTACCGAGGCAACTGTCCCACATAGGTACGGCATTTACGATATAAATCAGAGTAGAAACATGAACCCTTAACAAAATGAGCTAAAACGTTTCTGTATGAGGAAAAATCCATATTATTTATTATTTATTTTACCAACTAGTTCTGAGCCAAGGTCATTGTGTCCCAGTATGAGAGACCTGTAGCAGGTGATTGATGAAATAATCAGATATCATTGGTAAGTAATGTAATGCAATGTGTGTAATGATAGCTGAAGTGGACCTTTTTTCCTCCTGTGTTTCTCCTTTTTCTTTTCTGTTTATTGCCAATTCATTCATTCATTCATTCGTTCATTTTTAAACCTACTTAATTGAGGTAGTCTGAGCCTATCCTGGCAATCAGCAGGCAGGAGGGAGAATACACCCTGGACAGGTTTCCAGTCCATCACAGGGGTCTTAAACAAGCATGAAAAATAGATTAACATAAAGATAGACAGAGAATGAATCTGTAACCGTGAGCTACTGCCTTTACATTGTCTGTGTCCATTCTGCTGTCTGTCTGCAGATACCAGGTTGCCACTATAACAGTGGTTCTGCCGCAAGATGGCAAAGACACAAAACGGCCGTCTGATTAGGATTTACTGGTTTTTATATGGTTACCAGGCTCCGTTGCCAGCCCGCAGGGGCAGCTGAGTACTTCTGAGATGTGTTTTCTACTGAAAACTCAACATCATGGCATTTCACCAGATGAGCCGCTGCAATAATTGCTGTAATTGTCTGATAAGATTTGATTTGACACATTACGAAATACAAGCAAGAACTCAGGAAGTCATAGAGGCGCTCTACAGCCTCTATTAAATTCTTCTTTCACCTCCACCAACTACTAAAACATAGTGACAGCCAGAGACACAGAGAAAAAGAAGCTCTTTTACAGTATTTCACAGACTTGTGAAAGTGTTGTGGTAGATCTATCTATCTATCATCTACCTGTCTGTCTAAATGATCTCATAATGATCTCATACAGATAAAGTCACTTAGTGAGTCACTTTTGAACCAAATTTTTCCGTACAGTATTTTAGAAAGACCATATTTAAGCTTTAGTGATAAAAAGTGTTGAAGTTCTTAATGTAAAGACAATTTAAAATAAAATAAAATATCCCTTTCCTCTTCCTTCCTTTCCACGCGAGAAACTATGATGACTAGTAAAAACGTGAAAGCTGGGAAGATGTTTTGGAATATGGAAGTAACTTGGCAAATTTTTATGTATTTTACACAAATTATTTTGTCATGGTCATTTTATGTCCTATATCTCCAACTATGCCATGTTTTTATTAAATTTTATTTGCTGGCGCATAGTAATGGTCACATATTGTTGATTCATATACAAAAAATTATTCTTGTTGAACACGTTTTTAAATAAAACTAACTGGGGGTTAGTTAGGGTCCAGTCCAACCAGGAACCTTTCTGTGTGGAGTTTGCATGTTCTCCCCATGTTAGCGTGCAAATACATGCACCTTGGTGGGGATCTAAATTGCCCATAAGAGTGAGTGTGTGTGCATGGTTGTTTGTGTGTGTGTTGGTCCTGTGATGGACTGGTGACCTGTCCAGGGTGCACCCCGCCTCTTGCCCGATGACAGCTGGGATTGGCTCCAGACCCCCTGCGACCCTGTTCAGGGAATAAGTGGTAGAAAATGGATGTATGTTTTTTAAAAAAGAAAACATTTCCATATTTATGGCATTTTTTAAATATTTGATAAGAGTTTTATTTGTAATCTAAGTGACTTATTTTTGCAACAGCTCTTCATTATTTTCAACAGCTTTTAACTGTAGATTATAAAATATTGTTGAAGATTGTAAAAGTTTATTGAATAAAAATACTGATGACTGAATTGCATGTTTACAGAGTTGACTCATAGATAATTGTATGGAAAAAGTAACCCTAAATACTGTGTTTGTCATACAGTATTTCAGGAGAGACCGGAGATTCCTCCAACCCAATCCCAGGCTCAAGCCAGGAACACTCGCCCCCATGAATACTCCTACTTGGCCTCCATCATGAGGCTGCTGCGGAACAAGCCTTTTATGCTCCTTGTGATCAGCTATGGTTGGTTCCTGTTGCTGAAATTAGTTTTTACTGTCAAATGTACAGGATACTTCTATGTAATGACACACTCTTTAGAGACATTTATTTAAATGAGCAATGCTAAAAAACTGAATAAGATGCTTGTAAGATGAGAAGGTAAAGTTTAAGCTACTCATTTTGTCCAAAGCTCAGTCTAAAAAGTAGTTTTTATATTTTTATATGCTTCTCTTCATGGTAGTGTCCTAAATACATTTTGCGCTCATCGTCCCACTCTAACTTTGTACTTTAATCATCCACTCAGGATTGGATGATGTTGCAGGAGGTGAAAGGTTCAGATTGATTCCTGCTTGTGACACTCTTCATCTATATTTCTGGAATGTCATCGTCTTTATCAGCTGCTGTGCATGAATGTGTCATAGCCTTATAGCACACTGACTATGTGTTGCACTGGTCTAAAGGTCATTTCTCCTGAAAGGTCATTATTTGATAATGACTATGGTAATGACAACAGAGTTGATTCTAAGATACACGTTACATTTATGCATTACTGAATCTTATTGCAACCCCCGCCCTGTTTTGTGTTTGTTCTGCAGGGCTAAACGTTGGCTGCTTCTATGCCATTTCCACGCTGTTGAACAGGATGATAATTGAACACTATCCGGTAAGGTCTCATGTGATTGCTGGAATACATTCTGATTCATTTTATTTGCATGCTGTTTAATTTATTTGCTTTTAGTGGAACATGTTTTTTGTTAGTTGACTTCTCTGGTCTTCTTTACTTCTATCTAAACCACATGAATAAAACAAAACTGTCAACATTTGTGTTGTTTAACCATAAACTTTAAAGCTAGGAAAGTTAACACCAACACAGATAACAGGGGATTCTGGTTGTAATTGCCCCAGGACAAAATAACTGAAGGATTTCAGGAATCTTATATGGCTTTAAGACAGAAATGTTAATGATTTTCCTCTCAGGGTGAAGAGGTGAATGCTGGGAGAATTGGTCTGACCATTGTCATTGCTGGCATGGCAGGGTCACTCATATGTGGTATTTGGCTGGACAAAACTAAAACCTACAAGTAAGATCTTATTTTTAAATGCTATTATTTACTAAGATGTAGAACAGCAACACCAAGCTAGTTTTTTGACATTTTAAGTAGGCATCAAAACCAAGAAACACTAAGGATAACCAAAGTCAGTGGGACTTTCCTGAGATATGTGAGTGTGGGCTAAAAAAGGTGAATGATTATAGATTGGCATTGACTCAAAGTGTCAATGAGATAAAAAAAGACTTTCTCATGGAGTGATAGTTGTTTTGGATACTCCATTGCCTTCCATGGAGCAGTGCTTTCAGAAAGCTTCATGTACTTTCTAGTATCACTCTTCTCTGCAGCAATAGCTCGGGTTTAAAACAGTGGAACATTGAATGAGTATTCTTTGAATTGTCAGCTTACAGAAAGATTTCCAAGTGCATTAAAGCTTTGCTCACATGAATAAGAATCCAGTGGAGCCGAGGTTTGCATGTGACGTCCCTTTCTGATTATGTGAACTGACAGCCTAGTTTGTCCTGCATCTCCACTGTATCAAAGATAAAAACAGTAAAATAGTAATATAATGACTATGTAATTATACATACTGTCTTCTTTGTTTTAAACTTTTATTCAATACTTTCTGTTAAGTAAAAATGTCCAGTATTACTAGTGGTTAGATGTCAGAGAGCTGGTGTTACTCTGCTTCTGTGATATGGTGTGCAAACCATTGTGACAAGGGAAATTCTCAGCCCTTAGATTCCTTACATGCCAGTACGATGGTTTGCTATCAGAGCAGTTTAACTCAGATTTATGTTGTAGATCCTCACACTCTCACTGCGCTACGTTAGTGAATCAAAGGGCTTTGCTATACAATAACAAAAATGTTTTGCAGCATATTTTATGCGTGACTTCACGAGACATCTTCATCAGGATAAACTTGTTTTTGCTGGCAGTCTGAGTTGTGACTTTTTAATGATTTGCAGTGACTCAGGAACATCGTTTTGGGAAATTTTTTGGGAAATTTTTTGACAGCTTTTTGCAAGTAAATTTTTTTCTGTGCTTTTGTCTGCACGTTTGATTTTTATAAAAGTATATGTAGAATAATCAGAAGGTGATCTTTGGAAATATTTGTGTTAAATGTGCATCTATAGGAAACCTTTTCTTAATAAATACAGTAATATGTTCTTGTTCTAATCACTTTTACAGGCACGCAGCAAATTTAGCCTCAGTATGCATCACAAGACTCAGCCTGTAACTTGAATGTTGATGTAAAATCGTATTAAGTGATTAGTACTGTAAGCTGTATGTGATTATATGTGATCATTGTTCTTTTAAATCTTAAAGTGATTATTTTTCTCCTCAGGCAGACCACTCTGGTTGTATATATCCTTACTCTGGTTGGGATGTTGGTATATGCCTTCACTCTCGGTCTGGGTGAGCTGTGGATAGTGTTTGTCACGGCTGGAGTTTTAGGGTAGGTAACCATTAATGAATTGTGGCCACCACTGAGATAAACATCACAAACTCTGAATAAAAGTTAACTGTGGCATAAAAAATTGTGAAATAACCAACTAGTAATAAATTAGATTTCAGAACTAACAACTAATATCAGTCTTTAACTTGGATGATATACTCTTTACATCCATATTAGCCAAACAATGTGAGAATATCATACGTAACCATATTTGAACTATCAAACTGGTTTTATCTGTGAAAGACAGACTCAAGACAGTATTAGAAGGTCTTGCAGTGTCATCCATCACATAAAAACATAATATATCGACAATGCTGATCAGATTAGACAGAAAAGCTTTTGACTGTGTGAGATGATCTTTTACTTTATACATTTTAAAATAAATTTGGATTCACCCACATAATTAAATCCAATTCAGTTGATCTACAACAAACCAACAGCCAACATTATAATAACTGTCAGCCCATCATCACTTCTTGAGAGATAATACCATCATCATGGACTTCATCTGCTTTGTTTTATTGAGTGTCTGAGCCAGTATATGAGGCAAGATGCTGGAGTTGAAGAAGCCCATATATGTGAAAACAAGCAGAAGTTATCTCTCTTTGTTTATAATATTTTAATTTATTTAGGCCAACCAAACAAATCTCTAGAGATGAAGATGACGACGCAACATTTTCCACATGTCCAATCGTTTTCATTTGTTCTGCCGCTCTTTCCCCTCCCTTTTTTATCTTATGTTAATATAAGTAAATATTACTGGGAGCAACTATTATATAATATAATGTTTGTATAATCAAACTGCTTATGAACAAGCGCTGTATGCTGGATCATTGCATTGCTTCCAAACATTACTGCTCGAGAGCATCAATCAAAAATACAAGATCACTGTTTACCACATTTAAGCAATTAAGATATGTCAAGTCAGAAGAGCCGACACGTATTACTGAATGCTGAGCAACTATTTATCTTAATATGGAGGATGGAAGATCACATGGTAGGAAAGTTATATTTATACACAAGGTTTTTAATGAACGATGATCATTTTAGAAAGGTTTTTGCTGGTACCTTAGTGCACAATAGTAGTTATAAACTTAAATTAATATTAAGGTACATTCATAACTATTTGCTAATTGAGTAATGATTCCAATCTATCAGGTTAACTGGGAAATAACGGGCCATGATACTTACAGTCAGTGATATGATTGCGTGAGTTTCCTCTGCCCTCTGAGACACTTCAGCTTGGGGTTGTGATGAACAGTATCACAGTGGATGTTCAGATGCTTCATGAGATGAAGTGAATCTATTCATAGTTAATGCTTTATGAGTTAGCATTAATGCTGCTTTGTCAAAGCAAAGTTATTGCTCCTTTTTAACTCCCACTTCATGTGTGTGGCTCTGAAAATGATTGCTTTTTTATGGTAAGCTGATTACTGACATAAGTACACGTTTCCATAGCAATTCCACTTGGTATTAATTCTCAAAACCCAGACTAACAAATTATACAGATACTTGTCCTATTTTTATTTCTTTGAAGCTGTTTCTCAGTTATTAACATAATTAAGGTGCGAACTGTGACTGTTGCTTTAATTTTTAGCTTCATTTTGTTTGTTTGCAGCTTCTTCATGACAGGATATCTGCCTCTGGGCTTTGAGTTTGCTGTGGAGCTCACCTTCCCAGAATCAGAAGGAACCTCGTCTGGTCTGCTGAACTGTTCAGCTCAGGTTGTTAGCACGATTCTCGGGATAAGATGCATAATAACTGAGAGGTTTTGGTTTGGGATTGTGAAATGTTTGTCAAACTTGTTTCAGATCTTTGGGATCATTTTCACCATCGGTCAAGGAAAGATAATTGATAAATGGGGAACTTTGGCTGGAAACATTTTCCTGTGTATCTTTCTGCTAACAGGAACAGTAATGACAGGTAAGATATAAACTTTTACATTATAACCTTTTGTTCCCACGAGCCATCATAACGTTTAAAGGAGATGTGTTTAATAGCAAAGCCTGGTCGCTGAAACCTTAAAACAAATTCTTTTTTATGGGTAAACATTGCCACCTTATGGCCTATTTATGAAATACGATTATAGTTGCATAGAAAAGATTGTTTTCAGGGGTTTTATAAATGATTTTCTGCTATCTCATAAATTTTTTTTTCAAGAATATATCAAACATTTTTCTTTCCATTTATTGACATTCAGCCTGTAGCCCCTAGCACAAAACCTGGGGTTACGCAGCAGGCATTTCACTTACTTGACAGCTAAATTGCTTTATGTTTATCACAGGACTAATAAAATCTGACCTACGACGGCAAAAGGCCAACCAGCAGTCTGGGCTGCAAAGAGTGAGCGTAAGTATATGTGTGAGTAACATGGGGTCAGACGTTAGTGGAGAAGGTGTTACAGCGCTCTCTGGCTCTGGTCTTAATGCATGCTGCTGCAGTTTGCTGCTGGCTGCTTTGCCTTCTGTTGCTTCCACTGCAGCGTACTGCTAACTGACTGCAGGGATTTCTGCTGCACAAGCAAAAACTTCAAAAAGGCCAATTTGCTCTCAACTCTGTGTAACAGCAAGTTAGCAAAATCTAACTAAGATAATTTTTTCTAAATAATATAAACACAGAAAAACAACTCATTTTAACACTGCTTTTCTACATTCTCACACGGTGCACCTGACAGCTGTTAAATATTTATTTTAGTTTAATTGGTTAGAAAAAAAATCAAATCAAACATTTTTATCTATAAAAAACAGATTTAACCGTTAATGTTAAAAGGATCATTCTAAAACACGTAAGAAGATAATTAATTTAATCTCAAAATAAAACTTATTGACATCCAGCTGCTTGAAGTCAACCTTTGGTTTGTGAAAATGAAAGCTGAGAGCTTGTTTCACACTGTGTGCTCTGCAGCTCACCTTTACCCTTTATCCAGCACTCCTGCACACTTATCGAGATGAAGCTATTTAACAAACCACAGTTGCTTTCGCTTATTCCAGTTCTGTTAAACATAAGATATATTCAATTAAAAGCAATTCTTTTAGCAGACCTGTGAAAGTATTGTTCGTGGTCTGGAGGATGCAGGGAGTACAGCTGGATGTGCAGATTGTTTCTGGTCCCACTGGGGATGATGTGGTGGGAAGGAGAAGGTGGAGCATAACTCCTCAGAGCTTTAAAATCCCAGCTATGACTCCAGCCTATAGGCTTCATCTCATCGGTGCAGGACTATGTGACCACAGCGTGCAGCAGCCTCTGGCAACGGCAGACATGACATAGTTCCACATCTTCACTTAAAATAACAATACTTCACAAGGTACGGGTCCAAATCAGCAAGACGGTACCGCACAGAATAAAAAGCACCATACTGCACAAAAGTAAAACCGCGACATTAGTGTTTAATATAAAATAAATATATAAAACTAAACTTTTCAGAGGAAATACAATAAACTACATTGTTTGTTTTTTACTTACAGTAATAAATGGTTTCAGTACTTTTCAAAATATATTTGTATGTTTTAATAAATGTTGGATTGTTGGACTTCAGGTTGTTAATAAGGAAAATAATGCTGTTTGCACACAAAATGCCTTCCTGTGGAATCACACACTCTGATCTGAAGCTTTTCCGAAACCCAGAAAATTAAACTGACATGTAAGAAAAGTGATTTATAGCTTTTTCCTCCTATTTGCCCAAAAAAACCCCAAATTTTTTCATTTGACATTTTACTACATGACTGTTGCTAATAGAGAGATTTTCTGTTTATGTATTATATAAAGATAGTAAATGTTTTGTACAGAACTTGTGGTTGGTGTCTCTGAATGTGGTGATGTTAGTGTCCACTGACTTCAAACACTTGACTTCTAATCCGTGTTTTTATTGTGTATTTCAGAAAATAACCCCTGACAGGGAAGAAGGCGTCTCTCAACCTTAATATCTGAAGAAGTTATAAGAAGAACAGATGTTAAAAAAACCAACAGAAACACCATGTACAGATCAAACAAGAAAACGTCTGCTCGCATAAACTTGCACACTCGATCACTAAGTGAAGCTGTTGTGAATAATGAGTAACATACATATCTACCTGTTGTGATGCTTTATTAAATAAAAACCAACAGACACACGGTGCTCTGAACAGAAGCCATAGCTGCAGAAACTCGTATGCAAAGTGCAACTATTAAACAAACCATCTTGCACATGTGAAAATGATCTTTGAGACATTTAAGTGAATACTTTTTATCCAGTTTAGGCACTTTTTGTTTTGTAAGTGCATTGTAACTGCCATGTTATTGACTAACACTACTGAATTCAGTGTAACTGGATTGTTTCCTTAGCTTATATTACTCCTCAGTCTTAGTATCCATGTATCCTACGAGCAATATTTAACAGTGTTTCTGAGTATTGTACCTGTATTATGTGTAACTGAAGTCTTTGCTTTGCTGAAGGTATTTCTTTGGTTCTGTTATTTAGAATATGCACGTTGAATGCAGACGAAGTACTGTGATGTTCCCTGTGTTGATGATTCAGATCATCTGTCTATCTGTACTGGGATTACCTGGAAGTATTACTTTTAAATCCTGCTGATTATACTTATGATTGATGCTGTGCATCTGAGAACACTTTGGAAGGTCGGTTTTGTCCTCGTTTTACATAAGTGACCTCTACAAAATGATTTCTAGCGTTAAATACTTGGATTAACTTGCAAGACCACGTGGAACACAAAGAATGTCAGCACAAAGCTTATTGGGTGGATGTGGAGAATTGAATCATTTGTTTTGCACACAAAGCAATTTTTAAACTTTACATTTGATACTGAGAAACATTGCTGAAGGTAACTAGTATTTATAGTTTCATTAACATATTTTACCTCGTGTGGTTGTCATTTACATAGTTCTGTCATTGTGATGTCGTATCTTTAGATATTGTGTCAGAACAATTTGCATAACCATTTCCTGTCATTTTGTATGCTGTTAACTGATTCAGGTGATTGAATATTTTTAGACAAGGATACAATGTGTGTTTTTTTTTTATTGAACCAAAGTCATGGACAGATCGGTAAAATGCCCTTTTATCACAAAAATAGAGCATGCATCTCAAAAAGTGATTGAAATAATAAAAAATGACAAAGACAGAAGAAAAATAAATAAGTAGTAAGAGAGAATGTACAAATAGAGTGGCGACCTGTCCAGGGTGTACCCCGCCTCTCGTCCATTGATTGATGCGATAGGTTCTGGCTCCACGTGAGCCTGAACTGGATGAAGCGGGATGGATTCAAAAGAATCACAAAATGAATTAAGTACACAATGTTATGAGTTTATCACAAAGGCAAAAAATGACTACAAAGCAAAGGTAAATCAACTAAAGCAGGACACACAACATCCATAATGAGCCGTAAGAAAGATTGATCCAAAAATATATCCAAGCACACACCTACATGACAAAGATAGTAGAATAACATTTCTTTAAAAAGCTAAACTCATGTCTAACATTTAAAGCAGTTTGTAAAAATTTCAAACAGTGAGGAATTTCTATTTTTGAATTAGTCTAATAATACTACACCATCACTAAAGTACGCCAAAACTAGAAAAGCACTCAGAGCAGACCTCCACCAAGCCACACAGTCCCCCCAGCTTATCGTTTACACCCCAAAATGTTTGTCCTACCTTTGATTTAATTAAATGAATTCCCCAACCATAAAAGCATTAAATGAAATCTCACAATGATAAAGAATCCTTTTTATGTTGCAAACAGACAAACACTGGCAAAAACACAACCTCCTTGGTGGAGAGGCAATAAATTATGTTCTTTAAAAATAACAGCTTTAATCCAAAACAGAACAGGACACAATACAAAAAGCAGCTTTCATCTGAAATAAAGCCAAAAATACAACCGTGACATCCACCTGTTTAAAAATGACACGTCAGGAAATATTCAGGAGATCAGAGTGTGTAAAAACCTACAGTGACAAACAGCTGCTATATGTTTATGAGACACTTTTAAACCAAACCAAACCTCAATGTTTTGGTAAGTGAATTGTTAAAAACATCCACAGAAAGTTCAACATCTACTATTTATTAGCAGTAAGCTGAAGCTGAACACAAACTAAAAGGATCAGAGGGGTGCAGTATGATACTCATTACAAACACCTGATTTCAACCACGTTAGTGTATCTCAACTGTAAAAATCAAGATATGGGTGCAAATGTTTTAGCTCTAAAAACCGTAGTATAAAATAAATTACACGAGGGACCAGCCCATTAGTGTGTGCTGGTGGATTCAGAGATCAGTTCCGCTTCTTCTGGCGAGCTCCCACTTCTTCCTCCGTCTCTGGAAAACACTGGAACCCAATAAGCATTCCCATTACAGAGAAACCTGGAAAATTATGATAAGGTTCTGTTAGGGCGATAATACCTTCAATTTTCCTAGAAAAAATACACATTCGGTTTATTTAAAATGTGTAAAAACCACTAGCAGACGATACTTACTTGCAACAATGAGAGGTGCCATGACTCCGATAGTCAGAGGTGCAGTTTTGTAGATGAAAGCTTCAGACAGAAAGTGTCCCAACGCCAACACAAACGTCCATAAGGTGATGTGATACAGCCTGCAGAGACTGGAATTAATATGAAGACCAATAAAAGAAGGACGATTTAGGACTTTAAAAAGCCTTACGCTCTGTTTTGGATATCTATAGCACAGGCACAGCGGATGATGGATGACAGCAATGTCCAAATGCCAAATGTTCGCGCTTGGAGACCGTTCACTGTGGATGTGGAAGAGAAGAAGCTTTTTCAGTCACTGGTCCAAAAACTGTCCATTTTAAAAACACATAAAACTGCTTATATGCTTTTTTATTTTTTTTATCTGTTTATTTTTTGTAACAGTTTTAACAATAGCTTGTCAACTTATGTCCAGCAATGTGTTGAGCCTGTGGCTGTTATAAAGGGTTTTATAATTGTTTTAGGAAATAAAGTTAAGGTAAATTTAAAAAAGATTGCAATGACAGTAATCCAGTTTGAGTTAATAAAGATAAATCAAAGGAGATTAAACCTTCACCCAAGCCTGTTAAATGTCAATACCGCACATCTGCTTCAAATAACATGCGCAGATGTGCACAGATGTGCAAGCCTTAGTATTTATTGTTCTTTTTTTAAGCATTTATCACAACCTACTGCTCACCAAACTCTGGGGTGCCCGTGTAGAGCTTTTCAGAGAGGAAGCTGTGATCTCTGAAACTTTGAACAGTGTTTCCCATCGCGATGACAGACACCATCACCAACCAGCTCCGCAGGACGTTCAGAAAGCGACTCATCTCTTCAGTCTCTGAGACTCACCTGGCACAAAAACACACCAAACGTAAACCACGAGTTAATACCATAAACTGTATAAAAGGTTAATACACGTGCAAGTGACTGAACAGGTACACATATGTGGATATTGTTTGTGTAAACCGACACCTGACCATCTGTCAGCTAGCAATACGTCACTCAAATGTCGACGCATGCTAACGTTGCAGCTATCTACAATTTGTGTAATAGTTACATAAAAAGGACATGACTTGCTTGTATATTTACCTGGCGGTATTAACCAAATCAAAGTGTTACCATGTTCCTAACGAAAACGTCAAACTCAAAGCGGGACTCGGGACAAATACATAGATGTACTCGCAATGGTACCATACAATCTTGAGCTGCGGAGTTGACCAATGAGACAGCTCTAAAAGATGCCTCGTTAATCGTACCATTGTTATGATTGGTCCTTCAAATGTTTAAGAACCCGCCCTTTTTCATTTTAACCAATGAGAATTGAGCATTTGGGTCCTTGTGGATGGTAAGTTGAGTTGTTTGGAGACGAAGAGGATATTTGGAGCAAGATAGTTATCTGTAAGTTTTGTCTTTAAAAGCCTGCGTCATTATACCCATAAATATTAATTATTCATGTCTATGATTATACCGTTACAATCAACGTACACATATTTACCTTGCGATATTTTAATACTAGTAATATACCTATAAACATTAACTATGAAGCATAAAAAATAAAGCTACTTTAGAAAATATGTATTAACGTTTTAATAATTTCTTATCATTTTTATTTTTCTATCATTTGCAATTATTTAAATCTCTGGATGTCACATAGGCCACTTATTTTCATAAAGAAGGTCTGAAGAGACTATTTCTTACAGTTTGTACCATAATACTGAACAGTAAGAGTTGCCACACAATTAGATTATTAAATTGTGCATCCAAAAACAAGACATGACTACAAACTTCTGTTGTAAAAGTATTCTAATAGCCTATAAATGAGATTTTTAGTTGCAGAAGAGAGGCAGACCACAGGCATAACCACTGGTACGTATCAATCGAAAGCAGTTCACCCAGACATGCAGGTAACAAATCCCTTGTTGCTTATATCTGTCTCACCTTCCTGTGTGCTACTACAAAAAGGAGAAAGATTTATTTTTGACAAAAAAAAACTTAAATGTTGAGAATAATCTCAATTAAATGTATTTCCCTCCATTATCTTAGGTCACAATTACATCCAGTAACATTTCTGTGTTGAGAAAATTAAATTAATCACATTATAATGTGGTACATTTAACATTTTTTACAACATCAAGTAATAATCTTCTAAGATCTCTTTATTTCTTTTTTAAAATTTGGTGACAGGTGACATTATAAGACAGTCCTAAAGGGCTGTAATCTGGTAGGTTTTTATTGTTTCCCTGCTCCAACAAACCTGATTCAAATGAAAAAGTCAATTTTTCATAAAATGTTGGATCCATTTGATTTCAGTCAGGTGTGTTGGAGGTAGGAAACATCTTAACAGGACCTGCAGGGCCACAGTCCTTAAGTATCAACAACAATTGGCCAAGAGGGTTCAGAAAGAGGTGTTTTCAGTCTTTGAGTTAGTTTAGTTTAGTTTAGTTTAAGATCCCCATTAGCCACTGAAGCAACAGTTAGCATGTTTATCTTGTCAAAGCACCATTGCAAGACAAGAGCTCTTTTGGTGTTATTTTTTTTATTATTATTTATTATTATATAGCAGCTGGAATAATAACTCTGTACATTACTGCCATCTTGTGGTGGTCATGACGCATCACAGAAAACTGGCGTTTAAATCAAAGTTGATAGATTAGTATGGAAGCCGAGTGAGATCATTTCTATGCAAGATTATGGATTTTTTTTTTTACAATCACGAGATGATCTAGAAAACAAGTGGTTGGCACTTATTCTATATGGAAAATTAATAGTTCAGTAGATTAACTTGCCACCGTGGTCAGGTTTTTGTCTTTTGGCTGTAATTTGCTGCATTGAATGTATAAATTATGATCTAGAAGAACATTAACATAAAAATACACTTCCCCTAAACACAGGTTTAATAATAACACCAAATCCAGCATCACTGGGACTGTATACCAGTTCATAATCAAACACACATTTTTTAAATTTCATTTTATTTATTAGTTAAAAAAGTGGGAACAATGCATATGAATGAACATTTTATACAAATGTAAATATGCCAGATTATAGCCTTAGGCTAATTTCCATCTGCAGACAGCCTGGCAGGTTGATGTCATCACATAAAACAAGTATTTACAAAAACTATACAGATAAGGAACAAAGGGCACAAGGACAGGAAACAGCGATCAGTCCAGACATGACAATGACATATTTGTTAAATAGACACATACATAGAACCCTATTCAACTATATTGCACAGACTCGTATTGCACTAATTCATATTGCACAAACTTCTATTGCACATGCCCCGTATTGCACAAACCCTTCAATTGCACCAAGTTCTATTACACCAAGGTCTATAATTTAATATCAGCCAGCTGAATTTATTGTTCTTTACACTGGCTAAAACCTTATTAAGCAATTTTCAGGTGATTTAGATAATTTAATTAAGGTTATCACCATAATTTAATTATGTCAACTGAACACCAGCATCCCATAGCCTTGCTTTTGGCTAATGACCTCAGTGAATATGATTATCACAATAACTTGCCTTAAAGTAACATCTGGATATCTCAGTGAAACACATATCTGATACAATTGTGAGACATACCTGCACCCTTAAAAGCCAGGGGCAGCAGTTGCCCCCCCTCCCCCCCTTTTTTTTATCTATACCAGTCATACCTGATTGAGTACTACTCTATCATCATGCTACCTTATCTTATATTTACCCCCTGATAAGCATACCGTGTCTGGTACTGCCAGATAGTCTGGACTTTTACAAGCGTGTTTGTTAGTACAATGCATTGGTTTGTTATTGCCCACCACCTTATGAAACTGTGGGTCTCTGTCTTTATCTGCTTGACTGACATAAACACTGTGTCGAAAGGCATTCTCTCAGCGTTAGGTAAGCCACTCATTTAGACCTTTTAACATCATCCTGGACGGAGATTTCAGACAATAAAACTGACCAAAGTTGCTCACTATAACATTGGTTGCAACTATTTCTTTCTCTCTGTGTATGCATTCATCTTAATGTATTTTTGTCTCTTTATTCTATTTCCTCTTATAACCACCCATCACACAGAGTGGCTGTAAAAAGACCCCCATCTCTTTTGTTTTTAACCACTGAAAAGCTTTTAAAGGTATAAAATAATGTGAAGTTGTATACCCCCATCGTCCTCTATATTAGGTATACTTTTAGTTTCAATCTGCATTCACTCATTCAGAAATGCCTAATGACATTGATACAACAATGGGAACATTTCTCAGACACATTAGTCAGTTTATTTTGACATAGTAGCAGATTTGTCCACAAAATTACCTTATTCATTCCTCAGTAGTACCTAAGTAAATTTTGTGGCCCCTATTGTAAAATGTTACCGATTTGCCGATCTGCACGTTAATGATGCAGATCTTTCCACTACATTTCAAAATATTACTCATTTTGAATGTCATGCCTCCACTAAGCTAGAAAAAAAAGCAGGAACATGGGCTTTTTTTTTAAACAACTGTGCTACATTGCTTTTCCTTTCAACAGCATGCTGTAAGCATTTGGAAGCTGAGGACGCTATAATGAAGCTTTGTAGGTTGAATTATTTCCTGTTTTAGCCAGGACAACGTGTGCTTCATAAAGTGGCACACGTGTCAATGGGAGGCAGGTCTGAACTGCGGGCAGGTTGGTCTAGTACCCCCCACGCTGTGTAATAAATGCAGAATGTGGATTGACATCATCTGCTGAAATAAGTGGGGATACTTCTGGAAAAAGACTTTTCTTGGATACAGCATGCGTTGCTTCAAAATTTGTTCCTATCAGCGTTAATGTTGCCTTCACAAATGTGCAAGTTATCCATACTATGGGCACCAACACACCCTCAAACCATCACAGTTGCTGCTTTTGAACTTTGCTGATAACAATCCAGATGGTCCTTTTCCTCTTAGACCCGGAGGACATCATACCCATGCTTTCCAAAGACAACTTGAAATGTGGACTTAACAGCACACTTTCACACCTCTTATCCGTCCATCTCAGATGAGTGCAGGCCAGAGAAGCTGCATCGTTCTGAGTTCTGTTAAATGGCTTTCACATTGCATAGTAGGGTTTTAACCTGCACTTGTAGATATAGTGATATCTACAGCTAGTTAACAAACTAGAGCAAACCGGTTTGCTGGAGTGTTTCCACATTACAAACCAAAGTCCGTTTTAAATGCAGTGCTGCCTGTGGAAATGAATGCCACAGGTAGAGATGTGACATTTGACACTAAGACCACGAAGTCTGTTGAAGGAGGCTGGTTTGAATCACTATGATGAAGCATGTATCAAATCTCTGTGATCATGTGACCAAAGACGTCAGAGGTCTCGCATACATCTGAATCAAATGCCACAAGTCAGATCATTGTTTTAATTTTTTGGTGTTTCTTCAGTCATTGTGAGAGAATTATGATGGAGGAAATTAAACACATAGGAATACTGTGACCTTGTCACTGACAAAGGAAGGTGTTATATGGTTTGGCTCAGTGTCTTCCCGTAGCTATTGGGAGGTTAGATGATTACAAAAAAAGTTTAATAGTATATATAAAATTAACATAATGTTTAAATAGTTTCTTACAAATATGGCTGTTAAATCCATCCATCTTTGAGGCTGTAGCCTGTAAAGTGATGCCATGGTTTCTTTGAGTCTGTCATACCAATCTAAATCATGTTTGAAGCTATTGTAAGCAGTCACAGGACAACACATTTACACGTCTTATTAGTAAATTTACATTTAAAAAGGTATTTTTTTAATGACTGGACATGACAGCTTAAACCTCTGTGTGAAGTAGAATAAACTAAATTGTGTGAACTGGAGACCCCTAAGTCTCAATGGGGAAACACCCCCGAAGATCCAGGCAAAAAAAATGGTGGTGGCAAACCAACCGGACATAGTGTTTATGGATAAGCAGCAGAGGAAAGCCGTTGTGATTGATATAACCGTCCTCAGTGATAGAAATATCTAACCCAGGAGTGTCCAAAGTCAGTCCTCGAGGGCCACTGTCCTGAAGATTTTTGATGTATCCCTGTTCCAACACACCTGGCTTCCATTAAATGAACACAAAAGCCAATGAAGTTCAGCATAATGACGGATTAACTTGAGTCAGCTGTGTTGGACCAAGGATACATGGAAAACCTGCAGGATTGTGTCCCTCGAGGACCGACTTTGGACACCCCTGATCTAAACAGTGGCTCAGACAGGAGAAACATCAGACATGTCCATCCAGAAGAGAGCAGACCAAGGGAAGTGTAAGATACTGCAAATGACCCTCCACCTCCCAGGACTCTGGTAGAGGAGCTGATCTTGAGATGAACAACCACCCTGCCTAGAGGAGATGAGAGTTTCACTCCTCTCTTAAGCACCATGCAGCACTCACTTCTCTGCCAGATTGTCCACAAACGTCTTTTGGATTCTGGCTCTACAGTCTGTTGTGAAACCGGCTGTTCTGGACAGGACCCTGCTCTGGACCAAGACCTGACCCTGCTCTCTGCTCTCTAATGGATCTGTTCCTCAGATTAACAGACCTGAAGGCAACAGCTGGTGCTCATTCACTAGACAGAGCCATGTCTAGACTTGCTTAAACGCTATCCATTTACATAGATATTTCACTGACTGCTAAATTGAATTATTTTATCCCAGAATGACAGCTGAAATCAGTCAGTGGGTTTGATTTTTAAGGTTCAGCCAAACAGTAATGATTCAAATCTAATGTACTCAGGAAATTGTCTAAAACATTAACAAACTTCCCATGCTTAAAAATTCCCAGAGGTCCCAGTCCCTTTCCCAGGTATAAAGCTCAAATGCAGTAATGTATTGTATTCTGTTTTACAAAAAAAAACACTGCTGAGCTGTTCCAAGAAATTCATTCAGTGCGTTTCTTGGCTTCCTGTGTTTGTACAGAAGCATGAGATGAATAAAACTGTCATGCATTTATGCGTCTTTGTCAGCTACAAACTGGAGGTGCCGCTCATTTACAGGGTATGTGAATTAATACGCAAAGACAATTTCTATCAAAACATCCAGAGAATACAGAAGACTCTTTGCTTCAGAAAATTCCATATAAAAACATGGACATCCCTGCATCCCTCTGAGCAAATGAAACCTGACAGGAAGGGACACTGATCTGATGCAAAGCTGCATTTAGATGTTATCATCTTTCTTCATTTCTGGCCTATGTTGTTGTGTTGGCCCATAGAAAAAACCAACAGCATCCTTTAGATTAGGGGTGCCCAAAGTGGGGTCCGCAGGCCAAAATTGGCCCACCAGCACTTGCTCTTGGCCCACTAGTAAATGTTTGTATTTAGAAACCTACAGATCTTGATAAAAAGGCATTTCAGAGCTTAATAACGTATGATAATAATATCTCTTATGTCCATTAAGTCTCTAGCAATTTATATAGGGTTGTATGTGTCATAACTCCTGAGGACGAGCAAGCATGGAGGAGATGTGTAGACCCAAGGCAGGCAGGAGGCAGAGGCAGAAGGATGCAGATGAGGATATTTAATATAAAGAAAACCAGCCAGCAAGACAAGACATCC
>JBAMHV010000021.1:8770123-8790710 GCA_037177535.1 Pseudomugil gertrudae | reverse complement strand
TGAACTAACAAAGACCAGGTGGAAGTAATTAAACAAAGCTAGAAAGAACATATGGAAACCAAAAACAGGAAATACCAGAATAAAACCGGAACCTAAACAAACCAAACTCAAACACAAACCCTGACAGTATGGGTATAAACAACTTTTATATAGTTTTATTAGATAGGAAAGATTCCCCACGCTTTAAAGCTGCAATGTTTGGCACGTGGCTCACTGACTCATTTTCTGTTTGGCCCTTGAAGGGAAAAATTTTGGGCACCCCTAGATGATGCTTCAAACAACCTGAGTGATATTGACCTTTAAAAAACACCCAATACCTATTTTGCTGTTTAAAACTGTAAAAGGAAGCGGAAGTTTGAGCTTTATTGCGTAGCCACCATCCTCCGGTTTTCACGAGCTGATGAAGGCTAAAAAGTGTGTGAATGTTTAAAAATCAGCCAAGTTAATGGACTCTGTGTTATGAGTTGTGTTGACTTGTGACACTTCTCTGTCAAAGGTTAAGACTAAATCTTAAAGTTTTGAGTAACGGTAATGTATTTTTCTGCATTCAGCTTTAAATCATTGGGTGTTTTAGAATAGCTTGGGTGGTCTTGACCCCTAGGTTGGAGCGCTGCTCTAAATTATCTTATCAAACCAAAATAAACCTGATTTAGCTGGTTTGGCTGGAATGACCTGCGTTTGCACACGGGAAGATTAATTTATGTAAAAACAGTCTTATGTTTGTTGTAGATGTAAGTAGGGTTGTTTTATAGCTGCAAAACAAACTATTCTTTTTGTTTTCAGTTGAATGAAATGGCTGTTTTGGTTTGAGGAAGTTTTACAGCTCAGATGTGCTGCCAAACTTGTCAGACGCCATATAAAAATGCAACAAACGAGCAGAAATGACTCATTAAATAGCAGGATGTATCATTTAAATGCGGCCTGACACCACAAAAAGTGAGTGCACATCACCAGACCGGAAACAGAGAGGAAATATCTGATCTTTCTGCTACGCTCCGCTCAACGCTCTCACTGCCAAAATCAATCAGCTTTTTCTTCTCCAGGCTGAAAAATTCCTGCTAATTCATATCTGAGCGCAGTGGGAGTAAACTGTGTGCATACTGACAGAAAGAAAATGCGGTGTGAACCCAGGCAGTCCCTTGGCTGGATGTTATCTTATGTGTGTGTGTTTGTGTGTGTGTGTGTTTGCTCTGATACAGCTGTCTTTTGAAATAAGTATCTAGCAGACATTAATAAGCCGCGCGGAGTAAATCACACACTTCCAAGGCCTTGGCTCTTGGAGGAGCTCGACAAGGTTCCAACTCTTGGAAAACATATGCACGGTTCCTTTTCTTCTCAGGAATTTTTATAAAACAGTGGAAAGAATGTCAGCTTGATATTTGGAGAGAAGAAAGAAATACGTTCATCTCTTTGGTTTGCTTTTTCTCTGAACTGCAGCCAGCACTGAGGTTATGCTACACCCTAACCCCCCCTTACAATCTCTTCTCAACTTCGCCACCTGGACCACATCTCAACCTCATAAATGACCCATCTCCCACCACCAGATTGTGTTTTTATAGGCTGTTATTGAAGGTTGACCTGCTATGGCAGGCAACATTGAAACTTCTCCTCATCTGATTATTCTTTGATCTCTGTGATTAACTGCAGTGTCACGCCGGCTGTTTGGAATTAAGTATTTAATGTTGTTCTGTATGAATTAGCTTGTAGTCTCGTAGCTTTAAGTCTGTGATAAAATACTGCCTGTATGTTCCTCACATTATCCTCTGCGTGGGCGACACTTTGTTATTGTGTAATAATCCACTGAGAATGAATTTGGTATAGGTTTATACATGCTGGTAACATCATACAATCCACTCTTTATATGTGTGTACAAACAGGCAACAGAAGATGTGTACTGGTGATTTTTAAATAATGTATGCCATGGTTACTGGTCTCATATGAGCAGAAATCTGATACAGCAGAAGTACATAAATGCTGTTTCATAAAAGCTTGTTTGGCTATAATTCTTTAACAAAAAGCCCTAAAAAAGAAGCAATATGAGGCAATATGAGGCTATACTAACATAAAGAAAATATAGATTAATTGGTATAAAAACTAAATAGATATATTTGTTGAAAAGTGATGTGGTGCAGGGAAGGATTTGGGTCTGAACCTGGAGATTGCTTTTATTCTAGCTGTTTTATTCTGCTCATCATCATTTTCTATACTGCTTAATTCAGTTCTGGGTGGTGGTTACTGCTTTTCCCAGCAGTTAGCAGACGAGAGTACGTCAGGTCATCTGTCTATCACAGGGCCAACACAGAGAGACGAACACCCATTCACACTTAATCCTGGGGACTAATTAGAGTGACCAATTAACCTAACATGCATGTCTTTAGATAGTAGAAGGAAGTAAGAGAGAAGCCACGCATACACGGAGAGAACATGCAAAAACTCTGCACAGAAAGGCCACTGTGACCTTCCCACAGCTGAAGCTCAAACCAGCAACCATCTTGCTGAACCACTGTTCCACCATGCTGTGACTAGATAAAACATGGAAAGCTGACTGGGACTATAGTATTGAAAATATCAAGAGGACTAATACATTACACATCAATGTAATGGTGGTGTAGTGATTAGTGGGATAATAATGACCTAACTCAAATCCAACTTTTCACTTATTTATTTCCTCTTGATAAATAATTGCTCCAAGTTGATTCCTGTCAGCTTCCTTCATGCGCGAGTTCTTTCTCTTTCCAGAAGAGGGCATTCCAGACTTTGCAGACTATCTGCTGTGGAGCGAGAGATGCTGGTGATTTTGAAACAAAGCGCTCTATTGTTTCAGTTCTAGGATGTGCTAATCAACTGTTACTGATTGTGTCATTGTTCAAAGATCATTTCTATGGGCAGCTTTTATGTAATTGCTCTACATTTTTGGGTGCCGGTGTTGGTTTACCAAACCAAAAACAGTCTGTGATGACACACAGGTAGGCCAGAAGAGGGTATGATGATTTATGGAGCGACTGGCTTCTCGCCTCGCTCTGATAGAAATATGCGTTCATGCTGGAAACAGTGTGCCACTGCCCCTCTTATTTGCTGGCTTCATTATCAACTGTGAGCTATAAATCACAGCCAAATCCTGAGCTCTGCTTTTATCTCCTGACATTCTTTTGGTGGTGTTGGTATTCAGGTAGATGGTGCATGCCAAGGAATTCTTATTATTGCACATGTGGCATCCACTCCTCTCAAACACTTCCAGATTAATCTCTTCCTAAGGCGCCCCTGTTATTCCATCAAGTGTCAGCCTCATGAATGTGATTCTATCTATTTTAGCTCCTGCATAAAGAAACAAGAACAGATTTGTCACAGCTGACTATAATCAGACTCCAACAAACATCAAGAACACATTTATGCACGTCGCTAACAGCAGTATGTACAAAACAAGCCCTGGTTGCATCAGGTAAGCCTCATCCAAACGCTGCAAAGAAGGAATGAATGTGTGCTGTTATGGGAATCCCACTGACTCATCCTTTTGCTCCAGCTCGGGTGTTTGAAGTTCATTTCTTCCTTTTCATCTGCAGTGACCCTGAAGCTGAAGATTATGGGAACAAATGTAGTATGAGTGCAATATGGAGGTATTTGAAGCCAAAAGAAAAGACCAGCACATGTATGTCAAACATTCATCTTTTGTTTTTTTTATCTTAGTATCCAAGTATCATGGAGCCTTTCATAATAAATAGCAGGAGAGAGTAAACTCCGGACAAGTCATCAGTTTATCACGACTTAATGATTCTTAAATAACACTGACATATGTTTTATTTTCTAAAAACAGTCTAGTTCTTCTACTGAAGTTGTATTTTTAGACTATTAACTGAGACGAAGAGGTGAGGTATGTTTCCTAATGAAATCTAAGCTCTAGAAAAAATCTCTCTGCAGATACATATAAATAATCATACAAATGACCACAGCTCTCACATTTCCTTTCAGTTTCATATTCATTGTCCAGTGGTTTGTCCATACTGTTTGTCCACTGGGCCATGCTGAGGTAGCAGACAGTATTTCCTCAGTGTGGAGCCTTCCTGCATGTTGCTGCTCTTCTGACTGACTGCCTGATCATAGAGAGCCTGTTGACTGAAGAAAGAATTTGCTTCCTCTCCTCTGTTGCCATTCAGCTCAGTCTGATTTAGCTTGGCTGTTTTCTTGGCTAGTCTTGCTTAGCAGCAGGCTTGTGTGAACTCCATTTTGGAACCATTACCCGTGTTAGTGTTGGCACTAATTGTCTGCGCTCCCTCTCTGAGTCTGGCAGCCTTTCTGAGATTTGGGTTTTGAAAGTGAGTATACGTTGGCCTTTGCTCCCTCAGCGCCAGTGCGTCTTTTTCACTCTTTTTCCTCTTTCTCTTACTGTTTCTGGTTGTTTATAATTCTCCCGCTCCTGCTCACACTCTCTTTCACCTCTCACATGTTAGAAAAATAAAGGGCTTGCAGTTGTGACAGGTTTCCCGGGACATAATAACCTTCTGGTTGGAGGTTGTTTGGGCTGTGCTGTGACTCAGTAAGGAATTCACCTGCATAAAGATGCAATCTCCACCCCTAGCATCTCTGCTGGGTTGAAAAAACACATTAACCCACGGTGTGAATGTTGACCATGCAGGTATTTACAGCGTGGCTCACCAAGCCTTAACCTGAGACATAAACACACAACCAGGTGACTTAAAAGTTTGTGAAAGTCTTTTGAAATATACTATACTTTTAATAAACAGAATTATTTGAAGATAAAAGCATCTTAACTTATGTGATAAGTAGCTACAGTTGGCCAGTTTACAGCATATATATGTGAAAGTGCATCATGGTGTAAAAAAGAAGAGAGAAATTGTTGCAACCCGAATAGGTTTTGTCTAAAATGTTTGTACTCCACAATAAGACTGTGCACAGAGTAAATTTAAGAATGTCCTTACCCTACAGTGAAGCAGTCTAACTCTAACTAAGACAATTCAAGGCAACAGCACCAGCTAATTGATTAAATATGTCATAATGGTGTTCAGGAGAACACTACCGTAATCAGTATGTAATTTCCATAAGGACAAAGCTAAAGGAAAATACGGCGCTTCCGAAAAGTGCTTTATTCCACTGGTGACTCATGCTGGTGGCAGTACATTAAGGTAAAACAAAGTTTTTTTTTGGCTTGTGACTCAATGCAAATTACGGGAAATGGAAACAATTTTGCAAATTGTGTCTGACCTGGTGAAGATTAAAATGGTGTGATTTACCAGCTGTTTCCAGTCCAATCCAGCAAAAACATATGACCAGCTGGCTTCTTCTTAGATATGACAAACTAAAGATAATCAGGATGAACGTAAGGACTATCCACTTTAACTTCTTTTAGATGCACACTGCTTTTTATTTTGCTACTCCTTGAGATTTTTTTCCAATTAAGAAAACAATTTTTCAGCTGAAATAAAACCACCGTACTGTCACACTCTGGTGACTCTACACATCCTAATTCATTAGCTGATTCACTGTTTTTTTAGGCATTCAAACAATTGCTTCAGATTTGCTTCTTTTGTGCACAAAAATCTGCCTGCTGCAATGATAGATTCTCAATTACACCAGCAAATGAAAGAAAACTCAGGCTCTCTGTCACTGAGCTGAGTCTGGAGCTGATCGTTTAAATTGTTTAATCCAGTGAGACAATAATCCTCAGCGAGTTGTTCTAAGATGTCATAAGTTGTTCTACCAAAGATGAATGAAGTCAATGTTGTGGAAGGACAGTCAAAGCCTCAATTTAATCCACTAAAAAATGCTGTGGTAAGACAATAAGCAAGCAAGTAACCGAGAAGGAAAAGGCTAAATTGATTTCTTCTCTGCAAATGTAGCAGATTAATCAGAAGTGACTTCAAATGTTTGGGATTCAATTATTTCAGCTTGAGAGGATCCGATAAGATACTGCAGAACAGCCCACACACACTCACATGTGTGACATGTTGGCTCATTTTCACTTATAAATGACATTTTTGTTTTCTCCACATTTGGGATATGTCTCTTTCCATTTAGGACAATAGAGAAATATGTGACCCTGTGATGGACTGGCAACCTGTCCAGGGTGTAACCCGCCTCTCGCCCTCTTTTTATACAGTCAATGTTCTCGCCCAAAGGTTGCTGTGGTAGGCTCCAGCTTCCTGTGACCCTTCACTGGAATAAGTGGTACATGATGGCTGGATGACAGAAATATCTGAAGTGTTTGTGAAGTTTAAATCACTGTTGTATCTGGAGTGAAAAGCAGAAATAAAACTCACTATGACTGTTTTTATAATGCTATGCTACTAATACTCAGCCCTCAAATTCCACTAATAGAAATGCTCACTGCATACAAGAGATGGCACTGAAGCTTGCACACTGCATTATAGCATTTACAGTTTTAAACAGTTATTTTGGGCAACCAAAACCAGATTAAGTTGTGACTCAGTGTATAGTAATTATACATTTAGGTGAACACATAGAATGAGAGAATTGGGACTGGAACATCAACACTTGCTCAACGCTAATAACTGAATTCTCCAGATTAGCTTTGAAAAGGTACTGCTATCATATTAGCACTAAATTAAATACCTAAATCATTCTTTATCTTTTCAACTTTTCAAAATAGGTGCCTACATTCATACCAGTTCAGTACTGAAGAAAGTGAAGTGTGTAAACCTGCATTAGACTTTTGAATGAGACACATAATACATTGTGGCCTGCAGTGAATATGCCCATTATCCTACCTCAGCCGTATCTGTTTACTGTTAAATTTAGTGTAATTTTGTTGTCTTCAGATGGCCTCAAGCAAATTAATTATGCCATTCATAGTCTGTACTGGATTAGGTTTCCAAAAAGAGACAGTGACGGTTCCACAGGACCACCCTCATCTTTTGTCTCTGTTGATCTGTCTTTCCCAGTGTGGTCATATTGCATGCACACTTCATCTCTGAGTATATAAGTATCAATACAGGGACATGCTGGAACCCATGTAAAGCATGCATTTAACAAACATGCAGGTCAAACTAAGCTTATGAGTTCAAACTCGTGTATATGCCGTTGTTTCTGTCTCCTAAATGAAGCCCATCCAAAAACACCTGCAAGTCATATTCTTTTAACGGCATTTGGCCACATATACCCTGCTCCTCTTGCACTTATTCTTGATGTAGCCTTCTGCCCTCTGTTTTACAATGCAGAGAGCTTTCTTCTTGGGCCTCAGCAGCTGCCTGGCAGTAAACAGGTAAAGCATCAAAACAGGTTAGCTCAGTGAACGTGCTGATAAAAGCAGCCATTGTTTGGACTTTTTATGCAATCTCCGGCTTGTCTGGATCGAAGTCCAAGACTATAAAGCACATTATAATTTTAATTCACTGCAAATTGTTCCCTACCATTTTCATGTCTATTAATGGTTTTAATACAATGTTTATTGTTTTCAAATGGAATTTCTTCCCTTTGCTCAAACTGCACGTGTATCTAAATGGGCATACCATAACAAAATCTTTTTATAGCTCCGTAATGTCTCATGTGGGAAGAAATAAAAACAACAGATTTTTTGTTTTTCATTGTAAGACGTGTATTTGAGCGTGTGTGTGTGTCTGTGGGGAGAAAATGCCACCCATGCAGCGCCTACCGCTGCCGTGTGATTAATGGACAGGCTTTTTTGCTGAGAGATGCTGATTACGAGATGTTTTGACTAAGATCTGATTAGCCAAGCCAAAGGCCTATTTTATTACACACAAAACATTCCACTTACTGGTCCTGTGTTCCACTGAGTGTCCCTCATTAAGTGCTGAGTGTGGCTGGATGTGCTGTCTGTGCATCACTCTCCCTGTTTTACATTTGTCAGATACTCCCACACTGCGGTGTGGGGTTTGTGTGACTGTGATGACAGTCGAGCTGCTGTATAACTGAATCGTTTTAAGCAAGATTAATGGTTTGAAACCCATTATCACAATATGAATGTGAAGTGTTAACTGAAGCTGAAACTTGTTGTCCTCAGAGCGTTGGCTCCATGCTGATCTGATGTACTTCTTGAACCAGCAGTGAAACAGCTTAGCAATCATGATTTATCTCAGAATGACGCGAATGTAATTCAATTGTCCTCGCCCATGAAGGAAAAACACACTTGAAAGATGCTGTTGTTATTGTGGGCCACCAGGCTGCGTGGCCAGGGTGGGGATATCATTATTTTTGGGCGTTTGTCCCCTATGGTAAATTTTCCAGCAGCACCCCTCCTATAATGAAGAAAGCAAAATGCTCTTCATCATCCCTTTTTTCTCTTTTGTGTTTTTTTTTTACTTTCCCTCCTTCCCTCTTTAATGGGTGAGCTGTGGATGTTCACCGCCTCTCGCCTCCTTGTCTGTGATGCTTGTTGTGGGCTGTCTGTGAACCCATTTAAAAGTGCTCCCCCGGCAGCGGTCGAGCCACAGAACAAACGTGTCTGACACTGAGCCGCTCGGCAGGCTTGCGGGGCATCAGCGGCGTCTGCTCCTAATTGGGGGAAAATTCATAGCACATGGAGTCTGCATGTCGGAGGCTGGTGAGGTGGTGTAACACCTCCCTATTTTCCCTTATTGTTGTGGTGCCGCGGATGAGGCACTGCAGGCTCAAAGACATATATTCCAACTTGCTCTGTTCCCTAACACTGATGGATTATGTTTTATGACACGCACATGTCTGGTTTGTATTGGCCATGGGGATTCTCCACTGACACATTGCATTCCCTAGCCCCCTTACTCAATGCTAACCATCACAAATGAATGCCTAACTCTTACTCTTACCCAGAGCAAGACTAAATTATTGTCTTTAAGCTTACAGGCAGTCTCCATAAGTAACATTTTTGTCCCCATCATGAAAGAAAAATAAAACCAAACTCTTCACCTTCCTTGTTTTCTCCATCTGTGTGTGTTTTTCTAAAATCTGAATGGAATTGGATAAGTTAGCATGTGGGGGTAAAGAAACTCTGCTAGAATGAGCACAGTATAGTATTGGGGGTCCAGTCCATCCTGAGAATTTAAAAGTGGCTTGTGTTGCAGCGCTTGGCTCATGGATGTATGGCAAACTCTACGCATACAGTCTAATAACCTGATGGTGAATAATCACCAGGTTTTATCCACTTTGAAGATGTTAGTGGAAGTTTAGCTGTCCTTATATTCTTCCTTTCAAATCTACGGCAGACATGTTTCATGTTATCGACTTGTATACTGCTTTTTATTTAATGTTAAACAGAACAATCTGAGATGATTTTACCTTCGTGACATGGTGAATTATCCTGCTAGAAGTTGGTACACTGATCATAAACAGACATGATCAGCAGCAATGGTCAGGTGAGCTGTGGTATAAACCAGGCTTGGTTGATACTAGGGCTTAAAGTTTCCCAAGAAAATACCTCCATGCCGTAACTAAACCACCAACAGTCTGAACACAAATGGTGACCCTACCAGCTACATGTGGCAGCTGCAATCAAGACTCTTCAGGCCAAACAACATGTTTTCTATCTTCAATTGCCATAAAAAGCTGAGAGTAGTGGTACGTGGCCTTCTGCTGCTCGAGCTCATCTGCTTTAAGTGTTAATGTGAGGTGGCATCCTGGATACTGTGGTCGTAGGTTACTGTTGTCTTTCTAGCATCTAAACCGGTCATTCTCTCACCGGTCATATCTATAATGTTTATAATTGAACTCAAACTGTGTATCATGGGTGATTTTTCTTTGCATTGCAGAAGATTCTCAACAATAAAGTAAAGAATGGATGGATGCAGAGCAGAAACAAGGGCAATCTTTAGACTATCTCTCCTTGAGAACTCTGTAGCCCTGATGTCCATCCCCCGATGGGGATTTCATCTCTGTAGGAAAACACTCCACTGGCAGCTTTAGTTTGAGTTTAGATAATGTGACGAGTGCTGTTGCTCGGCTGTGAGTTCTGCCAAAACATTTTGGGAGAAACTTGTATTTGAGAACTTTGGTTCTACATCCCATTCATCAATCTCTGTCCCACATGTTATGTGATTTCATCCACAGCTTGTTTCATTCTATTGAAGCAGACTGGTTTGAATCCCTGTGTCGAGATCTCTATCAAATCTCTGTGATCAGGCCTTATTCATCCCAATGAAACACCAGATGAAAGATTACTTATTTAGTCTTTGGTGCAGTTAAATTCATTGTTAGAGATCTTTAATTGTGAGGGAACCTTCTGTATCCCAGTTTGTCATATGAGATTTTGCTAATTGTCTCCCAGTAACTGTTGTGAGGACTAAATAGCTGTGGAAAATTAATAAATGGGATAAATAAAAAAATTGTTGTAATATTTAAATGTTTTTTGAGAAAAAAATGGCTATTAAGTTCACTAATCATTAAGATAATAGCCTATAATATCCAAAACATGATGCTGAAATACCTTTAATCTCACCTTACAGCTCAAACCTGTTATTTTTCATTTAAATCATGTCTCAAACACATTCTAAGTAGTGACAAGACAATGCATTTATACATTTTATTCTTAAATTACATCAAAAATTAAACATTTCCTAAGTGACCAATGACTCAGAATAACTGTTTAAATGGGACATATGATGCAAAATCCACTTTTTTTTAGCTCTTTAATACGTGTTTTGGTGCACTTTTAAGTGTTTAGGAATACAGAAAATGTACATTTATTCCATCCTGATGCTGTGCATATATCTTTATATTCTTTGTGGTCATACTTTTCAATCTGTTTCATTTTCTCTATTACGTTTTTTTTTTTATCTATTACATCACAGTATTTGCTGTGGGTCTGCCAAATAAGGTCGTGGACTTCCAGGTAATCAAATTTGTGAATCTGAAACGTTGACATTTTTAATAAACTTACGAATAAAATGTTTCTCTGACGGGAGATTAGCGTATCGTTACTATTAAGCTACAAACAAGGTAGAAGTTCCTGTGACCTGGAGGGGGGCGGGGCATGACACACCTTATTCACATTTAAAGAGCCGCTCTGAAGACGCACCTCTGAACAGGGTTATAAGGTGTGTGTGGAGCGATACACACCTCCGAACAGGGTTATAAGGTGTGTGTGGAGCGAGAACAACCAGGAATTCAGACCAAAGCATTGCAGTTCTATTTTATAATAACAATACATTAATGATTTACATGTTAAAAGGAAGGCTTTAAAAGCATGATTTATCTCCTTTAAGGTTGAATTTACTGCTCTGTGTTGAAGTAGAATAAACTAAAATGTGGGAATTATTGCAGGTTTGTGGCATCTGCCACCACAGATGTCATATATATGGTCTGTCTTTGAGGATTTGAAGCTTCAAATTCTATTGTTGAAACAATATTAAAGGCCACACAGATCCTCATCTGCCCATCTCAAGCTATTTTAGTGCATCTGTGCACACCAGGTTAGTGTAACACAGAGATGGCTTTCTAATGGTTTTTCCTCTTTTTGAATATAAATAAAAAAGCAGGGTATTTATGTGGCTACAGACAGACAGACATTAACTCAAAGAATTACTTTCCTTCCTTTGTCTCCAAAGTTAATGCAATGACCTGCTGAGACCTTGGTAATTATTTTTAACTTGAGGCCTTTCTTTATTCTTTTTCTTCACAGTGGCATCTGCACGGGGATATGTATGCTGTCATTCTCATCCTAGCCATGATCTGCTGAACTCAATGACTGTTAAACTTCATTCTTAATTCAGTTTTATCAGTGTGATGCTCAGTACAATATCAGGCCACTGCTTCCTGTCATGCTGGCTTTTGTATGCTTAACACTGGCATTGACCTGAGATGCTAGAACAAACAGAGCTGGTTATTGCAGCTTTGAAACCCCCCCCCCCAGCCTATTCTCAACACAGTCTGTTCTTTTGAAGTACCATTAGAAGGATTTTTTCCTCTGGCTCTTTGACTGGGTTTTACCCTACTCCAGTAAAAGACTGTGGTTTCCCTGCATGCTGCTGCTTGGGCCGACGGGTCATTGGCTTATTGGGTGACACTACCCAGAGCAGTGTGAGGGCCTTTCATATGGCACATAGGTCGACTCTGCTGCACTCAGCCATATATCAATCAGTGAAATGAGAGAGAAATGGGATGACATGGAGGTTTTTCTTCTTTCTTACACTGGGAACTTCCTGACCACTTTGTGAAAGGCTTATATTGTGTCACTCAGTGCTGAGCTGCTAGAATGAAATGCTGTATATACAATCCATGGCTTCAGGCTCTCTAATTCCTTGGGTTTTGTCACTTGGGACACACCTTCACATTTCCAGCTTTACACTTCAAGATATATTTCTCCACTTGGACATGATTCAAGCTCATGATGGAGGCTTCTTTTAGTATTTTCCCTTTTATTAGGATCCGCCTGCCGTTATTGTTAATAAGCGTTGACAGCATGTAGATATTTTTACTTCCTCATGCAGAAGAAGATTTTTTAATGCATATGAGAAGATAATTACAGTCTCACTTTGTTTTTTGATCTACTGGCTAACATGAGCTTTATCATGAAAGAATAAATGTGTGTATATATCTAGTTACTGTCTAAACCTGTAGCAGCATTAGTTAACGTCTTTCCCTTGATTACACACGTTAATCTTGGCTAAATCCTGCATAATGGTGCTCTGATAACATTTCTCCTTACCCTTCTCTTTAAAGTGGATCTTGGTTGGTAGCATCTGCAGTGAAACTCTTTTTCATTGTTTTCCCCTCTGTACAGCTCTATGGTTTTGATGTGCTCATTTACTCCAACCTCAAACCCTGGCTGTTAGAGACAAACCTTTCTTCTGCCCCGTCTTGGTGAGTTATGCAATCGTTTGATTATTTTATTTGTTGATTCAGGAGAATCTTACTGAAGACATTCCAGTTACCCTGTCATCTTAATAAAAACATGACAGTTCACAAAAAAGAATAAACATCCTTTTGTTTATTAAAACTTAACTGTGAAAAATCTTATCTTCTGCAGGAGTTTAGTTATCTTGCCTCAGATGACACATTCTGCTCTACTATCTGTGTTTTCCTTTATCTATGATGATGATGCTTTTGACATTGTTTTAAAAAGGCAGACACTCTACTTGCTTAAAGTGATGCATGTTTGGATGTGAAGATAAAGGCTAAAGATATCAGACATGTGTTTACTTGTGGGTAAGTGCATGTTGAAACAATGACTGAACACAACCTATGTTTTATTCCTTATTTTTTAAAAGCTGTTTGAATATTCAGAGCTTTCAAATAAATCCACCCCGACCATTAAGAGCTCCAAACACTTAAAAAATTAACTTGAAGCAAAATAAAAAATACTATGTTGTTTTGAGAAAAGAAAACACAAAAGTGTCATTATTATGCTTTCAAACATTAGCCCTGGATTTGAGCTGATAGTCATATATTGTTATATCTGCATTCCTGCATTCCACAAGTTGAGCTTGACTGCTGAAAATATGCATGTATGCCTTCCAACTTGGCTTCATTGTAAAAAGGAACAACCACAAACTTCATTATAATTAACATTAAATTACTTGATGATAAATTTGTCAACACAGGTTTTATTTATTCTGTCTAAGCGGAAGGCACAGATCCGACCTGTCTATATAACAGTTTTGGAAGAGATGAAAGATATACTGAATAGCTGTTTTGTCTTCGCTTTTCTTACTTAAAGCTGAAATTTGAAACCTAGTGTCTCAAACCTGTCCCACATCACAGGAAGATGCAATTAAAAACAAAACAAAATACAATTTGTCCGACACAAATTAATCCTTTACTTTGTCTTTATTATTGTTCACATCATAAACCCAGTGATGATTGTAGCCCAGTGATGAACCATTTAAAGTGGCACTGAGCCATTAAGCCTATCTGTGGTCTCGATCTATTGATATTAGATGAATGCCTATTGCATGCATCTGTGCACGAGAGCATATTTTTGTGCACCTCAGAGAGGGCCGCGCTGTGGCTTAAAACCCTCCCCTCCGGCTCATTAAATGAAAGAGTAGAATCATAAATTGCCAGTTATCTTTGGACTGAAACCTTCCTGCGGGTCTGGGGAAAATAAGCAGTGGCATGTAAAACACTGCACATCTATTATGTACCAAACAAGCTAAGTCGCTGTTGGCTGATAACACTTGGGTTGCATCCCAGACCTGTAAATAATGCATTCCATTAGCATTTGTTTTCAGCCTGCATGTAACTGTCAGCTTCACGTCACCCATGTTTGTAATAATTGCTGCGTTCAGGCAGGAGTGTGGCAGGAGCTTGAGTTTTACCTGATGGCTTGGGTGAGGGTGAACAAACAGCCTCGAGCTCGAAGCTGTCAGTGGTATTCTGTAGCTACCACTTAGCCTTGGGAGGACTTGATAAACAGAGAAATATGAACATGATGCATTTAAATAGGTGTGAAGTTACATACCATAAGTGATGTGTCACTGTCAAAAATGTCTCACTTTTCTTGGTGGAAAAAGTTGTGATTCTACACAAATTGGTAGTTATGTGAAAATTCAGCTCTCTTAAACTTGCTAATTTTGCTTAGCTTAGCTGTTCTCCATGCCCAGAGTATATTAGAGTTAATGCAATATGTGGACTTTATGAAAAACAGTGTCATCTACCCCTTTGTGGTTTTAATGTATTTTTACATCAGTGTGTAAGTCAAGATCCCCCTGTCAAGACAGCCTCGCTGCAACAGTCTCACCCTGAACAAGCACTCATCAGGCGCAGGTAGAAGATAAGAATGTGCTCCCAAACACCCACATGAAGCGTTGCACTCATTCCCCCCCTTCACTGTCGAACACGTTTCTTCATTCCCTCGTTGCTTACAGTACATTCCTGCCACTGCCGTCGAGCCCTGCTCTCATGGAAAATTCACTGTAATGCAAAACAACTGCTAATGTGATTACTGTGTTTGAGTGACATCAGTTTGTAAGACTTACACTCTGTGCATTATTGTTTATCAGTTCTAATCAAATGACTAATGTTCTCTCTGAGCCTTGTTGGCTTAATGATGCCACAACAGCTAATGCACTTGGCTCCCCCACTTTACTACTGCACCAAGTTTGGACGCAGCGGAGCTTGAGGAAGATTACTAAACCAGACAGATTTCTGCTCCACCTTAAAATGTGTTAAGGAGCTTGTTTAGATCAACAGTAACAGTCTTTCATTGCAGGTTGTAAAACACTGTTTTGTATGTTGTCTCCTTTGTAAAGGTTTTTGTGGTGCAATGTATCCGCCCAGAGAAGTTTTTATTGCACTCAGCACTCTGCTCAGTTTTGTTCTGACTCATATATATTTATCTTCTTTTGCCTTGCTCCAGTGCAATTCACTGATTCCATTTACATTACTGGAAAGAAAGTACTTACTGCTTTTTGCTGATTTGATTGTGTGGCTTTACTATTTGTCATTCTGATGGACAGATGGTCTTTATAGATTTCTAATGCTTTAATCCAAATAAAAACTTCATTACATTAGTAAAGTGGCCACCATAAGCAAGTCCCTGGAATACTGCAATGCACCACTTCAAGTGAAGTCAGAAACTTTGCTGCACAGTCACAGCTATAGTAGGGCTGTATCAAAGAACATGGGGCCTAAAGAAAGCCTGTCCTTTCCTTTCACCCTGATGAGGGGCAAAAGTTAGGTTTTTTTTTTCTGTGGGATTAAGTTGTGAGGTTTTGGCTGCTTATGTACACCCCCAGCCACGTCAGGAAAATTAAACATAATCCCCCTGCCATTTAAATGACTAATTTTGCATGTGATCCTGAGGGGTTGTGCGTTGCTATCTGGCCAAAGTTCCAGACTGCATGCCAAAGCTGTCAGTCAGCGAGGCAGCCTTAAATGCCAATGCATTGCAAAAATGCTCTATTTCTGTCCCGGGGAAAAGAAAGAAGGGGGCGGTTCTTGTAGCCACTGGTGTCGTTTGTACATTTTTCATTCATAAATGGAGATGAAATGTTCAAATGCTACATGATCTATATATAAAAAGATGTTTATCTGAAAGCGTGAACATGTTTTACATAAATTTGGGGCTCAAAAATCATTTCTGATTATGATGAATTTGTTTAAGCAGTCAGAAATGCAACTAATGTGTTTTTTTTGTTCTATAGCTACAGAAATCCACATACTCTGGTATAAACAGTTGGTTTTACTGTACTTAGGGTGCGATCTAGTTATTACTAACTTTATTAAATTATCTTTTTAAAGAAGACCTGTCTTGTTTTCTGTCTGAAAACTTTGAAAAGGACAAGAAAGGACGAGAAAAGATAAGGTTTCATGAGAATTTGACCTATTTCTGATACATGTGTGCTTTATGGGTAATCTGATGTATGGGTAATCAAACTGATCACTTATCATTTGTCTGTATTTTTACTCATTACTACAACTGGCCCTGGTTAAAATGGACATGAACTAATGGAACCATCTTAGAGCCAGAACAGGCTGAAACTATAAGAATGTTTAGTCTAATAAAGTAACTGAGAAGTTGTTGTTGGAGGAAATTAGTAAAACGTGTGTTATTTTAAAAAAATTATTCTACTGTGATTTTACTTTAAAATATCCTTCTGTAGAGAAAAAATCCACTTATGTTCCAACAATTTATATTCCTATTTGAGGATCTGCTGCGTGATTAGATCTACTGTAGGGATTTTGTGGCATTTTTGGGAAAATATTACCATATTTAAAAGCAACTGCTTCAATAGTAGATCCATCACAGAGGCCTCATCTTAACACATTAGTCACAAATAAAGAGGTTAAGACTTGTTTTATGTGTCTGTGTTTTATGATTCTTCTACTTTTCCTATTATCTGTTTCTTCTTTCAGTGGATATCTGAAGTCCAGGATGTTGATGCTGGAAAACAGACATTTCCATGGAAGGTAAGCCTTTCCATTGTGGTTGGGAATGAGGAATAACAGTCTCCAACAGTTTGAGAACATGCCTGGTTTCTACGGTTGTGTTTGTTTGATCTTTCAAATAGGATAGGTAAGGGGAGCAGCTGAAAAGAGGGGGCACAATCAACTTTTCCAGCATGGACTCAGCGTCTGTGTGGCATTGTGGTGTAGATCTGGTAGCAGGAGGGGAAAAATAGTAAAAAAACAAATTAAATGGACCGTTTTATAGAACTACATTTTGTTATTATAATACATATACATTTAGATTATTTGATCTTATATAACTAAACATTTCCACATTTTCCAAACTTTAAAGGTATCAAGATTAGGAGATTGCTGTGAGACCTCTATTGCACTTATTATTATACATTTTTTTGCTTTTGACCTTTGACCCCACTCTGCTAATTTTTTTGGAACTAACTTGCAAATTTGCAAGCGTCTCTCTGCTTTGCAATTGTTGTTGATATGCATATAAATCATGATTGCTGCTGTTGTGTTGGCTCATCTGGCTCTGTCTTTCAGGAATGTGCAGCTGCAGGTGGACACAGTCCATAGTTGTCACGCTGTTCAGTATGTGTGGAAGCTGCTGTCTCTAGAGGCAAATAAACACAGGCCAGCGCCACCTGAATTAATAATGATGGAATTAAAAATAAAATCAGGTAGACTTAATGTATGATCCCTCAGCCCAGAACGCAATGGGTGTATCTGGTAGGAGAACAGTACATTGATACACTTTTTGTTTTAATAAACAACTCCCCAGTGTCATTATAAAGTTGGTCATATATGGCTCTAAATTGGTTCATTTCTTTACAGCAACTATTAAAAGCTTATTTTGAGTATGTTTTTATATGAAATACCAGTGATGTAAGCGACATTTGTCTTCCCTTGCTCTGGTGCATACTTCAGGAAAAGAATCCAAGGCCTCCCTGAATGAAAATGGCAGTCAGAAGACATAGGAGTGAGCTCAAGAGACACGAGACAGGGTAAAACAACTTCTACACAGGGCCCTGGTAACAGAGCAAAGAAAACAAGTGGCCACACCACTGGAGCACAGCCACAGTGGGGCTTTGTCTGGCTCAGAGGCAGCCATGCTCAATGCAAGGCCCACATTTAACCTGCTCAACATCCTTCAGCAGGAGGGGGACCTCAGGTCAGTCTGTGTTCTGTTCGCAGCTTGCATCTTTCTCCCTTATTTCCATCTTCCTCTCATTTCCAGTCTTCCCCATTCAATAAAAATATGTATGAAGTTGCTAGAGAGGGTGTGTAGTACTTCTTGTGATCCTTACACCAGTAGTTTATATGTGTGACAACACTGTGTGACAACATCAAACCAAGGACAGGGTTAGCTGGAGCTCAGGAGGATAAACAGTCATCTTTAAACCTGAAGGTTGGGGGTTTGATTCCAGGCTTCCCCTGACTATGTGCCAAAGTGTCCTTGGACAGAACACTATTACACAACTAGCCTTCCAATGTGCCTACTGGGGTGCGAATGAGTGAATGCACTGTGTAGTATGAAGTGCTCTGAGTGGTCAATAGGACTGGAAAAATGCTAAATAGGTACAGGTCCATTTACCATTAAAAAATCAGGTTTTAGCTCCATACTTCCTCCAAACATCTTCAGTCTCTAGTGCTCAGTAAATATCCTCGCTCTGTTAATTTTTAGATGTTTTGAGACAAAATATTACATTTTAAAATGACAGATTACTCGTTAAACTGGCTTCATGGTTAATAAAACATGTCGAACTAACTAAACAATACCCAAAACAACTGGTAGAACTAAAAAAATAGCTCATAGGAGAACTTAAATTAAGGCTGACACCCCCCCCCCCCAACACACACACAAAAAGCAATTGCATATTACTCTCTAAACTAAATCTTGTATGTAAAGAGAACAAAATTTAAGTCTGTCATGTGTAATGTGGTTTGTTGTAAATGTAATATTTGATGTCTGTTATTACATTTGTGTGCTGTCAGTGATTCACAGTCCCCTTATAAATAACAAATGTTGTATGCACTGATGTGAATGACTGCTCTCTTGTGATGGTTTTAAATGTAGGCTTGAAAATATCATTTCAGAAGGAATTACAGTAACAAGTCTGACTTTGCAGAAATTCCTCAGTGCTTGCTGGGATTGTTGACAAAGCCAGGAAATTATAGTCCAGCATATCACTGCTTTAGTTTAAGATTTTTTCCAACTACATTTTTCTGACAGCACCACCAGGTTATCTTGGGCCATAATGACAGTTTATCAATTGGATACTGGATACATGCCAGCAGCTGTTATCTCAGATGATGCATACTTGTTTTTGTTTCGTCTCTTTTTCTGATCATATGACAGAAGAGGGATCGAGTCCAACTGTTCTCTGTTGTGGCGGATTCCAACTCAAAATAACCGCCATAAACTCATTTATTTATTTATTTTTCATCTAATTTGGGACTGTATCCCATAAAAAACCCAACAGTAATTACACCTAAAGGAGAAAGAAAGCAAACAAAACATTGTGGCTACACAGCTCATAAACAGATGAAGCTCTGATTTCTCAAAGATCCCAGCTGAGACACGTTTCACAAAACAAGAGAGAAAATAATGAAAATACCAGACTGTGTCCTCAATATAAATAACAAAACTCAGTCTTCATCATTGTGTGTGAGCCCAGAAACACCAGAAAGGGTGACCTCCTCTTATTCTATGTTGCCTTTCAGTTAGCCCGACATAATTAACTCAAAAGATGCTCTCACTCTTCATTTACACCTTCAGTTCTGCATTTTCCTCAGTCTCAAAGAAATCCTGCTATGACCAGTCCAACCACAGGAACAGAAAATAAATCTTTATTTCACTTAAGATTTGGGATCTGTTTCTTAACAAAGAGCAGGAGTCTAAGTTGAACCACTCCAGCACATCAGAACCTCCACATCTATAAGCCCGGTTCTGAAAAACTTGGTACATTGTATAAAATGTAAATAAAAATAATGCATTGATCTGGAAGTTTCACAAACCCATGCTTCATTCCCAATGGGATATAAACAAACATATCGGATGTTGAACATGAGACATTTTAGTATTTCATGTATCGGCTTATTTTCAATCTGGTGGCAGCAACTCATCCCAGAAGAAAGACTGGTACAAACTAAAACCAACTGGAGGACCATGTGACACACATTAAGGTTTAGTTGTAACAAGTCCCTGAAACAAGTGGATATAAAAGAAGCATTGTGTAAGACTGTGAAGAATTTAAAGGTCCTACAATCTACAATGTGTTATATCAAAAGATTCTGAGAATCTGGAGGAATATGTGTGTATAGGACCAGAGCTGAAGTCAAAACTAGATGCTTGTATACTCAAACTGTTGAGCTAGCTAGGTGTAATGATGGGCTCTATTAAAAATCACTGCATGGACTCAAAGACACTTCCAGAAACCAATACCTGTGACCACAGTTCACTGTGCAACCCCTAACTGCAAGATAAAGCATGTGTGTATACAATCCAACCACGGCTGTTGTCTCATTTAAATGGGTCTTTTGCAAAATGGAAATTTGTTATGTGATTATATTGATCAAAATTGTTTATTGGTTTCGGGTCGTTGTTTTGTACTGCTAGAGTGTAGCTCTCTGTCGTTGGCACTTCTCTAACAATCCAATCAAAAACAGTTGAGCCTGTGACGCGGGTCGCACTCACTCAACCAAGCCCAGGTTGAAAATTACCGGCCAGTTTCACTGGTTCCATTCATGTCTAAGCTACTAGAGCGTGCTGTCTTCAGTC
>JBAMHV010000021.1:8717231-8769109 GCA_037177535.1 Pseudomugil gertrudae | reverse complement strand
TTTCATGCTTGTGTTGTTTTATTCTCTGATGTACGTCGCTTTGGATAAAAACGTCTGCTAAATGCCTGTAGAATAGAGAATGTGAAAATCCTTTTTACAGCTATTTATGCTCTCATCCAGGCATCTCTTTCAGGAAAGACTTCCTGATCCTGATTCAGCAAAATGATGCTAAACATCCTTCTGCATCTGTCACAACAACATGGCTTCCCAGAAGAAGAGTTTGAGTAATAACTTGCCTGCCTTGTTTGGTATTGGGATTTTATAACCCAAACTGATGTTACTGAAGTACTTTGGGATAGGAATCACCATGGTTCTCCCCAGGTGGGAAATCTGGGTCTTTGTGTGGCCATTGTGGCCACGTCAAGGGAAAACACGAGCTTTAAAAGTGAGTCTATACTACACTATAGTAGTATATATAGTATCTATACTATATATAGTATAGACTATACTATACAGTCATTTGGTAGACACTTTTATCCAAAGCGACTTACATGTTATTTTTAATACAATTTTAACCATATAACCTAACATGCATGTCTTGTGGGTGGAAGCCAGAGACGCACGCATACATGGGGAGAACATGCAAACTCCACACAGAAAGGCCCCTGGACAACCCTCCTGGGCCCAGGGAGCCTGGGCTCAAACCAGCAACCTTCTTGCTGTGAGGCCACAGCGCTAACCACTGCACCACCGTGCCGCCCGGCAGTCTGATTGGAAAGTTTGCTGTGACAGCACTCATTATGATTATCATTATCATCATCATCATTGCTGCCCTAAAACGTTTCAGGAAAATTTGTGTAGACCTTCCAGCTCCAACCATTTCAGATTTAGAAATTTTGCCGAAGGAACTGAATCCTGATTTTAAATAAATAAATATAAACAGCAGACTTAAGGAAACAAAATTATGATTAATGAATGCAAAACAGTAATGAATAAAAATGATGTTATTTATCTACAAAAAAAGCTGGTGATTCACTTCCTGAAAAAGGCTGCCAGTAGTCCTGAGCAGGACATGAGAATAGTCACACTAGTCAGATATCACTCTGAGACCACATGCACATCCTGTCCCACCCATTAGACAAAGGTTAATCTACTGTTACAAAAAGATTGACCGTCATAGAATTAAGTTTTACTATTGTATATTACAGCTTTGATCGTGAAGTAAAGCACAATAAGCTTCCTCCTAAAACAATTGCTATCTTTTTCCTGCCATTTGAACTGATGATGGAAAAACAGAAGAACAGAGAAGAAGAAAGCGTGTCTGAACCTCAGTGTACCGGTATGTGGAGAATAAGTTGCATTTTAATGCTCCTGGTCATTCACTGCTCAGTTATGCTACCGACTGGAGAGTGGTCTTAGTCTGGTATACACATTAATCTGCTTTTTTCCTTTTAATTTACAATAAAAACGATCTGGAGGAAGTATTGACACTTTATACACAGAAAAATAAAGTGTCTCCATAGGAACTAAAATCAGAGGTGCTAAGAAAGACGTGAGAAAATTTCCAGAGAAGATTCAGGCAAGTGAATTTTCCAAATGTAATTTTTTTTAACATGTCTGGTTTGTGTTTAATTTTTGATCATTCAAGCACAGTAAACAAGACTTGCTTATATTTTAAACCCAAAAGAGAGAAGGGAAAGAAATCTGAGTCATATGAGGTGAAGAGCAGGTCAGCTTCAAATGATTAGACCTCATTGTGGGAAAACAAATGTGTGTCAGAACTGAGGAATGGCTGATGATAACAGAGCTCTGGCTTCTTTTCCCCTTTGAACAGCTCTGCCTGTGGCCAAAGAGGATTCCAGCACTTCAGAGTCTTCGCCATTCACAGGGAATGTCAGCAATGACCCAGACGTTGAGCTCACTGAGAGACGGTTGTCTGAGCTGGGTGCAGACCAGCAGGCAGAGGTTACAACAGGTAACACTCAGCCTGATGTCCGGCTGCCTCAGCACTCTTCCAGTCTCCTAACTTTAGCCACACATGCAACTGCAGAACTGCATTCCTTCTTCAGGAGCTTCTCTTGCTCCCGTTCCCACATCCGGCTCTGGAGCAACCTCCTCAATCCCAAGCGCCGCTTACAGCCAGAAGTTTTTCAGCCCACATCTGCAGGATACGGTAATCTTACTGATCTACAGACCACATTAAAACCAAATTCCCATCAATGTCATCACCTTTTTCTTTTATTTCTGTGATCAGGAGGCACATTTCCCATAAACTCAAGTCAAACTCAGTGGGTTTGTGCTCTCTGCATACTGATGCCCCATGGAACCAGCAAGCTGTCACCTCTGCCCTCCAAAAGTGGGCTGTTAAGCAGGTTACTCATTGCTGTGCCAGCTCCAGTCACATCAACCTGCCGACACACCTTATAGGTTAATTATGATTTAAGACTCCACGGCTTGATCTATTTTGTGTTAGACTTTATGCTGACTTATTAAGGATCTGTGTAATGTTTCATGAAAAGAAGAATGCGGCCTCGCAAACAGCAGCCTCTCACTGTGAGGTCTTTGATTTTTCTCCTTGCTGATGCGTAAATCTGGCTCAGACCCCATGCGGATGAGCGGCACCTAGCTGTTTTTCTTTGAGCAGACCTGTTGGAGCCGGAGGGTCTGCTGCCTCGTACTGCGCACCTTTAGTGCTGTGCTCGCCTGCAGTCTGTGGGCAGGGGCTGCTGTGGGGGCGGGTCTGGCACTGCAGTTTGAAGCTGGCTGGCCTAAACAGTGGTGAGCCGCATCAAGCCTCAGCTCTGTGTGAGGTCTCATTATCAGATGCACCATTGGTGGGGGGTGATTTCTGTTGATATTTAACAGGCAGACACTTTTTTTGTGGTAAGTGATGCTTATAAATAGAGGAATGTGGCAAATTGGCACTGAGCAGGGGAGTGGCTTGGCTCCATCACCACCTTGTCCTATGTTCCCCAATAATTTTGCCTTCAACTTTGAGAACCCCTAAACCTTTCCTCCTCTTCTTCCTCCTCTGCTTCACTGGACCCCCCCCCTTTTTTTTTTTTTTTTTTTCTCTGTCAGAGTTTTTGTGATGGCACCAGACCACACAGACTGCAGTTTTTACGGCTTCCTTCTGACTGTACATTATTCTGTCTATCTGAAAAGTGTTTGCTGTATTTCTTCAGGGCAGTTAATCCAGAACATGGCAGCAGCTTATTCAAAAAGTCCAGTGTTTGGCACTCAAAGTCTCAGAGAACATTTAGGTATTTTATGGCTCTGATTTTAGGTCATTAAATCACTCGCAAGGCTAAATGGAGAACTTTGTAAACAAGAACAACATTCGGGTGCACGGTTGACCTCAGGGTTTAAGTAATTACACAGACTCAGGCTTTGCCATATAAACAATAAAGAAGACAAACTGAGTTAAAGCAGATATAACCATTATTGTCCTGTGTGATGATGCAATGATATTATGATGAATCTTTCCTGTATGTAGTTTCTGTACAGGGTTTTAAACACATATATATGCCAAAACATCTGAACATAGGAATTTAAGAAGAAGGATTGTTGCTGTGACCTGCATCAGAAGACTTTTTTGGTACACATGCGTTATTCCCAACCTTTTCCCCAGTTTAGACTAAGCACTTTTTCAGAATATGATCACTCTTCCTTAACATGTAAAATAAAGCTGTAGCCTTCCAACAACTTACAGACTCTTCTTTTTTTTTTTTTTACATTGTAAAAGGCTTGGCAGCTCAACAATTTTTCCATAGGACATTTAGCACACAGGAGGAAATAAAGTAAATAAAATACCACAGCAGTATGATTAATTTTTCCCATTTGATTTCATGCCACACAATTCTCAGGAGAGTAGCGAGCAGCACTTAGGTGCATTTGCAGCAGAAATGCTAATGTTGTTTCAAGCACATTTGACCTTAGGAGTCATGATAACTGATTTTGTTAAGGAGGGAGGAGGGGGAGTCGACAGCAGGATTTAGTGTTAAACAGGGACTAGCTGTGTCATGAGCTCGTGTGTACATTTCACAGAGATATAAGAGACAGAGGTGGTTAACGGAGGAGGTGTGTGTGTGTGTGTGTGTGTGGGGGGGGGGTGTATGTCTGTAAAGTTAGAAAAGATTTAATTGCTTAAAAGGTTTCAATCCAGCTATTTTAATTTTGTATTAAAACTCTTGTTTAAAGCAGAAAATGTCTCTGTGATTATTTTGCCCAGTCATGATAACAAGACAGGATCTATGAAACGTCCTTCTCTGCCAAGATCAATGTCATATTCTAAATCCTCAAAAAGTGATCAGCATCTGCCTGTGTGTCATTTTTTCACCATGTGTCACACACACACAGGCAGGTTTTTGCCTTGTTTTGTTGTCCAACAAAGAATATCATCACTAAATATGCTTTTTGCGGGATGTCTGTAAGTCATTGGCTGCACGGTGGAGCAGTTGGTTAGCTCTGTGGCCTCACAGCAAGAAGGTTGCCGGTTCGAGCCTGAGACGGGGTAGGGGTCGAACCGGGAATCTTTCTGTGAGGAGTTTGCATGTTCTCCCCGTGTTAGCGTGGGTTCACTCCGGGTACTCCGGCTTCCTTCCACAGTCTAAACACATGCGCTTTGGGGATAGGCTGATTGGAGACTCTAAATTGTCCATAGGAGTGAGTGTGTGTGTGCTTGGTTGTCTGTCTATGTGTGTTGGCCCTGTGATGGACTGGTGACCTGTCCAGGGTGTACCCTGCCTCTTGCCCATTGTGAACTGGGATTGGCTCCAGTCCCCCCGCGACCCCGTTCAGGGAAAAGCGGTAGAAAATGGATGGATGGATGGTTTGTAAATCATCCTCATTAGTAGCTGCTTTTACATTAACCTGTGCTGTTCAGAGCTTAAATGCCATCTTTGAGGATTTCATTTGTGCAGAGAGTACTTTGATTGTTGTTTTAAGTTTATATTGCTCTAAAACAATAGTGGCATTTGCTTTTTATGTGCATTTACCAGAACAGGCAGCTTTCATTTTCAATACAATCACAGCATAATCCAGACCAGTGCTGTCCAAAAGGAATAGATAAGAATAAAAGCAATTCATTAATAACTCCAGCCTTGCAGGTAAAGTAATGAATTTACCCCTAATGCCCTCTGATATGCATATAACTACAAGTAAACAAAGGCTCCATAGAGTTTGTAACACATTAAAGTACTTGTGTGCCATTTATTGGCTCCAATTTGCAGGAAGAGGCAGGGTTCTTCACGGGAGCGGTGAGTTCAAGAGGACATGGCTAATGCTAATGAGAGTTAGAATATGTGTGTAGTGGACTGCTCTAAGTCTTTTGGCCACAGGGTGTATCAGCCTGTTCAGTAAACAACCTCATCACAGGCCTGATTTCTGCCTGAACGGTAAACAGAGCGTGGTTCAGTGGAAGGGCCTGGGCTCCGAGCTCCATTTAAATCCTGTTTGGTTTGGAGATAAGGTGAAGAGTACAGAAGGAAAAATAAAAGGAAAGGGGTGAAACAGGGCCTAACTGCCAGCTATTCCCCTCACTTATTTTACGACTTTATTACTGCAACATCTGTACAAATTACAGAAGAACAGCAAACCTTTGTGATCAGACCTGATTGTGTAAAGCTTTTGCATGCAGAAGAATAAAAGACACGACTGAACTTAAGCACAGGCAGGTTTAGCAGGAAACTTTCTAAGTGACCTAACTCATTCAATTCAACTTTGTGGGTCTGCTGGTGTGATACAGTGCTGACGTGTTACATTCAGTCATCGTGCCTGACTCTACCTGGCAAGCAAACAGTTAAGAGAGCAGGGGTACAGCGGATGGGTTGTATAGAACAGTGAGCTGGTTAGGTGGTGTGTTTGCTCCTGTGTGTGTGTGTGTGTGTGTGTGTGTCTTCCTGGCAGTTGCTGTGTTTACACTCTGCATGTGGAATTCCAGAGCCCCCTCACACTCTCCTCTGTCCTGCATTTTTGTGGTCGACCAGTGTGACAGGGGAGAGTGTGGGAAAAACGGAAGCTTCAGGACCAAAAATGCGCTGATGGAAACAATAAAAAGAAAGAATAGAGAGATGGGAAAAGAAAGAATGACAGAGTGAATGTAAACTATGTCCAGAAGAAAGGAAATGATTGTTTGCAGAAAATGGAAGGGGTAATAAGTTGCTTCCCCATTTTTCCAGTGCTCGCTTTAGGGGCAACTCAATACCTCTGTTATTGAGGCACATCTGAAATCTATCCCTGTCTCGACCCAAGCCCCTCCAACTTATAATAGAATCACTGTGCTGGGTGTGTTCGAACAGTTCAAGGTTACACAGCCCTCCAAACACCTTCCTCTCGCCAACAACTGTAAAGCTATTGTTTGCTATAAATCTACCAGTACTGACTTTGCCAAGTTTTTCCCTGCTGATAATCATTGACAGTTGAATATGTTCCTACGTATAACATTCGGTCATGTTTAGACTGAAAAGATGTGTCATGACATCAAAATCTTTAGTTTTTTCTAATAGTGTCAACTGTTGTCCAGTGATTGGCCCAAGTGACAAACTCTCCCCTCTCCATACCTCTGGTTTTAAGTTCTACTTCCACCCTGTACAGTTGCTTGAAGCAAACATTCAGCTTGCTGGTATCATACTCAGCAGGGCAGGGCTCTCTCTGCTCTATCAACATACCATGACTGCCAACTTGAGGGGCTGCAAGAAATAAAGTGGTGTGACTTCAATGAGGGCTTTGAAAGCAACAATTTGTAACACAAATAAATGAGTCTGTTTGGTATTTTGTTTGTAGGATTTGGTTAGTCGCAGCTGTATCTACGGAAACTGTCGTGTGGCATTACTAATAGGGTGACAATTACAGCAGCACCATTAATGTCAGCCTCGCTGCTGCTTTCACTCCCTATTAATCAGGCACAGCAGTAGTTGTTTTCACAGGATGCTATATGCACACAGAAGCTGTCAAACCTGTGTTTATGGTTAAACTTTACCCCCCTTTGGTCAGTCTGAGTTGCATTAAGGCAAAACTAACTACCTGATCGCACAAAAAAGTGAAGCCGCACATAAGCCGTGTTTACACTAGAATTTCAGCTCTGTGTGAACAGTGTGAAATGTTCGACTTTGGGCTTATGTGTCATCTGCACATACTGCACATTGAGAATCAGTTCTCACCTGCAGTGTTTCTGGCTGCTGTTTGACTCTTGAAGTGACAGAGTGAGAGACTGTTGACAAAGAAAGTGATGTGAAGAACCCGGAGGTCAAGTTTTTTTCCCCTCCCCTCCTCTCCATATGAAAGGGGCTGCTTCCTGTCGAGGTATGCCACGCTTAAAGTGGGCCAGTGCTATTTGGGGTTGTGTAATGGTATGAAAGAACAACTGTGCAGCCCCTTACAAGGAGGCAGTGTGTACCCTCATTACCTTATTAATGCTCCTTTGGCAAGCCGCTGTTCTGGGGCGAGAGGTTAATGCCGGCTAAGCTTTATTTATTGTTCCCTCTAAAAATGCTTAACAGCTTTAATGTATAATGTTACAGACATGTCTGCTCCTGCTTTATGCTTCAGTGGGTCTTATAATGGTTTTCTCTGTAAAAACAACTTATATGAGGTCTGATTATGTAAAAAGAGTTATTCAATTCCTTTTCTACAAGCTTCTATGTGGACCCCTGTAACATGAGTATATAGCTACATTCAGTATTCAACTTGTATACAGATTTTACTTGTATAATGTGCTCCTTTTCTGTCTGTAACCTCTGCACACAGCTGAACATAGTCAGTAATCTTCACAGCACTTTAGCCATTGTGATAATCACATCACCCACGACAAGGAGCAGGAATTTCTCCCCTTCTTGTCACAATAGCTCTCGAGAGGCACTCAGTAAACACTTAGCTTCAGTAGCCTCCACTGACCGCGCACAAAGAGCAACTATTTGAATGTAGCGTCACTCTGCTCATATTGGCTCATCAGACGCTCCATGAACAAACACCCGCTCATGAGACGATCATCTGCTGTCAGAAACATGCTCTTTTTTTGTTTATTTTTGTTTTTAACTCAACATATAACATGGACAGGACTATAGAGATAAGCAGGATCGTTGAAGTCTGCGTAACTTATCAAGGAATAATCATTTTCAGTTCTTGCTAACACCCTGTCTGATTAACAGGCAGATGTCTACTGAGAATTTAGCCAGTGGATCCGTGTCAAGTGGCCAGCGAGAGGTCAACGAGGCCATCTGTGATAAAACAGGTGGGCTTGATGTTGCAGTTCTACATATGCTTCACACTGTACAGCCCCCAGGCAGGGGGGGCGTGCGTTATGCCCTCCCTACAGCAGTGTCAGTGATTACAGCCAGGCATAGTGGACATTCCCCATGGAGGACTGATAAACAACACTAGATATTTTTACCCGTCTCCCACTTGCACAGTTGCACACTGTTAAAAATAACAACATTGTCATAATATTCATTATTTGTGCATTAATTACAGGTTTGTTAACAGTAAAATTTTATTTGGTAGTTGGTTTACTGTAAAGCATGAGAACAGCATTTAAGATAGACACTGAATAGTTAACCACGCTGAAAAAAGTTAGTTTAAAATAGATATCTACAACATAAAACCGCAATGAATTTATGGATTTGTGATCTACAGGATGTAATATATGTGGAAGAGAATATGAATAAATTGTGATATGCAAAGGAACAAAGTGTAAGCTTGGACAGGATGATTTTTGGCAGCAATGCAGTCAAAACAGTTACAGAGTAAAAATTTCTGCCTGGGCTCAGGAGCACTTTTAAAAAGATTTGTCACTGCTAAAGCAAATGCATGTTAAATCTCGTTTAGAGAGACTGAAGTGAATTATGGACAGCTGTATTATGGTATGACTCATCTAAAATGTAAATTCTCTTTGGAAATTGTGTCCCGTGGGTCACTGGGGAGCGAGACCATCAACCTTTTTAATGTATAAATCAAAAGCCAGCATTTGTGATAGCACTACTATACTATATGCATCATTGTGCATTAGTGTGCAGCATAAATAACTTGTATATCTGTGAAGGCACCAACATATGTTACTAAACACATGGTGTCTTTCCGAAGAAGACCTCGGTTGTGTCATTAAGATTTTGTCAAACCACGTTCTGTACATATTACTGCTGCCCTGTATGTTTCTGTAGTTAAGCAGCCTGGGTGTTAAGCAGATATGGTCCAGATCTTTCACCTGCTGAAATGTGTATTATGAAACAAAAATGGAAAAATACTTGAAAAAATGTTGCTTTTTAGACTCATATGGCTGTTTTTTTAAGGGATTAGAATTATGCCATTTTCTGAAAATGAAAGAAAACCCTTTGAAACATTGAAAGTTAGTGTTTGAACATTAAAAACTTGAAGAGAAGTTTTGCAAGTCTAAAAATAAGTCCTGAAACCTTAGTTAGAATCTGTGCAAGCATAAGTGCATACATACATAACATTACATAAGTGCAACATACATATTACTGAGTTTCAGCCTCAGAGATTTAAACCTTTGATACAGCCTTGCTGTTGTTATTTAGACATTTTCAGACTTTATAATATGGATTTGATGTTCCACCACATTAGTTTGCAATGTGAGTGAGTTTCCGAGTTTAAAACCAGAGTTCACACACAAAATGATGTTAACATAAGATTTTAAGATGATAAAACTCAACTTTAAAGTTCAGGGGTCATGTTACAAGGTTTCAGAAATGTTTGCAAACTAATGGGACAGCAATGCTATATCTGACTTCTGATAATGTCCCATTGAAAACAAAAGGTTTGAATCTGAAAACACAAGGACGAAACTCTGTGACACTCCCACTCCCGTAGAAGTTCATGTCCCCCAAACACTTGATAAAGCCAATCTAGTGGAGACCTCCAGCAGGTACTAGTGTTTTTCAGCTAAGTGTTGAGAATGAGCTGTTTCACTTCCTGTGCCAGAGAGAAATTGCAATGTTGTCCCCAGAAACTCTTCTTATATTAATGGATGGATAGATGGGAATCCTACAGAGCGGATGTGATACACATTTAATAAAAATCTTTTACTTTAAACTTTTGAGAAGTTGTTTTCTTTTTACTTTTAACTATTTAAAACATATACTTAGTTTAACTGATTAGACAATTGTTACATTCGGCTTGTATTTACAAGTTTTATGTCCAAACCCATCCAGTAAGAAGATGTACATAAACTCTACCATTGAAGTAATTTTCTGCTTGATTGTATATTCTGTATGTTATCAGTGGCTTAAAGTCTAATTACAGCTAAAGGGTAAAGAGGCATAAAAGTGAGGACATCCTGTATTTGTTCATAATGAGATCCAGTAATGGAGGCATTGCCATCTGTTGACCATTCCCTTGCATCTGCAAATTACTGTCCAGCTGCCAAAGGCTATGCTGAAGAAATCATACCTCTCACAAGACACATGGGTTCAAGACTTTGTGGGTTCAGACACTCACATATTCCCTGTCATCCTATTTTCACAGCTTTTTCCACTCGAGAAAGTCTTTTTGCGATAACTGCTATTAAGCAGTTTGCATTTCTTCAAAATCTGCTTCCTTGTCGGATTTCCCAGGAACTTGCTATATATAAGCATTACCACATTCCTCACATCGTGTCACAGTCTTTATCAAGGTGGTACAGAGACGAACGAGTAGTGCAAAAACTTAAAACTAAAATTGTGCCGCTGTGGTAAGAATGTTTCTGTTCTCTCTCTTCACTTTGCCCACAAAGAAACCTGGCTTTGGTTAAAAAACATCTTATAAACTCATCAATTACTGTAACCGGATCCTTTGGGAGCAGCTCCTGAATTTCATGAATGCTTTTTTTTTTCCATCGTTCAGGGTGGACAGGTTATATATATATATATATATATATATATATATATATATATATATATACACCTCCGTACGTGTGTGTATCGTGCACTGAGTTGGAGGGGTGTTATTAGAAGGGGCACAGCCTTTGCGGAGCAGAGGAGTGCATCAGGTCGTTCTGCCTGCACAGTGTACCTTTGTAGCGAGATGACTGAACTCCCCTGATTGACTCTGACAGGCAGTTAGAGCGAGTCAAAATGGAGAACATTCTCTATGATCAGCTGTCACCCATCATTAATCACATACTCCCTTTATCTCCCTCGTGTGCACTCTCTTAATCTCTTCCTCTCATTATTCTTATAGCTCTCCCTCGATCCTCTAAAAACTTCTCCTCCCGCTTTCGTTCCAAGCCCCTGTCATCTTTTCTGCTTCTTCTACGTTGATTTCTGACTCGACACGAGGGGAGGGCTCTGATGAGGACCTACCAAAGCTTACAAAACTAGATTATGTCCTCCATATGTGTTTTACAGTGTTTCACTTGAGATTTTCTTGATGTTCCCACGGCTCCACAGTTGGTGACTGTAGAGATTTATTGCTCGTGCCTGAGATAGAAATGAATGCAGCACTTGTGCTGCTTTAATGGGAGTATGATCATGTCAGGACGATTCGCTGAGGCCTTTTTCTATCAAAATAAGAATGTGAGGAGCATTGTTGGAAAAGGAGGGCAGTTCCTGGCTTACATCCCCTTTTCAGATGTATTATGCAACTTACTGGATATTTAATTTATCCTCCCAAAACCCTCCTTAAACAATTCACTTCAATAGGTCAATATTGGGTTATTGTACCATAGTGATCAGCAACTTATACAGTAAATGTCTTTGACTTTTAATGTTACTTTTCTGTCAATGTCATATGTTTCATTAGCTTTATTCTGGTGTCATTTTGAGTGTCCCTTTATCTTTGCTGAACTGGAGGAAGCCACTTCTGTCATGTCATTGGATGGGAAGTTGGGCCATGTTTTTGTTTTCCAGCTTGGTCAAGCCCCAAAGTGCAAGAGAGCAGCAGAACAAACTGTTTGCAAGGAAAGAATGAAAGAGAATACTGTTGGGAAGCACAAACATGGCAGCTCTAATTGTACTTGAAATGCCTTTTCTGTTGGCTACCTGGCTAAAAGCCAGGAGATAAGATGAGAGGACCTAGGAAACAGTCAGACAAAAGACTAAGGAGTGAGTTTACTGAGCAGATCAGCTGGTAGCTACTTCAACCATGAATAATAGAATAGATTAGCAGAGTATTCACTGACAGGGTTTCAGTGAGAATATTTCTATTTGTTCACACAGGGACGGGACCTTTAGTTGTTTTTTTTTTACCAGGTCTTATCGTATATGACAGGCAGACGACATGGATGCCTGTCACAGGTGACATGAAGAGTATCTGAGACACATCCTGGCAGGTGTCTCTCTGCATGCAAATACACCTGACAATGTTCTACTCTGCGGAAGACAACAGATTAAACATTGAGCAAGCATTAAGCAGGGTACTATTAATTTCTTTACAATGTAACTAAATACTTGGGAGGTGATAGTCTGCCAGGCCAAGAATGTCCAGCTTTGACGCAGGTTGGGATTTAGTTGCATGGCTCCAACCCCCAACAAACCCACCTCTCTTCAATCAGTCTATATCCCAACAGCTGCCTGCCCTCATTCCCTCCATGCTGCTGATGCCACAGGAAGATTTTACTGACAGATAGCCTTCAGCAGATGCTTGTTCAAGCCCCTGTTGGTATTCAACTGCAGAATTCAGTGCTTAAATCTTTGCTTAGGTACTTAACATTACTAACCCTGGCTGTCTTGCTGTTTTAACATTGCCAGGTTGTCCTCTTCTTTTAGGTATTTGAAAAATAATGTTTGCAGCGTCTCATTTTTCAGTGGCATATTAAGATCATGCAAAGGAGTTCCTTCCAGGTGTGGCTGGAGATATCAGACACTCCCCTTTGGAAGCCACATGATCACCAAATCTCTGCCCATGATCAAAGAGTTCATTCTTGGCTTGAAGATTAAGAGAGGCTCAGTTTTAAAATGATTGATCCCCTTTTCATAAGCAGGATTCTCATGTTTTTATCTCAACAATATTTCCAGGCTTGTTTTAACTTAAATCTTTTAAGATGTTGATGTTCTCTCTCTTGGATGAATTTAAAATTCCTGTTGTAAAAAGGATGCAGTTATTACAATGCCCTTGATTTATTTAATGTATTTAATGTTCAACAAAAGCTTTTAATGTAGCTCAGAGTACAACATAAAGAAGAAATATAGTTATGTAAAGCTGTAATTAAGGTTCATTCTGCACCACAGGACAGTAACTTTATGGATATTTTGTGACTTGGAACCACATAGTGAGTTCCCCTAAGGCTTGTTTATTAAATAAACCCTGCAAAACAGACTTCATTAGCTTCTGCGTGGAGAGCTGTGGACCCACCAAGTCTGCACAGTCCTCCAAAAAACAAAGACAGATTTGCTTTGACCTAGTTGCTCCCCTTCTCTTGTACTCCTGACATGGACCCCATTTCCCCACATGCACCTGCCTTTCACATCTCTCAGTGAGAAACAAGCTCAGAAAGATGAGGGTGTGAAAGGTAGGTCCATATGCCATTAACCCTGGGATGTTGAAAACATCTTTACCATGAGCCTAAAGCTGTGAAGGATACAACTACAGAGAATATCTTGTGTGGTACCATGTTTTGTGACTCTAACATGAAGTACCTTCATGTTAGACAGCTACAGGTTGGTGGTACTTACATCAAACCTGGTGAAAACTCTGGAGAGGCGGGTTTTTGGTACATCATCATAGAGCGCTGTGTCTCACCAAGTGATGTCTGGGAGGACGTTAAGCAATCTCTTGTCTGCTCCAGTCTGTGCATCTAAGATAAAAAAGACATGGGTGGACCACCACTTGTCCTCCTGGAAGATACTGTAGATGCCAGTATGTGCCAGTATGTGAAGGCAGGGGACGGTGACTTTGACATGCTTGTCTGATCTGTTCTGTCAGTTGAGTTATAAGTTTTTCTTTGTCTGATTATAATTGATTATAATCTGAATATGCACAAATTGGAGTCTTTAAAACATCCATCTATCCATTATCTACCACTTATTTCCTGAACAGGGTTGTGGGGGGGCTGAAGCCAATCCCAGTAGACATCGGGTGAGAGGTGGGGTACACCTTGGACAGGTCACCAGTATTTCTAAAGTTTTGTAACATATGATGAACGCCACGTTGCAGGTTTATTACTGTTCAGTCTAAGGCATGCTATTTCACAAGACTCAACCATATTTTACAGTTTGTTTTGCTCATGATTGTTTACTATACACAGGTGGGCAGTTAGAATATTTTTTGGACCATTAGCCGTTCACGATGAACAAGACTGAAACAAACACCTAGAAATCATCAACCATTTACACACACGTGGCTGTAAATGTCATACAATAATGGAAATTCAACAAAACCATCAGAATGTCTATTTTCTTTAATTAAAAAAGTGTTTCCAAGAGTAATAAAACATTTACAGTTTGTGATCTAGTTGACTTCACTTAGTGACATACATGATCTCATACAACAGAAAGGCTTCACTTTAAAACGAAGCAATCCCTGGAATCACCCTCCTGTTGCATTACAGAGGTAAACATAACCATGGAAATACTAAGAGAGGAAATAACTTGTTTTCCAGCATGTTTTCTTCTTCCTAAGGTTGCACTTTTTTATTATTATTCAACAGCATTAACTCCTGAACAAACAGTGTCGGGATCTGCACATCATCAGCTTCCAGCTCGGGCGATCCGATGTGTTGGAGAAGAATAAGCGTTTTCTCTCAGCAAGCAATTAATTTTTCCTCCTACTATCTTTGATACATGCTGAGTTTAGTCTGCATTCTCAATCTCATCTTGGTTGCAACCACTTTAAGTCCTTGAGAAGGTGTTGGTCATAGAAAGACAATTATTGTCCTGTTCCTCTTTCAATAAATACAGGCTTCGATTACCAGTTGTCATGTTGGTAATCAAATTGCTTGAATATTTAGAAGAAAGAAACATGACAACTACTGATGTGGAAAAAAAAGACAACACTTAGGGTCAACGCAAGGTCAGATGGGTTTGAGAGCGCTGTTGGTGAAAAGGTGTCTTATATCTCTTGGTAAATGCTGCTGAGGATTTATCATGTAGGAGAAACTTTATCCCGCCCAGTTTAATTCCACCTGCCTCCAAGTAGTGCTCCAAGCCACCTCATCCCATGTCTCTCATTGGGGCCTGACGCCCAAAAGTTTAGCTGCACTTGCAAGACTTGACGACCATGTTCGAAAGCTGCTCGACCTTTGGAGAGCGACCCACATAGTAGAGGATGGTGAGAGGCTCCAAGTCCTGAGGAACGCAGCAGGGTGAGGCAGATGCTTCAGGATTCAACGTGTTGTAAAGGCTCAGCATCTATAGAAGAAAGAAGAGAGTTAAAATAATGAGGGTCAACAACACCAGCTCTAAGCACGTTTAGCATTCAAAAGCTGGCGTTTTGTGTTACCGAGCTGTGGGTGGTGTCTGAGCTGCGAAGATAAGGGCAGGGACCAGAGCAGAAGTTAGCGTAGTACCCTTCAGGCTGGTGGATCCACCTCCAGCCCAAATCCTTCCGGAAATTAATATATAGTGGTCTCACACAGCAGTTCTCCTCATAATTACTGCAGAAAGACGAGAGGCAGGATTACACTTGATTTTCAGATAACACAGCTTTTAAGAGTTATACACGTGTCCTTCCTGTGGCCTCAGTGGAAGATGAGAGAGAAGTTCAGAAATTCCACTCTTAGGTGTGCCCTTATTTTCCCTCTTGGAGTCAGCCCAGGTGTCTTTGGTACTGCCTGTCAGGCTGATGAAGGAACCTGAGAGCTGAGCAGTAGGAGGTAGTCCTTGCTGGTCTTGGGGCAAATCCTGACTTGCATCAGCTATTACTTCTGCCATGCGTTTCTGGGTGATTAACAAGCTTATTCTATGTTTTCTATGTCTGTGTATGCCTCTTCCCTGTCACATCTTATAAACGTGGCAGCTAATATTTCCATGTCTTTATGCTTTCTTTGCCAGTCAGCTATTAGACATAACAGCCCCTGAGCTGCAATGATGTCTGTGTCCATTAATAGAGCTGGTTCAATTCTCACATTTCTAAAATTGAGACTACTGTCAGATAGATTATTTAAATAAAGTTTAGGACAAAGAACACTTGTCAAAGCAGTACATTACGTATGCCATAGTGAGGAAATGGGCCTTACTTAAAGCAGTAATTGGTGTCAAGTGCCCGCTTACGCCTACGGGAGAAGGAATGGGTATCCAGCCTGTGGGAAGGGAGCATCATGAGGATCAGGTGAGGACACTGCTGCTCCTTTTGTTTTTTCACATCATAGTCTGGTTCCACACCTGCAGGACAAGAGGTTTTTTTAAAAATAGCTTTGCTTCAAAGCCTGACTATCATCGTTTTTAACATAAGAATAATCTGCAGGCACAGTTTCACTCATTTCTGTTTCACTCTTCATCTTTACTATGTCTAACTCCCCCCATCCCTCCACTCTCCCCCCTGGGCCTGTGTCTGCTCATCCAATCTATCCCTGATAGCTAAAGCAGTCGATATCTCAGGAGAGATGCTGGTGGATGTCTACGGCCCTCTTTAATTTGGGGCCAAATGTCTGAGCACCGTCGCAGCACATTCCTTGTGGCCAGGCCAGTCAGGAGTGTTCCCAGGACCGGGGGCCTGGGGCCCCAGTGTTAAGTGAGATACCAGATCAATTGTGCTCCCATTCTCTCTGTGTGTGTGTCTCTCTTCCTCTAAGAGAAGGAAAACCGTCATCTTTACAAAAACACCTCTGTAATTACCGCTGCCTGAAAAACTGGCTGATGACTCTCTGAAGGTAACTTTTCCCAACCGAGTGAATGTTTGATATCATTAAAGAGCTCTCAGTAACCCCGAGAAACGCTGACACACACCCAGCATACCCTGCACAGTGTCTCACAATCAGGTGAAGAAAGAAATGAAGATGAAGAAAACCATGTAAAAAGATGATGTTTTATGTAATAACAAAAACTTCTCAAGCACATGGTGTACATCGAATACAAATCATCCAAAAACTCAGAACAACCTCAGTAGAACTTCTTGGAATAAATCTAATTTTTCACCCTAGCTGAGATACTTATCTTTATTGTTAGACATATCCAATACAAGTCAAACAAATTGAATCATTTGGCTCTTGATTGTGAAAAGGAACTGGCAGGGTGAGACTAAGAGATCAAAAGCAGAGACAAGTCCTGACCGAGCACAGACTGGCCGTAAAAACAGAGCGACACAAAGGCCCAAACTAAACTAAGATGCTTTTGCTGAAGCATATTTAGCTTTTTGTGGTGTTTGGCTTTTCTTCAGAGACTTCCATTTCTTTCTAGTCCATTTAAAAAGTTAAGAAACAAAGTCCATATCAAAGGGAGTTAGAATTACTTAGAGGAGAAGCATCTCCTGAAAAACCAGTCTGGCCATTTTTTCCCTTATTTATCTGCATCACTATGAAACACATTGTCATCTACTGTTCAGTTTGTTAAGTTCTAGTAAAATATATTCAAGCATTACTATTGTTCTTTGTATTGACTTTGGATATTGACAAAAAAAACCCCAAAACAATAGCGTCTGCATATTGAAGTCCACTATAAGAACAGTTGCACCACTTAACTATGTAGCCTCACCTTTGAACTTGACTTCCAGCACCTCCTTGGCATGCTCAAAGATCTCACCATTAGGCTTGAAAGTGTGACATGGACAGTGCACACTGATTTCCAGGCCAAGATTGGTCTCTGAAAGGAGATCAAGCAAATAAGGATGTAAGGAGATGACAATATTCCCTAAGGCTGTTATCCTTCATCTTTAAATGAGCCAGTCCGATGTTTTTTTTGTTTTTTTTTTGGGGGGGGGTATTTTGGTCAGATATGTAATAAGGTGTGATGTGATGAAAGTTTGAGGTGTCCCACTCACTTCGGTTAATCAGCCACTCCCTCACTGTCTCTGTCACATCAAAGGAAACCCACTCAGGCGTCCCCTTGGTCAGGACGTTCTTCCCCCCAATGTAACGCTGTTTGGCTTTGGGGTCGTCTTTCTGGAGGATCTGTGAGGAAAGATGAAAATGTGACCCAGCTGCATAAACTTTATTTTTACACGCACACACTCACATGCATGCACACTTTTACACACAGAACCAAGGCTGTCTGTCTGAGCCAGACTCTCCAGGATGCCTTGGGCCAAATGTCTACTCTTCATGGAAAAAGTGACTCCCAGTGTTGATATCCCCATTTTGCAAGTTAATGCCTGCGTGTTACCCTCTTGCCAATGAGAAGCTGGCCGTCTTTCAGATCAGCCATTCCAACTTTGACTTTCGCCTCTCAGATTCAATGTCACACCGTTTTTAGAAAAAAAAAACATAAAGAAATATCCTCTCAGGGCATTCATGTTAAGATCCTAACTGTGCAAAACTGACAATGGAGGAAAATACCAGAGTGGGTTTCAGACTTTCATATCTACACCAGAACCTCTATGGACAAAGGTGTTTATCTGGAGTGAGAAAATGTGTGTTAGGGTGGTGGGTATGAGCCCCACAAAAGTGCTATGGATAACCAGGTTCCTGAACATTGTCAACATCTAATCTGTCTTCCTGTGGGAGTGAGGGGGCCACAGGGCTGCCAGCGTCAGCTGTCTGCCAATCAGCCCCAGCCTGAAAAGTGTGGGGGCGAGTGAACGGCTCCATTTACTCCCACCGGTGGGTGACCCTGCCTCTATCTCCTCCAAGGCCCCTGGAAACAATCTTTAGGACCTGACCAGAGCCTTGCCTCAGAGGCAGTATACAGTCCGGAGACGCTTGTCTCCCTGGCAGGAAATGTTGGAACCTGATCATTACTCCTAGTCTCTCACGGGAGATTAATGAGAAAGCAGGGGGGAAAAAGCCATTCTTGCCACCCTACACGCAGACATCAACCAGATGTATGTATTAACGCACTTGAAAAAAATTATCATAAACACAAATGCATGCAGATATAAAAAGTCATTTGAGCTAACATGTATGGACAATTCCTTTGAAAATGACATCTGAGAAAGAAAAAACTGTCGAATCGTAATGTGAGGTTTCTTAAAGACAGCTGCATAACCTCTTAAATTCATCCTGATGTAGAATCCATTGGACCATAAGCACATGGAATAATGATCAGCACATGAAAAGCTGGACACCCTAATATAAATGTTTTCATCTTTCTCAGTGACCTACGCAGGCCTTCGGTGAGAAAGCGAACACACAAACCCCCTGCGCTCAGCTAACAGTGGAAATGAACGGTCAGTTCACGCACCTGGTAGAGCTCGATCCTTTGCTCATTTTTCTTGGCGCTTGGGTTAGGGATCCGCAGTGCTCGAAACTCAGCCCGGAACAGGTTGGTGGCGTTCTTCTCCACTGATGACACGTTGAAGCGGAATACCTTGGAGGTGATACTTTTAGGGCAGTAATAGAGGTCATCTGCAGGCAAACCGGAAACAATGACTCATCAAGTTCTTTAGCATATTTATCTCCTTTAATCAGGTTTGAACTCTTATGGTTGTATATATGTTTAAGCTTTAACCTATGTTAACTAAAATACTAACATAGTTTGTTTACCTCAGGTGTAAACAGCCTTTGCAGAAAAATGAAAGTACTATATTTTGAACTATTTCTAGTCCATTCCTGGAAATCATTACAATAAAATATGTTCTTATGCTTTGAGTGGTGTGAGTTAGCGACAAGTTGAAGTCACAAAATGAAAACCAAATGGCCCATGTGGTAGCAGTGGAGGCTACAGCAACCCTTTTCCCCACTGGTGCTTAAACTCAACAGGTGCTCGGAGAGCTTAGATAGAAGCCAAGTGTTCCCAGGAACTCCTTTGTTAATCCAGGAACATGTGGGCTCACATGGAGCAAACAATACCTGAGCATTCACAAAGGAAGAGGAATTCATCATGAAAGTATTGCCACTGAAAGTCTGCTTCACAACCAAGAACTTGCTCTACACCTTTATGTGTATATGATAGCTTAATAAATGGACGCTGTGCTTCTATCTGAATAGCTTCCTGCTAAACTGAAGCCTTTTCCTTTTATACCATCATAACACAGAGCAGTTTATTATTTTAACAGGCAAAGCACATGCAGTGTTGAGCAAAACAAGCACATAGCAAACTTTTTATAGGCCAAGTGGAAACAGCCATTTACAGCCAAGTCTCGGTTAATTTATTACCTCAAGCTTAAGCTTTATTGCTAAGCTTCAGGTGCTGCTGGTTGAAAGACGCATTGCACCTTTAGCCGATTTGCACCTCAAGCGAATTTCGGGACAAATGGAAACTCAGGAGTTGTTCCTGTGTCACGCAAAAGGAGCTCACACATCCCCAAGTATCTGTACTTCATTTGACCCATAATTCTATTTCAGTGTCCTCCAGTCATTATCTGATGTTTCCACACAGTTTTTTCATTTTTTCCTATTTATAGGTGATCTTTTCAGCGTTCATCCTCAGCCAGATAACTGTCCAGTGTTTCCACACACAAGGAGAAAACCTCAGTAGCCTTATCCTCCCCTCACTCACTCTGTTGTCTCCCCCATTTCTCCTCCTCTGCCTCCTCCACAGAAGGTGGAAAGCCCCACTTTGAGGGGAGATTTGAAATTCTAATCAAGTCTTTGGTTTCCTTTTGGATGACCTCATTTTTCCCATTGCAATGGTTTTAGGAGGATTTTACATTACGGCTTATTTTTGCCAAGGGTCTCGTAGGTAATTTGTTCCATGTTGGTGAGTCGAGGGGATTGCTTGCATAATTAAAATGAGATACATTCACTAATTGTTTGACCCCTTCCATTTTTAGATTATTGCTGCTCAGACTGGACGTCCGAATGCTGACACAAGCTGAGGCTGGAAACAGTTTGAGGCCGCACAGATTTATATCAATAAGCTTCTTCTGGGTCTAATTTCTTCTGGTAAATCCACTCAGCAATGAAAGCCTTTTTCTATTTTAAACACTGTGTAAGTAAACATGATAAATCTACTTTTATCCCTCATTATTTACTAGAGTAACAGCTCTTGGATTGGATTTTAAGCACCAAATTGATTTATTTAGGGTTTTATTAGATCAAATTCTTATTAACACTTTTGCAAAAGTGTGTGTAAAATCATAAATAATAAAAATAATAATGCAAAAGATACCAAGTTATTTTTTTCTTGTATTATAACCTAATGAATATGACTGATTCTACATTTAGTTATACATATGGATCTGAAATGACAAGTTGATTGTGATAAGATATTTGACATTTCCGCTGACAAAAAGCTTCACGCCGAGTACCTCGCCCAGACGCTATGGGCCACACCTTACACCCTGACACACGCTCAGTCGCATCCATGATACAGAAGCTCCTTGATAAACGCTCAGAGGAATCACCTCTCTTTGACCTTTTGCCCGAAAGATACTTGGTGATGTCAGTCTCTCCAGAGCTTTCGGGAGGTAAACAAAGGGAATAGGAAGCATAAGTCAGCAGGTGCTAGCCAGCTGCTGTGGTGTCTAAGTCTTATAAAGCACAGCAACAGTTTCTTTGGAAATGTAAAAGAGTTCTAGCTTAAGCTGTTTTATCCCCTTTAAATTTCAGCATCTGGAATTTAGATTTGTTTGCATAATGTTCCAGTGGTGAGATTTAATTTCCACTCACAGAGAAAGCTGGGTTTTAATGTACAGAAATCCAGCTTTGTATAGTGAAAAAAGATACTCTCTTTTCTTCATTCAGACTGTGGAAACTGAGTGCTGCATATGAGATAATGTGGCAGACCTGCTTTATGAGGAAAAACAACTTTTTCCCACTTGATTAAACATGAGGAAGCAAAAATGGTGAACGTGTGGGAGCTAGCTGGAGAGATGCTGTTTCTCTGGGAGGAGGCCAAAGACCTCTGTCTCTGTTTGTTCAGATGACATCATCTTCCTACTATCCCATATATCAGATACCCCGCTGTCCTCATGGTCCTCATTTTTTACTGACCCAACACTGAGTCAATGATTGGCTTGAAATTTCACTGAAACGGCATGATTCAATTTGCAAGGCCGAGCCAAATCAGTATGCCGCCACAGGTCATCCCTCAGCAGAGATGGCTGTCTCTGTTTACACAACCGGTCTTCTGACACCAGCTCAGAACTGCTGCTATTTCCAAATTCTGCGTCGTGGGCTCATAAATAGCAAATGCATTGATTTCCATTTGTACTCGTGTTGAACGAGGTAGTCTGAACCAAGTGGTGCATTAAAGAATGAGAGAAAAGTTTCTGTTTAACTTCTTAACTGGGCTTGAAAAAAAAAAAAACTTGACCACATTCCCAAACACTCCCACCTTCCAAAAGCAGTGCATGTAAAACTCATTATATCCAGCAGGAATGAAAATGAACTACACTGCAAAATTATCAAGGTGACAGACAATATGTTCCTACATACAGCGACATGCCCAGCTCTTTCTGAAACTACATAATGGAAAGGGAATGAATGACTTTAATTAATGTATTTTGGCTCCCTTTTAATCTGAGTAATATCTTCCTCTGATTATAAGCCACTGGGCAGATAGTGCTGCCAGTAGTAAGTCAGGTTCATACCTTCTATTATCACCTATGGCCTGTATGTCCTGGGCACCTGGCCATCACTGATCCAACTCTTTAGACCTTGTTTGTTTTGGGAGCTCTTGCTACCTCTGACCAGCGGATAAACCCCAAGCTGTGTATTTTTGAATGTCAGAAACACTTTGTGGGACCCGTGAAATGGATTTGATTCAAGGCTTATACTGAATCTCTGCTCTGTGTCACAGCACAACATAAACACCTGTTGATTTCAAAATGGTAAGACCATACACCCGCCGACCTCTTACTGTGAACAGGCAAAACTCCATCTGCCGCGCTTTAAAACGGACTCTCTCTGGAGAACCGGCCGCAGTGTGCTTCTGCTTCTGATTTATGGAACAATCAATGGGCCATAGTTTATACAGGAAATACCAATATGGAAGAACAAGGGAGTTAGATCATAACATGCCGCTATTCGAAGGAAATAGTGGGGGGACTAGAGGTGAACAGTGGATGAAAAATACTGGGGAACACGCGTCCAGAAAAAAGAAATGAAGTATTAAAGTTGGCAACGAATGCTAAACTCAACAGCCTGAGAATTTTCCTCGCTTAGGAATGTGTCAGACTTAGACTGGAGTTCCCATGGCTTTAGTGTGAGGTATGTATGTGGAATGGTGCTCATTCCAATTAGACTGTTTACTTTGCCCTCTCCTCTGCGCGACGCTCTGGTGCGCACTGGCGCGTCTGTGCGTAAAAGCCGCGCAGACTCCGGTGAACTTGGTTTCTTCTTTTAAATAATGTTACCCTAGCTAACAGTTATATGTGGTGCTATTGTCTTTCTAATAATACATTTAAAAAGGATTTTAAAAAATCAGATTTCAGGTAATGTTATGCCTTTTTATTGAATGGCAGACGCAAAATAAACAGCTCATTATACCAACAGTGTTTTGGGAGCTCTTGCTGTTTTTAATGACCTGCATCAATAAGAATAAGTTTAATAAATAAACACATATGAGCACTTTAAACAAAATACTTACTGTTTTCCGATAGACCCGTGATCATGTCGAACTTATGAATCTCTTTGGCGTAGTACTCAGTCTCTGTGTTATCCTGTCCGCAACTCTGGTGCCGGTCTCTTCCCAGCTCTTCAATGAGCTCCCTGGTGCTGTTATAAAAGGCCAATATATCAGACGGTATGTGGCTTGGACCTGTTGTCTGAGGCGGACTAGTCATTCGGAGTTTACTAAGAATTTGTCCCCGAACCGCCCCTATTCTCTTTTTCCGTATGTGTTCGATGTCCACGGTGGTGCAAGTGGATAGAGAGAAAGTCACTGTCACACAGTTTGAAAGAAGGAAAAACAGGAGTGCTTTGCCCAGATTCATATTTCACTTACAATCGATGCTTGTCAAGTAAAAGAAGGAGACAATCTAATTCCGCTTTAATAATAAAAAAAATCCCTTTTATCTTTTCATTCAGGTTGTGAGTAAGTTCTGTTCCTGGAAGAATCCCATTTTTCTCAAGTGCTATGTCATCTTTGCAAAATGCGCGTTTGCATAGGCGCAGATCCGTGTCATTTTGTAAAATAATCTCAACTCTTCATCAAAACTATTAATCACACTCTTCATTACCCCTTGTCTCATTCATGCATCTTTCCCTCTTTGCTTTTCAGATGGGGACGATCTCTGCGCTGCGGCTCATTTTCTCCATTCCACTGGGCTCTTTCCATCCACTTGTGCTTGTGGAGTCAGTGCGCCTGTCTCCCTCTTGTTGTCCTGCTTCAAACACACTCAGGAGCTCTCCACTCTCACTCTTACTTATACTCACAAGCTCTGACGTGTCTGCAGGAGGGGCGGCTACTATATGCCGAACTGGGACAGTGAGCTCTGTCCTGTCTTGAATTGTGCTGATAAAGACAATGTGAGCTGATGTCAAATATGTTTTAGTTAAATTTGCATATTACTTGTAAATGTGTTCTTCAAGAGCAAAAAGAAGAAAATTCTACTCACTTTATCGTATGTGTTTGTTTATTTTTTAAATTGGAAAGAACATCTTGCAAATTTTATAATTAATCTACATAATGCTTTGCAGTTTGTGTGTTTGAATAAGAAGTAGGCTATATGGCTTAACATGAAGGAGTTGTGTATGTGTTTCTAATTTGATATCATAGTTTTGACGGTGCACTGAGGAGTTCAACCAGTTGTTCTGAGCCACCGCACTGCTACCGTTTAATGCCCTCACCGTATATGAAAACACGTGCAACACTGACATCTAGCGGTGAAATTGTGGAACTGATGGCGCCCTACTCCGACTGGAACAGGCCCCTTTGTGCTGATTGGTGTTACCATGGAGACCGTTGCTGTGTAACGCTTGTGATTCCGGAAGAAGCAGACTAAGGAGCTGTATAGCAGACTAAGCAGACAATGAGGAGAGAAATGGACGATAAATTTCAGCTTGAAGATGGAGGAGCAGCGAAAAATGTAAGTTTCGTGTTTAAATTCTGCATAACAAAGAAAATAGAAGCACGCATTTGATTAGTTTATAGCGCTGTGAGATGAGTAGCGCTTGCACAGTAACAGTTTAGCAACGCTAGTGGTAATTATTTAGCCATCAAATGATCGAAAATCTAAGATTTAGCCAATCTGTCTTTAGCATAGCTATTTACCACACTAATAACTAATAAATGTACATATTTGTTTGTCATGCATGAGATGACGCAGTTGTCTCCGAATGTCTAGTTGACATTAGCTCAGTAGTTAGCTATGCTAGGCTAATTTATCTACATATTTTGTGTTTGTCCGAGTTTCTCGCTCACTATTTGACTAGATGTAACTATAATCAAAGGAAAATCATAAATTGTATTTAATCCCTTTGGCTATAACATTACATTTGATCGAATGTATTAAAAAAACCTACAATCTTGTATGTGTATAGATTATGATAGTGGGATTAAGGCCATGTCCCCACAGAGATCAGTTGGTGATATGCTTAAGTTTTATATTTGAACGTTTAATTTAATTTAATTAATCTGTCACCACTTTTGGGAGCATGGGAATGCTCACTTCTAAAACCAGGCCCAAAGTGAATAAATAGGAGTTAAAAAAATCTGCCATAAAGCATAATATATAACATGTATCATAATATATCTAAACAATATGCATCCATGGTTGTCCTCATAGAAAATACCACTACTTTATATGATGTTTCAGGGCTACATTGATTAAATGTAATTAACTTGTTTTATATCTAGGTTTGGAATGAGGGAAATTACATGTTTAGTGCATGTAATGTTTTTGTTTGAAGGAAATACAATAAAATAAAAAGCTAAGGAAATATTTGACATGCCAAACATTTCTTCATTGTTGGAAAGATCATAGCAGTGCATTGCAATAACAAGTGTTTCCTAAGAATTAGGCATCAACAAAGAATACAATGAATATGTAGAAAACAGCACACAATGATTTTTTTTAATGCAACATTTTTACCAACTGGTTTTCCAAATAAAGTCGGGATGCTTGTTAAAGACTAAATAAAAACTATAAAAAATTTTTGTAATTCAAAGGTTTTGAGAAGTCATTTATGATTTTGGATCTACTTCAGATAAGCAACACAAATTTCCATTACATAATTGTGTCATGGTTTCTTGCTCAGAGCAGCGAAATAAATATTTTTAACTTGTTCCGTGTAAACGGTAATTTATATGTATCCTGAATGTTTTTAATCATATTATGTTCTAGGTTAAATACACAAAAGATATTTTTTTATTTTCTCATGGAGTATCTGTATTTTTAAATGATCAAAACTGTTTTCCAACGTTAGCCTCTTATGAAAAATGCTTTTCCTTCCTGTCACTTTACTTAAGAGTCGTAAGAAGTTCCACTTAGTTTTGTTTATATTACCAGCACACATTTCCTGTCCTGTTTGTGATGTTTAAACTCTGCTGTTTTTTATGAGCAAATGACTGCTATTAAAAGCATCTCAAATAAAACAAAATGAATGATTTTAACTCGGTTTAAAACGATATACCAGCAGAATCTGTAAAATTGCATATGTCAGATTGGCAGGTCTGGACGAAGAGCCCGCCTTCCAGTAGACCAATCATCGTTTGAAGACTCTCGACACACAAGGAAGACCTCCACCTCGGCATCACAGAGTGAAGTATGTGATCTTTAGATAACAAATAATCTGCTGTGTGTTTAGATTTCACTAGCATGAGGTGTCATAAATATCATTTTGGTTTTTGTCTCACACATGAATTACAGGATGAGGAGGTGGGTCACATGACTGCATGGCTTGTGCTGTTAAGGCTTCGGACACAGTTTAAACATTATATTGTTGGTGTAGAATTTTTTTTATCATATGTTATCGAACTAGTTTGCTTCACTTTAGCTGGTTAGTTTTTAATATCCAACACACACAATCAAGGCTTGTTACGTGTAATTGTGAAGGCGATGAGACAATGAACATGTGTTTTATTACTTCTGTGGATTATAAAGAAAACAGTTTTCTTTAAATTCTTAATAGCTTCTTTTTTTATCTTTGACTTACAGGCTTGTGTGTGTTGGGTTTTATGTGCTTTCAATAACTATTTGAAGGATTTACATTTTAAAGTTTAGATTGCAAAACAGCCTTATTGTGAACTAATAATAATATTAATAATAATAATAAAAATACCCATGCCCCCATGCACTCACACACACAACTTAAAGCAATTGTTGAAATATTATAATTGCCTCGTGTTCATAGGCATTTATGGAATTGGACATATCTACTGTTTTGCCAAACTGAACCAGCAAACATCCTTAAAGTCAAATATTCCAGCAATGTTCTTGCTTTAGGGTAACCTTCCCAAATTAGGCCAGCTTCCCTCATGTATAAAGCAGTATTCTCGCGCCCTCTCTGACCTGCTGTGCGCATGCAATACATTTTTCCTTCATGTCGTAATTGGGTTATTTTAGTTTTTTTCCCTCCATTTCTTTAATTTTTTCTCTATTTTTGCAGTTTTTGTTTATGAATTCTGTCCTCTTCTTCTTGAAATACCCCACTGATTGGTCAGTTTCTGGACATTTTGACTTCAGAGTTTTTATATATTTATATTATACGGTTTGGTCACCACAAGTGCTTTGCCCCAGAGACCATCATCCTGAATTAGAAACTATGAAGGCTGAGCTAATTGCATTAACAGCCCAAACTATTTTACTACATCCATGAGGTTCATATTTGGTCATGGAGAAATGCAGGAAGAGACTTGTTTTGTTTCTCAGCACATGTATGGTCTTCACCATTCTTGCTGAAAGAAATAAATGCAGATAGGTTTATTTCATAGCAAGGACACCTTATTATTCTGTTTCTAATAAAAATGATTCATTGTCAGAAACATTAAATATTGAAAACAATGAATAGATTGAACATCACTTGGAGAAACTGTGAAATCTTGTTTAGAAAGCCTTGGTATTATAATCATTTCTGCTCATATTAAAGAGACAGTCGCTAATTACACAAAGTTGAAGAAACTCGTTCAGCCTCAGCTCCTTCTATTAGTGATAATATACAATCGAGCAGAGTGAGTTCCCCCTCCCTCTGCCCTGCTTAATGGTGATATTCAAATTTATAAATGGCGTCTATAAAGGAACAAGCCATGAAAGATTATTTCTTCTTACATCATAAATGAAAGAAATTTGTCACGAACACTCTGTCCTCTGCAGACCCAATTTAGTAATGAGAAATGTTGTGCCTCTTTTTTTTCTAATTCATTTGTCTTGTCTCCACCCTTAAGCATGCACAAGAATTCATTCATTCAAGTGCCGTTCTCAAGAGTCCCAGGATCAAAATATGCACTCACTTTTCTATTTTCAGAATCAAAGAAGTAGAAGCAGTGGGTGTTTTCTCCCCTCCTGAATCTATTTTGGTGTCAGACTTAGTTCCCACACTCTGCTTCTAACGCTCTACAGCCAAAGATACATAATACTTTAATGTATAGATCTATGTAGGTGACTCTTAGCTGTACATACTTACCATTTTTAATCTTGCAACTTAAATATATGATCAAAAATATGTTAATTTTAGTTCAAATGGCCATCATACCTTTCCAAGTCAGTTAAACTGTTCTAAGTCTTCCACTTTTTCTTTTGGGTTCTTATTTTTTGACTGTGTATAACAGGGTCCTCTGATGAATCATTACCTTAAAACCTCATCAAAGCTGCTTTGTTGTGTTTCTTTCTTTTTATCTTAGTTGATATAAAGCACAAAGTATAGTCTGTTCAACACCAATTGGAATATGAGCTGATATAACACAATGATGTCATTTACAGCTTGATCGTGCTACTTTTGTGCTTTATTTACCAAGATTTTAGGCTAGTATCAGTATAAAATGCTTTCCAGATAGGTTTTTAACCTATCAGTGTTAATGAGTAGATACATTTTCTATTAAAATAATTTCTTTCTCCAGAACGCTCCGCCTAAACCGGCCAGGAGGCAGGGTGGCTGGGCCGAGGACAGCTCCGGCTCTGGTTCTGCCAAGTACGTATTGTCACCTTTTCCTGTGGCAACGTTGAACGTAGGCACTGCAAGCTCGTGTTATGTGTTATTAATGAACTCTCATGCTGTTGAATGAGCTTATTTATCAGTGCATATTTGGCACACGGGCTGTGAATCAACAAGGTTAGAGGCAGCCTGTCTGAGCAGGCAACTCTCCATTCGTCTTCATCTGTGAGCAAGGCGGTAATTGACATGGTTAATGCATCAGCCACAGGAGGGCACTGTTAGTCAGCTAGCCACTTCATCACTGAGGTTCAAGCCACTCAATCACCTCTTACTACTGCAGACTGCTCTTTACACAGGGAGCATAACACGGAGAATTCATGAAATATTTGGAGCAGATGGAAGGTGTTTGCCAGAAGCTTTGATCTACAACTAACAAAGTAACTCTTAATACTGTACGCGAGTGAACATGAGACATTCTAATATACTGGAGAGCAGTTTTTCTTACCTTCTGCCACTGCTCTCCTTTTCCAAAGTCTCAAACACAGAGGATGCATTGAAGTGAAAAGGCAGAGTAAGTTGTGCTTATTTATGTAGTTTACCGCACTGTTAGTTCAAGCAGGGAAAATGGTAAACTCAGTAGATCTTTCCTTGCACACAGAAGGTCAGCGTGTTGCATATCAGCTTTTGCGTAACCCCGCTTGATTCCCCGTCTTAAAGTGATTGAAATACAGGAGGTGTAAAAGGGGTTTGCACGTGCATTGATCCTCTCTGTAACAAAGTAAGTAATGGTCCCCCCTGGAACCGGCAAGGACTTTTCCTTTCAATGTCACCCCTCATGCTCAATCACCACCGCCCTCCTCCCACTAATCCCAGCGCAGAAATCCTGGGATTTGTCGATCTATCACTTCTAATTGACACTAAATGATCTGTCAGTTTATTGATGAACCTTTGAAACCAGGTTGTCACAATATATTTTATCCCTAACAACTTTTTCCAGACAGTTTTACCATGTCTATGGCTTTGCCTTACATGAGTCTTAATCAAGGGGCCTGTAATGTGTCTTAAGTGTCATCACCTCCGCCCCCAAGACAGGACATAGTCCAAGGGCAGGCAGGTAGGCTCTTTCAGCTCATCTGTGCCGTGTCTGGTTGGACTCGGGTCCATTCATAGGTGTTGTTCTGAACAATGGGTCGAACAAAATGCAAGACACTCAAGTGATACACATATTTAATGTCATTCTGTCATTTTCTTTTAAGCATGTCTGATTAGTTTTTAGCCTGATTGAACAGTTGTATTTATACACTTTAAGGAGGAAATCATATTTACTTACAAATGTTTTACATTAAGTGAAAATGATCCCTTTAAATCTTCTTTGGATTTAAGAAAATTCTGGTTTCTGATGTAAATGTAACTTCAGTTATGGTAAACGTGCAGCAGCAACATTATGTTAAGCACTTATTTATACTTTGATTTATTTGCTTTAGTTAAATTAATATGATATATTTGGCTTTTTGCATATCTGTTTATACTATCTGCTTGATCTCTTCTGTTAAAGTAATATAAAATACTCAAAATCGCATTGTGGCAAATGAGTTTTACATCAGTAAGCAAATTACCAGGAGGGGGCACTACTCAACCAAGGGAGCTAAGAATTATTTTGCTTATCCTAAAAAAAATTTCAGCTTTTGGAACTATGACACATTTCTATTGTACTAATTAAATACAGAATAATAAGCTTGTTTGTTTAGTTGTTTTTACAGTCTGTCTGACAAAGTATGTTTGGATCTGGCCTTCTCGCAGAGGGACCTGAAAATACCTGCAGAAACTGTCTGGACACTCTACAATCACTAATGTATAGTTAAAGTTGCATCCTGTGAGAGATTTTGAGATGACAGTTCATGTAAAACAGAAAAAAATAAGCACGCTATTCTTTATAAGCTTATATAACGTGTTTAAAAGTTGTTCTTTCCACTGATGTACAGATCTGCAAGAAGACCTGCAGCTGAGGACCAGGAAGAGTAAGTTCCCTCAGACGCTTCAAACTCTATGTTTGGTGTATGGTACAAATGCTACTGATATTTTGCCTTGTTTACAATATTGTGGAAATGCTGCTCTATTTTAAGATTATCCTACCAAATTCTTGTTTTCTTAACACAAACAAAAACTAGTGTAACTGTAACTTTTGTTAGCTGTCCTGTAATTCTACTTTCTCCCTCCCTCACACATCATTTATACCTAGAATAAACATTACCATGTGGAGAGGCAGGTATACAGTTGGTAATCATGCATGTTTTGCACATCATCACAGCTGGAGCTTGGTGCCTGGATGGCTGTAGCGAGACAGAAAAATCCCTTATGCTGTATTTGTGTCACAGTTGTCTCAGTGATACTTATTCGGCGTATGACTCCAGCTGCGTTTGTTTCATAAGCATTTGTAGAGGTGATCTTGTCAAAGGCTGACTGGAACTCAGTCCCACAGCGTAACAGCTTCTCCTAGCAGCGGCAGCGGCTGCTGTTTGCAAGTTTGACTCACCCAAAAGAAAAGTATTTAAAGAATAATACTCAAAAACAAGTATATCATCAAAGAAAACTCTAGGAGAAAAATGTGTGACTCCCTACGATGACCTCTCTGTCAGGATGAGTTTTGAAATCCATACTCTCACACTTTCTCTTTCTACAGCCGTCGCCTACGACCACAAACTCCCCAGGGTTCAGATGATGAAGGAGGTGAGAGCACCCTTGCAGTCCTCTGCTCTTTGTTTCTCCTCACTGGCAAAGAGAAGCCCTCCTGTGCCTCCCTCTGCACATTTTTTTCTCTGAAAGTGGAGCAGATAAGCCAGCAGTCAGATCATTGCTTTCCACTGAATCATATTTCTGTCAGTTCTGTATGGATTCATGTTTTGGCATACCAACTTTGACTACTGAGTGGGTGGGCACATATAACCGTGGTTCTTTTGATGAGGCTTCCTGTTGGTTTTCATAACAGATGTAACTTAATGTTGCTGAGGGTTAGTGCTGATTGCTGAAAAAATGGTACACAAGACACCTAAAAAGCTCCAGTAGCTGGAATAATCTGGACAAGTGGTTAAAGACAAAGATGGGTTCTATAAGCAAAAGCAAACAAATGTACCATCACTTAAAGAAATGCCCAATGAAAAAGATCACAAATGGACATCAGTGTTTCATGAACAATCTTTTGTGAGCAAATGAAAGGAGTTGGTCTGGAAAGACAGTTTTTCAGCTTGTTTATGTGCCAGTGAAATAAAAAGGTCCACAAACAAAGACCGCCTAACAAACAATGAACACAAGTAGAAGTTGTGTTATGCAGAACTGCTTGCATGTAAGTGGCCATTTTTATCTAAGAAATGAGGGAATGAGAATCATAAAATATTTTAGAGTAAAAGCTGGAGGTAAAATGAGAAATATAGGACTAGAGTTCTAGATCTTGAGTAATTCAGCGAGATGTGTCATCCTGAAGCAAATTACTAACAAAAGTAAAGAATTATATTGCTTGGAAAAGTGGAAATAAACTGTTTTTGATCGAAATCCTTCTGAAGAAAGAGAATAAATTTAAGAAACATTTAAGGGTTATAAAGTTTTTTTCAAAATCTCTAATTAATTGCTAATCAATATTTTGTGATACTTGTGGTGAAGTTATAGGCTCTGTTAGAAAAAAGTTACATTTATATAAAGTGCCAAAAATGACAGTTCACGCCCTCATCGCTGGGGGATGACTCCAAAACAGAGCAAATTCCCATAAACTTCCATGTTAAAAAGACATTTTAGTTTTATTAGGTTAGGTTTACTTCCATGATAACTCTGAGTTGGATGATTTTTTTTATAACTCATCCTTCCCCCTTTCCCTCCAGTTACAACTCTTTATTCATTTTAGTAATTTTCTGCAGCTGCGACAAGCCAAGATGGTGACAATAGGAAACAAACTACACTTTTGTCCTTCAGAAAATTTCTGGGCTTGTCCATCTTTTATATACGAGTTCAAAACAAATCTTCTTTTTTAATGATCCAAAATAGTTTGATGTATCAGACCAGATAAAGACCTGTAGGTGTGCACTTATCACTTCCTATTGATCTTCAGTTAGCACCAGTGTCACTATTGAACAAAATAAACTTTTTTAAAAATCCTGCATTGTGTTTGAGGTCCTCCCTCATTATTTCTGTAAAATAATAAATTCCACAACAAACACACCATAATAATATATTAATAAAAAGGACAGACTTACAGATATAAACAACAGAATTAAAGGTACAGTAAATGTTTTCTAACACTGTTTTATTTTATATATCCAGTCACATAATGTCAACACGTTGGCTGTTGCACGAAGAGAACAGAGCTTTGGTTCTCTTACAGTTAATGCCCCTGGAAATATTATTACTCTGTGAAGGGAGACCTCTTAATACAGAGCTGGAGGCAGAGGCATTGGAAATTACAGTGCTGAGGGTTAGTGAGATAGCCTCTGCAATCTTGATTATGTCCCCTACGCTTATCCCTTATGTCCACTGGCTACAAGCACAGAGAAAAGGCTTGCCCGGTCCCCTGCTCCTGGCTCCCTATCGGTTGCCCCTTAAGCTTCCTGCTGGTCACCTAAAACAGCACCAGTATCACAAACACACTCATCTTTTTTATGCCTTCATACTGTGATGTGTTAAATATTGTCCTATGAGCCTTTCAAAGGGATCTGTGTTTGACTGGACCCCTGCAATGTGGGGGGGAGACGTCATCTCCTTCAAAGTCACTGACTGGCATGCACCCGCTGGGAGTATGTCTACATTCAAAGCAAATTATCCTCTTTTGATATTTACATGCTTCAGTGAGGAACTGTACGCGGCTGTGTAATAAGGATACGCGTGGTCTGCTCGCTCCCGGGACAAAAGCCACCTTGATACATGTCCAGCTGAGCGCAGGAAGTCGGTGTGGTTAATGCGTGCCTCGCTGAGGAGAGGCAGCTTCTTCTGATGGAGTTGCCCTTTGCATTGGGAGAAAACACTAGCTTGTTTGCAGCTGCTTTTATGGCCTGTTTGACCTCCTGTAATAGGTTGAATTTGAAACCCATTTAAAATTGTTGTTCCTCTTTTCACTTAATAATAGACTTTGCATATAGACAGCATATGCCTCTGTGCTTCACACTGAACTCTCATACAGTGCGTTAATAGTGCATTAATAGCTGAAGTGGAAAAGGAATGTGTGTACAGATAGACAACCCAGGAAGCTGTTTGCAGAGCTGGATGGTGAAGCTTTTTGATGTCATTGCACTAAGACCATTAAATTTGATTGGGAGTCCAGGGGGGACAGATTCTGCTGAACGCTGTGCTTTGTAAATGAGAGGACAAAGTGTCACCGGGGCCTCATGAATATGAAATACCCGCGCCCGCATTTATTTGGATATCAGAAACACAGATGAATCTTGTCAGCGGCAAAACGAGCGTAGCATTTTTAATTTGGTTTAATTAAAAAAGAGAAAGAAATAAGTTATCAGCTGAAGATGAGGCTTTGATTTTGAAGCAACACTTGGTGGGGGTTTTTGCTTGGACCTGGTTGAAATTTTTCCTCCCTTTGAGAATTATGTCTGAAATTAAAAGAGAAAATATCCTCTTCGTTCCGCCCAAGATCGATGCTTTTTCAAGCCGAGTTTATTTTCAGGGCTTATTTTGATGGAATGGTGACATAGATGCCAAGATATTTCCTCACATCAGATTCAGACTTCCATCTCCTCACCTCTATTTAGCTCCTCTATTGACTTTTCCCTCAGGGTGCAGTACTGTGGTTAGAGATTACTGACAACCCTCTTCATGCAGTCCAGTTCTCCCTTTTTCTCTAGCTGTTGGTTCTTCTCTCACTTCCTTCCTGGGATCCTCTGTCACTGTCAGCACTCTGCTGTAGAGCTAATAAGGATGTGTAACCTGCTTCCCTACCAGGAAATAGTCCTCAGGAGAGACATGAAGCAAGGACACAAAAGCCTGTACGTTTTCTTGCTGAATAAAACTTACGCATGACTGTTTTGTTTTTTAACTCTACAATCATATTTCTGACACGGAGCGTCAGTCTTAAGTCTTATATGTGTCATTTTGTCTATTCTACTGTGTTGATAAACTATACAGCTTATTTCCATCCAGTCCCTGACATTATCCCCCTCTTATTTCAGTGCCTTCACATGTCAATCTGAAAAATGCTGTGAAAGTTTGCCCTGTCCTTCTTGGGAGAGGAACCATCCTCTGTCCTGTTGCTTTTTGCCAATTAAAGTGGGTTCCCACTGTTTGAGCAGCGGGCTGGCGGCTCCTGGCACCACAGCTCCTGCCAGGCCACACTGTGACATCCGACCCCACACAGATGGGCCCGCAAGCAAATACTCCTGCACATGGCTGGATGCCGCCCCAGTCGGAGTGGCAGAGTGAACGTGGACATGGCCTACCGGCCACTGCAGGTCCTGGGGGTGGGCGGCGCTGACAGGGCCCAAATGCTAAGGTAGCAGGGGGTGCTTTCTGGGGAGCCCCTGGCCAGCACCCCCCTCACAGCAGGATGAGCTGCCGATTTTCCTTTTGAATATTCATAGCCGCATGGCTGTTGTGACAGGGCAGCTCTTCAGAGAATGTAGGCGGTAAGAGGGAAGGAAGGGCTACACAGACACGATCACAGTCTCATAAATACTCACATGTCCAGCAGCCATGCACCTGGAATGTGTTTTAATCAGTATTGTTGTGTAGGGGGGAAAATAACAAACTTATATTTTTGTTCTTCTAACACCTCTACTCCATACCTCTCAGGTGTTATCTCTTTTCTTTGTTTTTAGATATTCCAGTGATTCCAGACCTGGACGAAGTGCAGGAGGAAGATCTCGCAATGCAAGTGGCTGTACCGCCAAGGTAGTGAGCTCCTTGAAGTCACAATCGCTCTGTCTTATAACTGGATTCAAAAACATGTGAAGTATGTTCCTCAGACACACACGGGTCAGGTAACCTCTGACTCTTGATGACCAGTCTGCTCATTGTGATGGTGCTTGTCTCTTCTCTTACAGAATTCATGTGCCTGAAATGGAAAAATAACATTTTGCTGTGATCTATGTAACTGTGTTACCAGGGTCCTTACTAACCAGACCCTTTGATTTACAGGGCAGTGAGAGACACACCGACATGTGTTGACTATGTAGCATGGCTATGACAGTGGTGGAGGTTATTAGGCTGGAGCATACTCTCTGTGCGAGATAATATCCACATTGAACTCATTGCAGGGGCAATGTAGCGTGTAATGTGCAGTAAGTAGGACTGGCATGCACTGCTAGGCCCCGGCCTCTTTGAGAGCCCCCCCCCTCTCACTTAATTCCAACCCACAGATAAGCAGCTGGGTTTCAATTTGAAGTGTTTAACACTTGGCAACCATCTCCTGCTCTCCGTGGCCTTTGCTTGAAGTCTTGTAGCTTGATTGTGCACAAACTTCAAACTTCACAAATTTGCTTTGCACGTACTGTGCAGGGTTCCTTCCTGTGACATGTTGATTGGGGCATCATTTTCATTTGTCCAAAGACTATTTTTCTCACCTGTCTTTTTTTCCCCACTCTTTTAGCATCCATGTGAATCGGATAATGACCTACGGAGATCTGGACAATGATCTGAAGCATTATTCTGCATTCCAAACTCTTGTAAGTCAAGGAGTATTTATTGTCATACATCTTTATCACTTTTACTTTAATGTGGTCCATTTAGTTTTGTGACCATCTACAAGCTAAGCGAATCTAACCGCAGTCTTTCTTCAGGACGGAGAGATTGACTTGAAGCTTCTCACCAAGGTTTTAGCACCAGAGCAGGAGGTGAGAGAGGTGAGTGAGGTTTTTTTTTTAGTAAATGTAGCTTGTGAGTTCCCAATAAAGACCTCTCCAGCTGTTCCTAGAGCACCTGGGGGGAGGTTGCCACTCTTGCCTCTCAGGTAATCAAGATTTATGATGTGTACATTAACACCCTCTGCTCCCCTTCCCCCACTCTCTTTGCTCCCTCTGCTATCTTCCTTTGTATGTCTTCTCTAATTCTTCTTTTCTCTCTGATCATCTCTTTCGCTCTGCAGGATGATGTGACCTGGGACTGGGATCATCTGTTTACAGAGGTGTCCTCAGAGCTGCTGATGGAATGGGATCAAGGAGAAAATGAGGAGCTGGGACAGAGGAGACAGTGACTTGTTTTTCTCAAATGTAATTACGATTTGTTACAAAGGTTTTATTTTTATAAATGCTTGTGCAGCATTTCTTGAACTTTCTAAACAAACTTGTCTGTGCAGAAGCAGTGCCGTGTCTTTGTTTGCTTTGTTAAATTCCTCCTGTTTTAGTTTGTAAGTTTTTTTTTTACTTCAAACAGCCTGAAGGCATTTATCTGAACAACCCCCCTTGAAAATGGCAGTTTCAGATTAAAATGTCCTCTCTGTACTGGCAACATTATCAATGTCTACATACAAGTCCAAGGTTGATAATCAGCTAAGCTGAAATCCAGTTGATTGTGTTCAAATTAACATTCCTCATTAAAGCCTACAACCTTATTGTTATTGACTGTGCCATTGACTTTATCTTGCAGCTCTTCGATAGGAGCAACCCTTTTCTTCACTATTATCTCAAATGCATTGAACAGAGTTCCTATTGACACCTGGGGGATTAGCTACATTATACCTTTTACTTACACATGTAAGACTCTTCACAACAGGAAAATAAACTGAGAAGACCAGCAAAACAATAAAGCACATATATCTTTCTTTTAAACTCGCCTTCTTTCTAATACACTTGATCTTGTCAAGGTTCCACAAAACTCCTGTATCAGCATGCAGTTTAGTCTTTGGTTCATGTATGCGAATATAAATGCAGGCCTCCAAAGTCTGGCCAATTCTATTAGAGAAACAGCTGTAACATTTACAGATTGTGATTAGGTTTATTTCTGAGGCAGAGATCAGTCTCATGGCATTCAGAGTCGCTCAGCAAAGTCCTGAAGGACACGCAATGTACGCATCTAACAGCTCAATCACTACCCATCACAAATAAATCCACATTTTCTCATTCAATACACCATGAATCAACTTGATTAAGTATAATACCTCAGGATGAAGCCATCACAAAAGTATTTGTGTTCAGAATTTGTGTGTAACACAATATTTGAGCCTTACAATCAAATTCAGTGAGCGTATTTGCATCCTCTATCAGACATACAAATGCACAATTTTTTTCTTCCCTTTTCGCCGCCTCCACAATTGGCTTGTTTAGCCAGACTTAATGAATTCTGCCCATATGCCCCGAGCAGCTGCTATGTTGCCCCTTCCTCCTGCCCCTGCCGAGCTGCGAAGTGCCCATCCATGTAGAGACAACCTCTAGCTGTCTCTCTAGAGAAAGCTAAGCCTGCCACTCCTCTGCTGGCAGCCAGCCGGTGCTGTCTGAGGTGGACTGTGGACGGGCCGAGGGCTCAGATTAGGGCCCAGTGATCATAGGTTGCAGCGGGCCTCACATGATTGGCCCATTCGCTGGTAGATCAGAGAGGGGATTAGAGTGCGGTAGAGATCCAGAGACGCTGTTTGCCATGTGCTTGCATCCAGATTCTCAAAGTGACCTCTCTTCTGCCTCATCCTGCTGCTCTCCTCTTCTCCTTTATTCTCTCCGTGTCTCTCAGCTTCTACATCCTGATGCTGCAGCGAGGCAAGCGGTGACCTCTCGCTGTCTGGGTGCAGTGAATTCAATCACATCAAAACAGCTGCAACATAAACATCGTTTCTTGTGAGACAGATGATTGTGCTCTGAAAGAGCTCTGGGGTTGTGATGGTAGACACGCGGTGTCACTGGGAGGTGAGCTGAGTTTAAGGCCATGTCAACTCACTGGGTATCAGATCCGATTACACAGGCTTCGCTTTGATTTAAGGTGTAATTAATTTTTCTTTGACTTTTGTTTGTCAATATAAAGCGGCTATTGCTATGGCAAAGGAAAGTTTTTACTCTTATTTTATTTAATGGGGTAGCACTTTGTAAAGACTTAATGTAAAATACAGTTAATAAGTTATCTCTATAGCAGTAAATATCTGTTTTTAAAGACACTTTGGTGGACTTGAATTTATTATTTTGTGGCAAAGAAAAACAAAACGAGAAGTAATGCTATTTTCATAAAAATCTAACAAAGGCCTCATTTATACAATGCTTTTTCCTACTCCGGCTTGTCTTAATGTATTTTGATATCGGGTGCTAACTGGAGTCATAGACTAGTGAAAATATGCTACAAGCTCTACCCAATATGCTGTGGTGTTGACAGAAGTTTATACATCTTATCTGTTCTCAATATCTCCCTTCCATATGGCCCAAAAGCAATATGCTGAGGTGTAATTAAAGAAAATGGGGAGATGTAGAGATAGCTGAGGCCTGATGCCCAGGCCCCTGAGTTACAGAGTGAGGGGTGAGGACAGACATGCTAAAGCTCAAGGAATATTAGGCCTTGTTCATTTTCATTTCACCGGAGGCCACGTGCCAGTCACAGGTTCCCTGTTAGTGACCTGGCCGGCACAGCATCAGCGAGTTAGCCTCAATCAGCCATATAAGAATGATAAGCAGTTTAAAAAGGCATGAACCCACAGCCGTGTCCGCTTCTAAACAAGGGTAAATATGTCTTTTTACTCATGAAGTTATACCATAAATATTTGCAAGGTCAATTTGGATTCTATTGCTTGAAATAAAACATGCAAATGCAGCCATATTCAAATGGGCCGCTTTGAAACAGACCTCAAAAAGAAGCCACAGTATTGATTTGCAACAAAGACTCCATGATATTTCAAGTTTAAAGGAGAAATTCTCGACACACCACTAAGCCAGTCAGATCAATATCATTTTTTGATCAAAAGGGGATTTGCCTTTGAAATGGCTAGATTAAACAGATGTTTTATTTTCAGTAGTTACTCTGCACCTTTAAAAGCCTGCAGGGGGCTGTGGGGGAGGAGGGGAGGCATTCACTCCACAAAGGAGACAATAAAAGTGATATATTTTAAGACCTAAAGTTTGACGGGCTAAAAAGTAATTTAGGTTATTTTCCCCCCTCTCTTCTTTAGTTAATATTCTATTGCTCCAAGTCCCTTTTTTTGTTTACCCCAGGTGGGCTTGGACATGAAATGGCTGGGACCGTGGCAGCTTGGAATGCCCCTGGGCATCTTACGGCTGTCATGTTGTCAAAGACCTGGGAAGGGAACTGAGAGTAGAAACTGCGATATATATGTATGAAAGCGCTTCAGTCCTTTCAGTAACTGAAATCAGCTGCATCTGTTGGTATTAACTTCCTGCTTTTCCCTTGGATGTTTTTAGTGCAGCTGCGTTGGGAAGTGAGAAGGGCTTGAACATGAAATACAGCCAGGCTCCACATTTGTCATGTATTTTATTATTTCCCTTCTTCACCCCTCCGTCTTGTAGGCAAGGTCCTTCATTTTTCACATGACCGGTTTTCTTATCATTGTAGGCCCTCTCTGCTGGCCTATGAGTGACTTAAAGGCAATAAAACACAAAACATTCTGTAAAACACGGATGCCTCTCTGGTGCGGAGGCCCTGCAATGCCTCTCCGGGAAATTATGATAATAACTCAGTGGCGGTTGGAGTGGCCAGGTTGCTTTGCGGGGCTGGGGGCTACAGGAAAAGCTTCATCAAGGTCCTCTGAGCAGGGACGGGTCAAGGTGGCCTGTTGGTCCTTACCCCCACCATCCCAAGTCATAAACTCTTTCCATCACAGAAGATGCAGCCAGGTACACAGCAGAACTTCTTTGTCTTGTAGCTGCTGGCCATAAAACAAGGGTTGATAGGAGAGTGGTTGTGTTGGCCCCATGGCTGGTGAGGTCAGCTGAGAGGCTTATCATGGCTAGCAAAGGAAAATGCCTGAGTCAACACTACTCTTGTAGTTTGACCTTTGAGGGTCAACTCTGCCATGAACTTGGTACTTTGTAATTTTGTTCCTTTGGAAGGGAAGACAGAAGGCAGGAGGAGCAACATTTAATAGTTCTCTTATTGTTGAACTGTGTCTGGGTGTAATTTTTGGTGTCTGGATTTAGTGCTGGCTGGAGGGAAGGAGGGGCTGGATGCAGCCCCACAACACCTCTTGAGTGTGTGAATGAGAAGGAGCGAGGACAGGAAGGAGAGTGCAGGCTCCACCACTGAGGTGCTGACAGAGAGGATAGAGGGGCTGAGATTGCACCTGTTCCAGCCCAGCACCCTCCCAGCAGGGCCTCGTCAGGGTTTCAGCCTTCTCCTGGCATCTGTGATGGGAGCCAGGGCCAGTCCCACCTCCAGCGTTTGCTCCACCTCTTCTTAGCTTGTGGAAAAAGTCGAGAGGCGCTGGAGGCTCCATCTGCTGAGGGCTCACCGTGGTCTCTGCGGCCCGCCTGGGGAAGGGGGTTGCTGGGCCTCTACGACTCTGCCACAGGGGTCTCACAGTGGTAGACCACAGTGCTGCACATCACACGTCACTTGCCAGCTGGCCAGGATTTTTTCCCCTGTAAACAGAGACTAATGACCACTCAACACACACTCACACATACACCAAACACATCCCTTGGTAGATTAGCAAAGGGGGAGACAGTGTAGGTGAAAAGGCTGGGCTGTTTTAGGTAAATGAAAGTAGCCCGCTGAGGTTCCTTATGGGATCTGGGGTTATTTGAGCTTTGGGGAGGGTGTTCACATCACAGTAAGACACTGCTGAACCTACTTTGGGATTCTAACTTGAATCCACATCATCACAGTCCAGTTTTCTGCTTGCACGCAACATCACAGGCTTCCCACTGCGATCTGGCTGAGCCGGTAAAGCTCTCATGTTGTGTCCTCAGGAAGTGAGCAAAGAATTCTTGGAGTACTTCCTGCTTATTTTTGACACAAGCCTATTTCGTTTTGGGATCATTTTCCATCTCCGTGTCCCACATAGTTGTTTTTAATAATTGTTTTTTAAGTTTTCCATAAAGAGATCAGAATGACATAAACACCTCATTAGTTTATGTTAACTTTATCCATATGATAGATGTGTTTGTTAGAGCGGCCTTGAGTTTACTGGCTCCAGAATGAAGGACATTTGTGTCTCCATGTATGCTGTCCCATCTCATCAAAATTTCCTTCACCATGTCTCCAAAGCTCAGTTTTCTCCAGAATACTCCTCATTCAATCAAATTATTATTTTTAGTGTGCTCCCCCCACCAGATAATTTCATATATTCCCTGCAATCTTATTTGCACAGATGCCCCCCAACACATGTTTTTATAGATAGAATTATAAATGGGAATATAAATAAATATTTCAAACACAGGATAGGAGTAATGTGACATTGAATATTATTCCCCAGTTAGGCAGGGAGAAATAGGGAGGTCACCCAGCTACACTGATACACTGAGCCCAGGCCCCACTGGTCCACCAGAGTGACTTGGCTTCATCTACAAACTCGCAATAAATATCTGGCCATCATTTATTTTAATTCACTCCTTTCTTGCTCAGATGGAATGGATTCTTAACCTTGTAGGACAAGGACACCCGCATGCTGCCTGCCTTGCCTTAGCTGTTAAATTATTCTTCATTCTTCAGGGGGAATAAAAAAAAGAAGTCCGGCGTTGCTCAAACTGTCAGCTCCAATGAAAAGCACGCCTGAAAATGTTGTCACTGAACCCCTGGACAAGGAAAAGAAGGGGAGTGGGCAGTAAAAGAGTGAGGGGGGATAAAGAGGGGTGGTGGAGGTGGGGGAGTTAGCAGCCTCCAGAGTGATTTATTTGCCAAATCAGGACACAATGAGTCGATTATGAGTCCTCTAATAAGAGAGAGTGTTTTGGGACCCACTAATTGGGCATGATTGAGTTGCAGTCTGGGAGCCGGGTGAAAAGGGAACCTGGTCGGCGGCTGTCATGCAATCATCAGCTAATCAGAGCTTTGAAATTAAAACTGCGTGTTTAGGGTAGAGGACGGGATAATGGCAGGGACCTGCCTGAGCTCTGAGACTGGCTGAGGAGACTGTCACACGTTGTGTATGTGTGTGTTTGTTTGCATGTGCATGCTTTTTTTTAAGTACAGTGGTGTGAAAGCATGTGTGCAGTGGTTTGAGGGGGGATATGTGCGTACTGGAGTCTTTAATGTGTGACTGTGGTCTGCGTTGGTCTTGATGAGGACAGTGAAGGAGCTGTAATCAGGCCTGCGCTTGTGTTAATACTTGTATGGTGCATAGTATGTGTGTGTGTGTGTGTGGGAGGGGGGGGGGGGTATGTATGCATTTTAATTAATATATAAAGAAAGAACAAGTTTGAGGCACAAATAAAACAGTTTCTGATGAGGTTGTTTGATCAATTATATAAGGCAAAAAACTTTTCAGTTTTTTTTTGTTGTATAGACAGTTTTATGATACAGTGTATAAAACTGAATATTCATTAGATTATTTGGAAATTGAAATAAAATAGTTAATATTTGGTCTATAAACTACCATTGTGGGGTTTAACATCTTCCTCTTTATTATTATTATTATTATTATTATTATTATTATTATTATTATTATTATTATTATTATTATTATTATTATTATTATTACTCCGCGGGTACCAAACCTGCAGGTTCAGTTTGAGCCGTTGTGACCTCGTACCGCCACTAGGGGGCAGTGTTTAACTGTAATGCAGCGCGAGACTTCACGGACGGCTAATTGGTGTCTCTTCTGGTTGTGTCGGTAACAGAAACAGATAAAGCAGAAACAAGAATGTAATACATGAATCAGTCTTACGGGTAACATAAAAATATGGTGTTTCTAAAAAAATATATATATTGGACAAATCTTTGAGCACCATTTTCTGTAGAAATTGTATGCACCACGTTAAATATCATCTCTAAAACTTGGCTAATTTACCAGAACTTGCTACAGAATTTGCAGTACTTGTTGGTGCTATCCTCAACAGTTTAGTAAGAATTTATTCAAAGCTTGCATTATAGTGTTGTCATTGTTGTAATTTATTCTTTTAATTTTTGTTTAGTCCTTTAAATGTGATATTTTAAACCTGGGATAGTAATTTTGCACTAATCCTGTGAAACAAAGAATAAAGTCACATAAGCATCATTGAAATCCCACATGTTTTTCCAGCTTTACCAAAAATTCCAACACTGGGGACTGTTTGTCAGGACTGGGGATAATAAGATGCCTGTTTTCTTATTGATTAAATCTGATCCTAAATGTTTTAATACTGACTAAACATAATTCCATGTAAAATTAATAACTTAGAAGTATTCACAGGAAGTCTTTATTTCATGTTCACACAGGTAATTTGTTAGATAAGGTACATACAATTTTCATCTATCTGATTAATTAATACTCGTGCACATCTGTGTGCTGATGCAATGCTGCAATAATTGTAATGAAGCTTTATATTCTTAAATTGAAAGTTGCTTCAATGGAATTGCTTGTTTAATCAGTCTTTTGCTTTTCTGGGCTTGCTTCTGTCTAATCTGTGTCTACAAATCACCCACCAAACAAACACAGTATTTTTTTAATCCTCCCAAGGCCTTGTCTAATTGTAAATGCGCCTTACGTCTAAGGAGGGCCTCACTATAAAAATCTGAAGTGGGTTTAGGCATAAATGGGATTAATTCCCAAAGAATGTCCTTTGCTCTTCCTCCCATAATTTCATTTGCAGGGTCCACTGGATGAATAGCCAAGCAGGCAGTGATGTGGAACTGCAGGACAGGCCTTGCGGGGCCTGTGCTGCTACACCGCAACCTTCAGGTTATGTTACCTTGATAATGTCACAGCTGCAAGAACCACACCGCCCACCATACAGGACACAGGAAATCCAATTATCCGCCTTCTAATGTGTGGGAATTTTTACGCTCTCATTTCTTAGACTTTGGCTTCAGCTGCGCCTGAGGGCAAACGTACCTGAGAGAGATTCCAGGGATTGTTATTTATTTATTTACTAGGAAAAATATCCACAGGCTTTCTGACTAAAATCAATAGGACTGTCAGATTATAGTCGAAGTGAAAATAAAAAAGCTTTCTTGACAAAAAATACAATAAAATCACCTGAAGACTTGGCTTAAAATTCATTTGTTAATATAATGAAGGTGGAGAAAAAATGGGATGGAATTAACTTTGTCTATTTGTTTACCACTTTATAATAATCTCATAAGTTTGACTGTAAACACAGAGCAAAGCAACCTGAACTCCTCCTGAGCTTGGTGTCAGCCAGGTCTTAGTGCATGCGAGTAGGTTCCCCACCTGCATGGACCCTCACTGTTTTTTTATTTAATTAAAAGGAAGAGAGGGCATCAATTTCAGCTCTATGCCGGGGAGATGACAGTATACAAATTGAAAGTAAGCATTGCAGTGGAGCAGGAGGGGGCTGGTCCATCATTAACATGGGAGACAATTCTGTGTGCAATGTAACAAGATTAGAAATATTATCATCATCCGGATACTGGATATAAAGCCTACTGCAAGAGGGAACAAACAACCTTAAGAAGACTCTTTTCTCAGGAAAGTTAGTAAGTTTTATGTTTTTTCATTCCTTACCCAGCATTGACTTTACATATTAAAGATGATTATTGTGTAAATGTGCTCTCTTTCTCACTGTTCCTCAGCCTTGTTTTGGCGATAGAGTCTGATTTTAAGCAGATCCAAAGGAATGTGAATAGAATCATTGAAGAGCCTTATTAATGAACAGTAAAGACAGATGAGCCTCTTCCATGCCAAGCAGGTTGCCTCAATTGGATTAGAGAAGTTGAGATTGGGATGGATAGCTGTCCATGTGCCAAGAGGCCATTAGCACGGCCAGTGTGCCGATACAAAAGAAGGCCAGGATTCCCCTCGGTGAACTCTAACTGGACTTAGCAGAGGATATCCAAAGCAATAAACTGCATCCAAAGGCTAATAAGCAATAAATATTTATCAGCTGAGATAATACGAGGGATAAAAGTCGATGTAGATCTTGCTTTTGTTGTTCTAAAAATACAAATATACATGAAAGTAATATTTCAGTGCATGTCAGTCAAGTCCCAGTTTATCAATGGGATGCTGTTCATTCCTGGCATGTATCAGAGCAACTTGCTATGATTCGATGGCTGGTGTCATGTTCTCTGTGGGGCAATTATGGGCACTGTACATGTCAGTGGACACCAGGGACCCTTCTCCAACCAACTATACAAATGGGCATGAGAGTGAAGAGCTGAAGAGATGTTATCAATCACCCACCGCATCTCAGCAGAGGAACTGTGTAGACAGTCCCACTCACACTGATCCATATAAAAGACCGTGTGATGTATTAGAGCGGATGAGCAGGGGCTAGCTCTGACACATGACTGACAGCTCATTTGACAGCCCCGGGAAAGTGTGCAGGGAAGTTTCAATCTAATCTAATGCTGCTGAAGGAATGAAATTGTGGTGTGAGATTATGTTTTCATGTTATATCCCCTCTAGGACAACACAGACTCGATGGGATGAATATGATGTGGCTGACTCGCTGCTGCAGAGGTACTAAGGAGCCGGACGGCTCCAAGTCGGGACCTTCTTACCAGTGACTCTCTCCTCAATGTACGCCAGTCCTGAGAATCAGGTTTCTGAAGTTTAAAAAGAACCTGATACCATCCTCAAACCTATATCTGTGGGTAAACAAAAACATTTTTGCCATGCATTATCAATCAGCTGTCTCATGGGGCTTTCCAAGCAGGTAATCTCTGTCATTCAATATCTCCACCGCAGGAGCTGGGTTCTCCAGAAACAGGATAGCCACAAAACAGACATTAATATTAAGTGCAATGGAGATCAGCTTTGGGCCTACTCTACCCTTTCTACTCTGTGTCTTGGTATGCTGCATGCTTTCTGATATATATATATATATATATATATATGTATATACACATTTGTGTGTGTGTGTGTAATAGAGGTCACAGAACACTGCTTAATTACTCCAGAAATGTAAAATTATTTCACCAGAAAACTATTAAAACCCAGGAGACTCAAACCTCCCAATGCATGCCCCCCACAATGATCAATCATAGAGGGCTAATTAGCCATTTTACAGCTATTAAAAAAAAGACACTCAGCCCTTTTCATTATGCTCCATCTATTTTCTCAACATTATGGTCTCTTATTTTTTTGTCCAACTTCTGAAAGTTACTCAAAACTTCTGCTGCACTGGGGAACAGAGAATCAATTTTCCACATTTGAAGCAGCAGCCTTTCTTCCTCTCCGTCTACATTTTATTCATGAATGAGGTCAGCAAGTTGGCTTGCAAGCATGCAGTGTCAGCTGCTGTTTTTCCATTGAATCAGTCTATACTCTGGTGTTTAGCCCTCTGACAGGCCTGACACTGGTCTCCAAGTAGCCCAGTGACCACAGAAACTGATCTCAAACAGTAACCGTGTCTGCCTGGTCTAAACTTGCTCTTCCCAAACACGTCACACACACATACTTTACCTCTCCAAGTGTGCCTCTTCTTTCCTCCTTCCTCTCCTTTCTTTAACTCTGTTTCAAAGCTTCAGCATCCACATTTCCCTTCTCATTCTACGGTGGCTCTGCAAATGTTCATATTGTCTAAGTGATCATTAAAATTTATGGCGAGCTGACTTCATCCAGCTTGCAAGGCCTCGCTGGCATAAGTCATAATTATGTGATGACACAGTAAGACGGAGCGTCCACGTTGGCCCCCTCGTCCAGGCCTGTTAAATGATGTGATTAGCCCACCTAAGAGGTGAATACTGCAGATTGGATAAGTTATTAAATGTTTGGATGAACCTGAGCTCCATTTCCCTAACTATTGCTGTCTTCCTCTCACGCCGCCTTCCTCCATTAGCCCATTAGCAGTTATGTGATACTATATGCTGATGGGGCAGTGGACAGAGAAAGTGGGTAAATCAAGCCTGACCACTGCTTGTATTATGGGCTTCTCTTCTAAGGTGCCACTGAAGGACACTGCAAGACTGAGTGAGGGACATGCGACCACCACAGACTTGGTGCTTTAGTAATGTGAGCTCAGCTGAGTTGTAACCTATAGTTGTAACCTTCGTTATGATCCCAGATTGCTTGTTGTGCTGATTCATTAAGATCTTATAAAGGTCCTGTGGTTTACTGTTTTAGTCCACAGAGCGAGGGAAAGTGTCAGTCCTGTGCAGCAAACATGTCAAATTTAACCCATCAGATTGCTCAATTTGTCCCCAGTTAAGCTGTAATAGAAGGCAGAGCTCTGAGGTTGACAGCGCGCCTACCGCTGGGCCCTTGAGCCTTGGTGTGCGTGTCATTGTGTGCGGGTGTGTGTTGTGCTCCACCAGAGGGTGTCACCAAGCGTGACTGCGTGTTATTCACACTGACGAGTTCCACTGTTCACTGTCACCTCTCATTGTGAGGGGAAATAAGACTATGGAGAGAGTTGTGGGCAAGGGAAGGTGCTCCACAGAGCAGAGCCCGCTTACGACTGCAGCACAAAGATTTGTTTCTCTTTCCAGCTGATTATTTTCATATGCCAAATCCATATTTGCCCAGACGGCACAGTCTGTTTGTGTTGTTAAAACGTTCTTTCAGACGGGGACGGAAGCCGAGCTGTTTGTGTGACCATGTTTAGGGAGGGGTGGGTGTGATGGTGTTTGATTTGTTGTGAAAACTCAAGCAGTGGGGACTCAGCAGAGTCCAGGTTGGCCCAGCAAGCCCGCCGAGAGTGACACTTCCTCTCTATGTCTCGTCCTGCAGAGAGTCCTGACAGTAGGGGCCTGGTGCTGAGCCGCATCCCCGTTTATCATCACTCGAACCGACCAACCACCCACAGCGGGCAGGGAAGGAGGGGGACTGGGTTATCTGTGTCACCCCCACTGTCCCTCCCCCCTCTGCTTCTGTTCCCCTCTTATTTCGGCTTTGGCCTGTCTCCAGAGAGACCAAAAAGCCAGTCTCTCTCAGCTCTTTGATTGTTTTTGTTCCTGTGAGCAGACAAATAGAGTTTGGCCTCTTACAAAAGAAATGCCCAAGCTCATCTGATCTTACTGCCCTAAGGAGTGGCCCGGCCTGAAGGGCTAGTGATTGGAAAATTACAGTGCTGCTCCAGCCACGTTGTCAGCCTTGGCCTTTCTGTTTGTATGAAATCAGTGGACAATTGTGAGCTTTTAGACTTCATCCATCAATCCTGTGAAGTGATTCTCTCTCTCTTCATATTTAGGTTATTTTGATTAAAATAGCAAAGCAGATTGAACAGATTTTACTGGACTGTCACCACTAACACACATTTTATATTCAGTAAGTAAATTCAGGCTAAAACATGAGTCAGAGATTTAGTCTTTTCTGTGTGAATACCTGTTGCAGCTCCAGAGAGAAGGCAAAGCCTCCTGTGTGCGCCTCAGGAGTGTCTCTTTGATAAATGATTAGAATTGGGGGAGAAAGAAGTGGTTAAACAAGAGCCTTGTCAGCACAGATCCTCCAGATCTGAGGTCAATTTCGCCCCCTGATTGCGTGTATTTTTGTGATGTCTGTATGTGCTTGTGTGGGGGAGGAAAAGAGTCAGAGAGGCGGGTGAGTTTGTTGCCTTATTGAAGCCATCATCCTCATCGTCTGAAGAGCAGACACTGAAGCTTGGTTTCCATCTGTCTTTCATCCCTTGGTTTCTTCCTTTTCTTGTACCCCCCCCCACTCCCTCCCTGAATCGTGCCATCCCCTCATCCCTCCTATCTCTGCTCCTCTTCCACCCCATGGCCCTGGCCCTCATCTTACTTTTCACTCACACCCCCCCCTCCATGTTCGCAAATCACTTCTTCCCGTGTCAGCAGGTAAATTGTTTTGTCCTCCCATTCCCTGCTTTCATTACCTTGTGTAAATTAAGCGATATGTCGTCCACCGGTGCGCGCCAGAGCACTCACCGCGCCAACGCCAAAATCATGAGATTTGGCATAATAAATGAAGACAAACTGGCAGTAGCAGTGCTCCTCTCTGCACCGGCTCGCCTTCATTATTCGCTTAACTTGCCGGAGAAAATGACTTAACCCTGACCTGTGTATTACGTCCCATATTCACTCCAGATAAAAGCCTTTTTACAGCGCACAACAATTTATATTCTAGCAAAGAGGCTGCTTTTCTCTGTCAGTTTTCCAATCTCAGCTCCTGAACACACGTCATTAAACTTGTCTTGCCTTCCTGTATTTGTCCATCAGTCCTTCTTTTTACATAAAATCTGGCAGCATTATTCTGGGATTTGATGGCACCCACTCATTTTTTTCCCCTTGGAATGTTTGATTGGAAGAAATATAGCCGTGCTGGGGCTATCTCCTCTCTACTGTGGAATCATGCACTTGATGAAATAGTGTTCCCTCAGCAAGAATAATAAAAACAGACTTGTGCATTACAGGGGGCTCTCAATCTGCCAGCAGGGCTGAGCTGAGCGAAAAAGCCCACCCCTACCTCCTGACAGATTTTTATAGTTATCCCAGCAGATAAATGGAAAGGGGTGACCAGGCTGGGGAAGGCCACTCTGCAGCGTGCAAAGCTGGACAGAGCAAGGTGTGTGTTAGGAGCAGTAAGGTTCAACTGCAGACAGGGACCTAACTTTTACTCTCTGTAGCATTTAAGGAGAAAAATGTGAGAAAATAAATAAGCCATCTCAAAAAGTAGTCATTCATTTACCCATTACATTTGGTTTGTCACTTCAGACTATTTTAATTTAGCAGAAACTTAAAGTTACACGTGACTGTGTGGCCTGGTTCCATCGTCAACATTTGATCTCAATAGTGCATTTCCTAAAACACAGACCCCATTGAAAGTACCTATATAAAGCACATTGAAAGGAATTAGTGGAATACAAACAAACAAATAAACAAAACAAAAAAACAAAAAAGCAAACACCTATGAGTCCAATGCTTTGGTTTGTATTTTATTGACTTCTTATTCATAATTTTACTCTATTTTCAACTTTTATTATGAACACTTTAGCTTTTTTTTAAAAAAGAAAAACTTTTACTTTATATTATTTTCATGTAAAATTAGACAGAATTAGATTTGTTTTCAACTTTATGAAAGAAAATCACATGTTCACATCTAATTTTCTGTGGAAGGCTTGATTTTATTTATTTATAATTTATTTATTTAAAAGAAATACTAATACAATTAAAACCGTTTCTCTACATCGTGTACTAACAGCCCTCTTCTGGACACCAGACATGTAATCAGGATGATCAAAACTGAAATAAAGACCCAGAAAATCTGTAGGCTTAAATGGAGGTGGAAAAGTTTCACTGGGAATAGCACTTTACACTTTTACGTTCCGAGAAGATAATCAGACATAAATGGTCCTCGTCTCCACCTAACGGGCCCTGATTAATCAGCCAAGCTGAGCGGGCTAATCAATCTACCTCTAGTGCTTTCTTCACTGGGCCAGAAAAGCTACATGGAGTCTCCTCCTCCTCCTCTGCTGAAGAGCTGTGAAGAGCAATACTGTTGTAAAGGCTGAACATTGAGGGGCCACAGCTGCAATTTTGTTAAACATTTCATGTTCTTTATCCACCCTTTGTACAATTCTGAGAAATCTCTGTTAAAGTTTTGATGTTTCCATATTATTTACTGTTAATTACCAACAAAATGGGTGCTGTTTTAGTTTTCTTTACAGTTTACGGCTTGGACATAGTTATGTGTTTTTCTTGTATTTAACTCATCGTCTTTCTTTTTTTTGCTGACGTCAGGGAGTTCAGGGAGCACCACATCTTGGAGCTGCTTTTTTGGATCTGGTGACTGTGGAAGTGAACTCACTGTCACTGTCGAGAAACCAGTTAGAGATTATTTAAGCTTTGACGTACTGAAAGTACCCATCAGAGGGTGGCTACACCGAGGTCATAAAAATATATATGTTGTTAGCAGCAATACTCCGGCAGGCTGGGATCTTTAAACCATGCCACATTACTAAGGTGCCCAAAATGCACCAATATCCCCCACACCATTAATTCAATTCAATTCAACTTTATTTATATAGCGCCACTTCATGAAAGTGTCATCTCAGAGTGCTTCACATCATATTTGAGCCAATTCATCAAAAAGTCT
>JBAMHV010000021.1:8667961-8716385 GCA_037177535.1 Pseudomugil gertrudae | reverse complement strand
GATGTTACCATGGTAACGTCATTCACTTTTCTAAAGGCTTCCATCCCACTGCTGAACTGGATAAATGGAAATAACATTTCTGTTAGTATTTTACAGGACTGTGTTGTAAAGACAAATGTTGAATTTCAGGAAGTGTTTAAATAAACAAGCACAAATTTCAGAAAAATATTATTTTGTGTAACCTTAATATTTCAATATTTATAACAAAACCATAATTTGATAAAGATCTCACGGTGACTTGGCTGTGACTTAAAACTCAGTGTTAAGGACTTTGGACTTTTTGTCTTGACTTGGGAAATGAATTGGGACTTGCTAGTCTTGACTTGGAACTTGACTCGAGACTTACTTGTGACTTGCTACACAATTACTTTGTCCCACCTCTGGTAGATACTGGAAACTATTAATGACAAAACCTGGATTCACCAGGCACAAAACTTACAGACTGATTCAGAGTGTGAGACGTCATTTTCTCACATGGATTGGCCACAACAGTTCAGATGTGCTGGAGAAGACTTTAAGCAACGCTCCAGCTTCCCTTTTGTGTGCTCTGTCAGCATCAATGTGGCATAAATTACAACGTTCTCTATTTGACAAAGAAGCTGTTTAGATTGTAAACATTGCTTATCTTTATTAAGCATGGGTGTATATAAAGGTGCAGCATCACAAATATAACATACAAAGCAGGATTTTTCTTATCAGATAAAGCAAGACTTTTGAATCTGCATCTGAATTTTGCATCTCCATTTAGCAAAGAGCTGCAGGACTGTAGATGGACAAATGCTTCTCGGCACAGGAACCCGTCCTCTCTCTAAGGACATGGGAAAGAATGACACAAACAAAGACAAACTTGTACCCAACTCATTTTTTACTGTATGAAAGTTTCACAAGGTCGTTTGGAGACTAATGTTAACACAACACCTGAATACAGATTTGTTTCCTTGTTCTACAAGTCACGAAGACCTGAGTCTTTAAGCGATCATTATTACCATACAAATAGACAGATCTATTTAACAACCCCCTTTTTATCGCATAACACTTCTTCTTTAGTGTTGCTCCCTGAAAGGCGCTGAGATGTGTCTCCCCCCTACTTCCTCTCTCTTTTTTTTTTCTTTGCTGGGAAATCGTCTCTGCGTTGATAAAGGCTCAGAGCAATAGAAGAAGCAAGGCTGACATCTTCTTAAGAGATGATAGGAGAGCCAAATCAAATAGGATGGAGCAGTCACTCTTTTCACAGATAGGTAGCTCATTTCTGGTGGCTGAGAGTTTGCATCCCTAGTGGCGCTCTGCCTGGGAAAGATAGCTCGCTCGGACTCCATTCATTATTTCATTCCCTGCCTCCTCTTTTCACATCTTGGCTACTTCTTCTTCTTCTTTTTTTTTTTTTAGCTTTAATGAGTTGTCTGTTTTTCTCAAGTGTTGATGGGAATCTTAAATTTTAGATCTGGAGACAAAAATGTTTAATCACAAGCGTTTTTCATTTGTGAGGAAGAGGCAAAAATCAATTATTTCTATTAGACAATGCTGATTGGAAATGAATGGAAGTGGTAAGATTTTGAAACAAAGACTCCATGGAGACAGTGATAAGTGTCAGTCTGTTCCCCCCTGAGGTATGATATGTGCTTCGGCTTAATAAGGAGTCTGCAAACATTTACCATTAAATCCTCAAAGAGGATGCTGATACAAACACAGGAAAATAATTAACGATAACATTGCTTTTAATTCAGTAATGTGGTATAGAATTAAGCAGTATAACGTAACAAAGAGCAGCGTTTGGCTGCAAACCTCGCAAACAACATGTCTGTTTAATACATTTTTAAATAAAATAATAATAAAACTAAAAACTAAGCCAAATATAAAATAAGAATAACTTAAAATTTAGTGTATTGTAACTTTTTGTGTGGAAATATCAGTTATTCATAAAGTGAAGTATCTTCTCCCATACACTATTTGTTGATACACATAATCAATTCAGCTTGGCTCTTTGGGAAGCGCGCTTTCCTATCATATCCCGTACAAATCCTTTTGAAAATTATTTATAAAAATTAACTTCTCTTGCAGAGAGCTCATTGAAAAGAAGAATTACATGACAGATAAAACACTTTATCACCAGTGAAAGCCCAGACAATGTATGTTGAGAAATTGGGAAGATGGCAGAAACAATGAATATTAAGTGCCAAAGAATCTAAAGCTGCTGACTAAATTGAAACCGTATATCCTGAGGGGAAAAGGTTTCCAAATTGCTAATTACTGCCTCTGAAAAGGGGCTGTTTCTGATATGTTTGCTTATGAAAGGCTTCCATTAAATGAAGCAGTGGCTCAAGGTTTCTTTTTTTATACATATATTCCCACTCTCTACTTTCCAAGACTCTCTCTGGACTTCTTCCCAGACTAGAATAATGGTGGACCCAGGAGCCTAACTTCCCCACAGGTCCCAACGAGAACAGGCTGGGAGTTGGGTACTAAGGGAGCTGCTCAGCTTGCCGAAATATGGAAGTGACAGATAAGGTGGCAGAGGCAAAGAGAGAACCTCTCCCCTGGGCCCAAGGGGAAAGTTGCAGTTATTAAGAGAAGATGAGAGCGATTAAATGGCTTTTGTACTCATTTTCACAGACTTTTCTATTTTTTATTGTTTGGCTACCTTCATCTGATAGATGAAGGAAGTGGTAAATTACTTTTTGCTTCATTCAGCTACAGCACTAGCTTTGAGGAACAATTCTTTATTATAGAGAACTGTCAGACACCATTAAACATACCACACACCAATGTTTGGAAATTTATATAAATATTACTCAGATATAGATGATCACCTTCTGGAACTGAACAGAAATGCATGAAAACTGTCAGAAAGGATGTTTGGATGGTTCTGTGTTTGTGAAGCAATAATGTAAACATTATCAGCATGATGCAGGTGATTTTACTGCCTGTAAGAGTCTGTTTTTCAGGTTGTTGTGTTGGAAGTAAAAAAAAAAGACTGTTTATGATGAAAAGCTGTTAGGCCAGACAAGACACAGTTTGCTGTCAATGAGAAAGCCATGCCACAGACTAGTCAGATGCTTCCACGAGCAATAGAAGAAGTCTATTTTAAGCATGCATGCATTTTTTTACATCTTCTGTGGCGTATGTTTTGTTTACCAGAAAATTTGATGGCAGAAAGCCAAACTACCAGTGACAATATGACATTTAGCAAAATGTTACTTAAAAACTTCCTTCCTAGCATATGGATAAAACTTTCCTAAAACAGTTTCACACGTGAGACTACAACATGTGTGCAATTGGATTTAGGTCCTGTTACCAGTGGCTTCTTTTAGCACAATAATATGTCTGACTTGCCACTCTGTATAACATCTGAAGGAATGAGCTCCACGGTGATGCAGTTGGTTAGCACTGTGGCCTCACAGCAAGAAAGTTGCTGGTTTGAGCCTCGACTGGAGAAAGGTCGAACCTTTCTGTGTGGACATCCAAAGATGTGCATGTTAGGTTAAATAATCATTCTAAATTGACCAAAGGAATGAATGTGTGTATGGTTGTCTGTCTTTCTGTGTTGGCCTTGTAATGGACTGGTGACCAGCAAGGACGTAGATTTGATTTCAAATGTGTGTGTGTGTGTGTGTGTGTGTGTGTGTGTGTAGGGTGGGGGGATGGCAGAATTATTCTTCATAAAATAATCTTTCAGTTCACTGGTAGTCCTTCTAGTTTTCTGTTGCTACTTTTAAGCTTAAACTGGCTCCATTATGCACATTTCCATCCATCCATCTTCTACCACTTTACCCTGAATGGGGTCGCGGGGGGGCTGGAGCCAATCCCAGCTCTCAATGGGCGAGAGGCAGGGTACACCCTGGACAGGTCGCCAGTCCATCGCAGGGAACAACACACAGAGACAAGCAACCATGCACACACTCACTCCTATGTGCAATTTAGAGTCTCCAATCCGCCTATCCCCAAGGTGCATGTCTGTGGGAGGAAGCCGAAGTACCCGGAGTACACGGGGAAAACATGCAAACTCCTCACAGAAAGATTCCCAGTTTGACCCCCGCCCCAACCGAGGCTTGAACTGGCTACCTTATTGCTGTGAGGCCAGAGAGCTAACCAACTGCGCCACCGTGCAGCCTTCCATCATGCACATTTCAGGCTAAATGGTAAAAGGAGAGTGACAGCAAGGCCAGCCAATCATATAAGAAACAGCAGTGCCTGACTCGTATCTGTTTTCTGTAGCAAAATATTGTTTTTGTACAGTAAAAACTGCAAGGGACATGTCCTCGGTGTCCCCCCCTAAAACTACGTCTGTAAACAGTCCAGGGTGTAACCTGCCAGCTGCTGCGATAGGCTCCAGCTACCTGTGACCCTGAATTGGATAAGCAGAACATGGTTGGATACCGAGGAATGACATTGGAAACATGGCACAGAGAAAACATTTTCACTTGGTCCCTAAACTCTTCAGATTATGCCCTTTGGAAAGTGCATTTGGGAAAGTGCTGGTAAAACAAATCTGATCCATTGAAACCTACATTGATTAAAAGATGCTCTCCAGTAGTTTCATATTCCATCTGTGATTAATAAACTGACTACAAACAAACAATTAAAGACAAAATTTAATTGGTGTATGATTGCAAACACTTTATTAGATGAGTGTAATTACACTTATGAGCTCCACCTAAAAGTTAATACAGTAAATCTCACTGTATATAAAAGAGGAAACAACCCAGATATAAAATAAAGAAGTTAAAAACAGACTCCCCAGTCACAGTTATTAGTTCTTACAATTTGGTCGTTTCTTTACAACCATAGCAGTTGGATTTGGTGGGCTGCCATGTGAGAAACTGTAAAAAAAATCTATATTTATATGAATCTGCCTCGTAAAAACAAGCATCCAGTTGTATATTACAACTAAACTGTTGTCATGCTCCTGCAGCTGCTGATGCTACGGTAAAAATGCGACATTTAGCCTAATAATAGCTCCGTTGCTTCCGTACTACGAACATACAAAATATTTAAATGATCATTGAAATCAATCCTGTGTATATTTTGTTAAATAAATGTAACGTTGATCAGTAATAAGACGCTATCTGCTTGGTGCCAGGCTGAGTTTTATCTGCAGATACAGGAGCTCTGCTGTTGCAGTCTGTTTTGGGGTGACGTCACAGCTAGGCGGCCTTATCTGATTGGCTGGACCAAAGACCGGAAGTGCGTCTCATGGCCCAGCTGTGTGCTGAAAACAAAACAACAGAAGCTGCGACTGGTGAGTGCTCAAACATTATGGACACTGATAATTATTTTTGAAGATAGATACTGAGCACACTGTATATGTGAGAGGTATGTTGTGTTAAAAGCTCACTAACGGCTCGTTTCGCTCATAGTTAACAGGAAGGAGGTGTGTGTCTTGTCCTTGTGCGTCGCTCACGTGTGGGATGTTATGTAACACGACAGCACAGAGCATGCAGATACTACAGCCTGCCCTTGCTATTGTTTTGCTGCACTGATGCCGCAAAGCTTTCCAGCTGCTTTCTTCACTAATTTGTCAGATAATGCAAACCTCCTGCAGCTGCTGATGAAAAGCAAACTTTTTTTAAAGGCAGTAATTTCAACACTGATGCAATCAAAGGGGGAGGCAGCTCTCCTAAATCAGCCTCATCAATTCTATGCTGCTGGACTTTGAGGAGAAATCAGCTTGCTGATATTTTATCACACAGAGACTAGCATTGATCTACATAGCGATTTTGTGTGGTAGAGCTTGCTTTGCCTCTTTTTTCACATTTTAGCTTTGGTCCTTCCTTTTCCGGGAGGGTTAGGATATGATTTAACCACACAAAAGGTGTAAAGATGGGGTTATCATCCCTCTTTTGGCCTTCCCAGAGAAATCTGAATTAGTTGAGTCCTGCTGCTACTATTTTTTCTAGAAAGGCTGGTTTTTAAAAAGATTGGTCAGGGAAAGAAATGTAATTTATTTGCTGATTACATTTTAGTTCTGATGATTTGCTCACTGTTATCGTCCGAATTTCTTATGTACACATGTCATATTCTAAATGTTCAGCTAATACAGTTAACTGGAATTAACCCAAAAATAAGCCTTCTTATCTTTTAATTCGGAGACAGTTTATTGTTATTTTAAGGGCACAGCAGTATTGATGTGAGCCTGTCAAAAATTAAACGCTGTCATTAAACTATACATTAAATGAGAATTAAGACAAGTTAAAACACTGAGGGAATTAAAGTTTAGACTGTTTTTTTTCCCTTTGTTCTCTTATTAAATTGGGGTTTTTGCTTCCCTTCCTTGTTAAATCGAACTCAAACAGCATCCAACACATACTTTAACTGTGAAAAAACAACATACTACATTTTGATGGACAACCTGTAGGACCTTTTTGTAGTCTCCATAACTAAAACCGTGTTTTCTTAGAAACATCTTTGAAGCAAAACTAAAGTAAAAACTCCACGTCTGAAATGCTAACAGTGGATGCATAATCACACTGGGAAATCTGGAAAACGTGAATGTAGGAAAACACAACATGTACACTCTCATTTATCAGGCACATGTAAAAATGTTGTATAACAAATTAAAAGGCTGAATGTTGCAGCTGATAACAAAGTGACCAGAACTACACAACTATAATAATATGTATCCATTTTCATTGTAGGTTCAACTGATAAAATAGCTTATTATTTGTGTTTAAGTTGACAAATAGCAAAATGTACCTAAAGTTTCTAGTCTTTTTGGCCAATTGAGTAAAATTAAAGTTTGAAAGATGAAGATTATTCATCATATGGTGCCAGTGGTCAAAATGCTGCGAAGTATATTATTGTTATGAGGGCTAAAATAATTTTGTTAGAAATATTACCATGGATTAGTAATAATTGTCAGTTTTTAATTTTCTCAAACATTTTAAGGCAAGGCAAGTTTATTTATGTACTTTCATGTACAGGACAGCTCAAAGTGCTTTACATTAAAACAGAAAATCATAAAGAAATTACAATAAAAACAAAACAAAAAAAAGATCATGACGCCGGCTTAGTGTGTTTAACTGTAACTATCCACTAATTGTATTTAAAGGTAAATTATACAAATTAGAACTTGTAGGAAACATGTAAGACACAAGTTTTTGTTAAAAAATAATAATAAAGTTATGAAAGAAGCTGGGTTTTAAAATGACTCAGAAGTGGTTGTTATGCTTTGTTTCTAATGTAAGAAACTATTGCAGTTTACTCTAATTACATACCATCATGCATAGAAGTTAACTGTTTCCTGTTGTGTCCTTTGTTCCAAGCATCATGATGGATGAGCTGGTGCAGGACTTGGTGTCTGCACTGGAGCAGGCCTCAGAGCAGAGTAAGCTGGGGGAGCTGTGGGAGGAAATTGTCCTGAATCCTCTGCAGCATCGACGGCAGATCCGTCGTCGCAGATGCCGAAAGCGCTTCCGCGAACCCTCCTTGTATCCGGTGGCACGCAGACGATGCTGGATTGAGGCATCAGAGTCCAGCTTGGACGAAGCTAAAGACTACAGAGAGAATTCCTCCTCTGCATTTGCTGCGTCTGTGGCCAACTGCAGTGACTCTGACGACATGACTGCAAATGAACACTGGCAATCCCTCATGAGAGGCCCGGTTAGGACCAGGCAGCCCTCGTGGCCAGAATCGGACTCCTTTACTGAGAATAATCCAGCTCGGCCACTCAGGAGGCGGAGGAAGGTCAAACGTATGACCTCAGACGTTACGGTCCGACTGCAGCAAAATTTAAAAGTTTCTGGTGTAGATGGGAAACGTAGGCGCAGGCCGTCTAAGGTGCAGCAAATACCAGCGAGGAAAAGGAGGTCTGCTGGTTGGATGGGAGCAGAAAGACAGACGGAAGGAGGCAGGCTGATGGGAAAGGAGTGTTGGAAAAGAAAGATGACAAAGGAATGCAGAGATGCTGCAGATGAGAACATGTCTGAAGGGTAATGTGAAACCTCAAAGATCTTTATTTTTATATTTTTTGGGGAGGAAAAAACTCTGTAATTACTGAAAATCCATCCTTTTAATTTCCACCTGTGCGAAGGCCAAATCGTAAAGGGATTGTTTAAACATTCGGACTGAAACTTTAAAGGATTCCTCAAAAATCTAAAAGCCCTTTTTACCCTTTTGAAAAGAAAGTTATCATCGATAACATAAAAGTCACAGGCATAACTAACACCAGACAGAGGCAATTAAACAAGGCGACATTTAAGATGATCTTTACTGCCTTGTCTTAATCGAGCTAGTTGTCAATATTCAGCATGTCCTCAACTAAACCCCCCCCCACCAAAAAAGTAAGGCAATCATGCCTCTCTACTTTAAGGTATTGAGCTGATATTAAAAATGAATGATCATCCTTATCTCTTATAGCTGAAATGATCATCAGGGAGGGATCTTTGATAGTTCCACCTCCGGGTATCTACCAGCTCATTATTTCCTTTCAAGAATATTGTCACAAATAAGTAAAAGACCTGATGTGGGATCGATTTGTTTTGAAATGATTTCCGGTCTAATTAAAGCTGTGCCTGCCCCACCGTCCCAAAACGCACCATCTTATACATTTTATTTAAAACAACAACATGTGGGAGTTAAACTGCCAGCCCAGAGGGACATCATGCTATCAAGTTAAAACAATCATAGCTTTATATGCTAAATAAGACTTAAGAGAGTCGGGCAATAAAAAAATCACACAAAAACTCTTAAATAGGGTGTGAAAATATCAAGAGTTTCTTCATTATAGCTTTTTACAGATCTCTGCTCTCTCAACGTGCCTTTTCTTTGCTTATTTCATTCTCTTTTGATCACGCAAACCATTCGAGAAGAAGACTTTTGAAGTAAGCCATAATGGGGCAGAAAAGGCTTTACATCTTCTGGTTTAATTTGCGCTGACCTCCCTAGCCCCTAAACGGTACTTGTTTTCTTACTTTATGGAAAAATCAATAGTCGTTCTGACAGAAAACAGCTCCGGAGAAGAAATAAATGGGAGCAGCGTGGCATGCTGTCAATCATTTCTCACTTACACAACGGCAACACTCTTGATTGCTGCTCAGTAGACTGCCACTCTGTAGTGAGGGCTGAGCAATCTAACGGTTTAGCCCTGGCAGAGCTAAAGGATATGAACAAACAGCAGCAGTGATGAGGGTTTGACAGTGGTACAACAGCAATATTTATACTCCAGAAGCCTATGGTCCATTTGTTGTCAGACACAGATGCCATTGTTGAAATGTTGTTATGAGCCACTTGGATTTCTTTGGTCTCCATTCATTCCATTAACCTTCTTCAAATAGAGTGTTTGGTCACTTACATCTGCCTCCCCTCAAGGTCACACCCCCTTATGTGCATAGTGTTCAGAGCTTTGCCTTCAGCCACCCAAGTGCAAGGAGAGCAGATGTTGGAGGCTCCAGTTGGACTCCACATCCTTGATTAGACCTGGCCCAAACTGCTGGCAGTAAGGCCACCTGGCACCCAGGCTGGCCCAGTAAGCAGGCCTCACCTGTGGGTAGGCTCTGTCCCGGGCTTGGCCTCCGTCTCCAGCTGTGTGCAGCTTCTGTTGATGTTGATTTCTGTGGAAAACAAAAGGCGCACATAGCGCATTCTGTTCTGTCTTGCTGTAATTTAGATTTTGATAGCTCCAAGAGGAGTTTTTGGGAAAGCAGGGACACATTTGCCGAAGTTAATTTTCATAAATCTCTGAGACTAATCCAATTACTGCAGCTCAGGGAGGGTGGGATAACCTTATAATCAGACACCCATGGAAGAGGGCATGGATTTGGGTTGGGGCGGCTTGTTTGAAGAGCCCATAGATCCATTGTTATCAGCACTCTGCCCCCCTCTGACTCTTCTCCTCTTTATTCCTCTGCAGAATGAGCCCAGGCTCAATAAATGGCGGCTTGCCTGTAATCTCTGAGCAAACTAGTCTGCCTCTCCCAGGATCTGAGGATTATATCCTAATGATTAGTGCTCATCTGGATACTGTGTTTTGCTTCACCTCTTTGACTTGTTTAGAGACAACAGGGCCACGCGGGAAGTTCAGTTTGCCCCTCAACCCGGGAGTTTTTGCCCTTGCCTTTCTCTCACTTGAACCTAAATGATGCTATTATTCTAACTGCAGTGTCTAATCCATAATAGAAAATATCTGTCCATGATGTGTTTGCTTGCTTAAATCAGCAAGTAAAAGGCAAAGTTTGTTCGTGTTTATTAGCTTCTTTTGGCAAAGGTCACTGTTGAAAAAAGAATACCGGTAGGTGCTTGGCATGAAAGATGAGCATCTAAATTATTTATAACCTTTAATTAAGCAGTACTTAAAGGGAACAAGCTCACATTGGGTCCATCCTGTTCTAAGTAATATCACATTTATAACTTTAATACAACTACTTATTGGGTGTCTATTTTTCTCCTATCTCTGCTTTTATTCAGCCTCTGGATAAAGTTACTGTAATAAGCTTAAAATACTTTTATACTAAAATAAATACACACAAACAAAACTGCTACCTGAACACTGGTTTTTAATTGGAATCACACACGGCACCAAAAACAACAGGTATTGTTCGCTGTTCAGATTGTAGCTGTGTCCTGCCTTGGTGCTGGAGTGAAATAGTCCAGAGGTGTTACAGCTGAGGAGCCACTCGTGGAATCAGTCTGCAGGGTTGAAGGGGTGGGATGGCGTTAGAGGGGGGTGGTGGTGGGGGATGATGGTCTGGGGCTGCTCAGTTAGGCCAGACATCTTCCACATTCCCTGGAGAGGCTTGCTCCCCTCTCACATCTGCTTCTCGGGGATGTTCGGGGAGATGATGCTGGACCATCTGGCCAGTCAGGCAGTTGGGATGGACAGTTTCCTGATCCTGCCGTCATTCAGAGGCCTGTGCAATATGGCAAAACATCATATCAGCGCATATCTGACCCTCAAGCTTTCTCCTACAAGCAAGGTCAGAAATGATAAACAGGAAGCAAACTGCAAGGCAGTCAAGCAAATTAAGCTTACGCTCTTTCACAGAACAGTTTGAAGGGGGATTAGTGTTATTTAAAGGGTAAGGCTGCTGCCATTGTCTAAAAATTCCTGAATTTATGGGCTTTGTCCTCAAAGCTAATGCAAAAGCGTAAGAGTCATTTTTAGGTGAGGAAATATTAAAGTTTCAGTATTGAGCTTGTTGTTAAGGTGTGAGAATGGCAGTGAAACCCACTAATTTGGGTGGGGTGCAGGGGATAGAGGGCGTTGAGGGAGTCTAACGGGAATGTGCCTGAGGGTTTAAAGGGGACTGACGACGGGGAAGTGAAGAGCAAGTGGCAGCCTGGACAGCAGATGTCGGCCAGTTGTTGTATAGAAACGGCGGCATGTCTGTGGGTGGCTGTGTGTGAGGGGCACACCCAGAGGGAGGGGTGGGCAGGGGAATGTGTTTCTCTCTGCTGTCATCCTCCACAACGCAAGCCCGATTAGATTGGAGCTGACAGCGGAGGATATTCAATTAGATTGTTCATGTCACTCAGTGGCTTCGATCAGAGTCTCTCCTGATGCCTTTGTGCTCGCCATCGCAACAAGGGAGAACACAGCACGCTCTGTCTTTTTGTGTCATTTCCATTTATATCAACCTCCAGCTCTGGTCTTCGTCATTATATTTTTTATTATCGAATGCTACACGTTAAATATTGACATTATAGTGGCATGTAAATTTGGATTCGCATTGTTCACTTTTCAGATGCAACAACATCGTCTGACCTCAAAAGCCCGTCAGGTTGGAGATGACAAATCGAGTTTTTCCCTCTCAGATGCCATTCATATAAAAGAAACGGGTCACTGGAAATGTTTTTTTCTCTTTCTTTACAGGGAGACCAGCAGCACCTGCAGCAGTGACCCTGGTCTGTTCACCAATGATGAAGGAAGACAAGGTATAAAAACCCCAAATGGATCTTAACCTACTGTGTGGGAACACCTGATTTGATAATGGCTATTTGTAGCTCACCTACAGCTTATTGTGTCATAAAGAAAGATGACGAGTTGTCAGATGGAAGTACTCTGCTTGACTCTGAGGGAATGGTGGGGATTCAGAGGAAGGGTTGGCTACAATGGTTTGGTTGCTGGGCATCCAGGCGACTCTAATAAGACGTTGTCATGTCGTGTTAATGAGCGCTGAAGCCTTTGCTAATCTCATTAGCTGTGGTGGGGCCAGGCGGCCTCTGATTTAACAGTTGTCACTACACCTTGACTGTGAGAGGCATGGTTCCTGTGTGCGCTTTGCTGAGTGACAGGTCTGAGAGGAGCCCACTGCCTGGGGATGAAACTAGCATCATCTGGTGCTGGGTAGCTAAATAAGGAAACGTATAGAAAATTAAAGTAGAATTTTAGCCATCGCTGACACGTAGAAACAATTAGACTAAAAACAGGTGATTGAAACTGAGTTCTAAGTCAATTACAGGCCTTCATTGTACAGATGTTTAGTAGCTTTTAAATCAAACTGAGTTAAAAGATGCAGCGATCCTTTCGTCTATATTATGAGTACCTTCTAATTCAAGTTAAAGTGGTGACATACTAAGAGATGCATTTTCTTTCTTTGCCTGCAGGTGATGATGAGCAGAGCGACTGGTTCTTTGAAGGGGACTGTGGCGTTGGAACAGGTGTGGCCGGCCTGCTGCCCAACTGGGACTCTGACAGCCCACTTTCGCTTGAGGATAGACACACTCCTCCCAAGTTCCTGCAACCAGCACGGCTCTCTGACAGAGGTTGTGCAGACATTTATTTTTTCTGTGCAAATATACAAATAGATCTAGAATGAGCTGAGTCAACTCTGAGCGCAACGGTTTTTTAAAAGTAGCTTTCCCGATATTAGTTAAACCCTATATTAACATACTGTGGGGTGTGGTTAACTGGGGGTCCTTTTATTTTTTGCAGTTTGCAGTTTGTGCCACAAGATGTCCCCACATCACTCACCCTGAACCTTTTAAAATGGTTTGTCACAAGGTAAAAAGTGGCAAATCGAACGAATTTAGATGGAATTCAGTATCTTATAAACAGCTTATTTAGTTACAAAAACATCATATTCTGAGGAATTAATGTTTTAAAGCATGTTAAGTTTTTACATTACTGATCACATATTTTATTTTGAGTATTATAAAAAATACATTTTTAATATAAAAAAAAGAATCAGTCTGTAATTTCCCCTCATCTCTCTGATATATGTCTCTGTATGTATCTAATGTATTGCTGCACTGTTCTGGTGCCAGTCAAATGTGATTTGTTGTTCTCTGTGTACACAACATACACAAAATGAGAACACAAAAACCAGAAAATACAATAAGGAAATTTGTGTATGTCCACAAGTGAAAACCATAATTTCTTGTGTGCTATGAAGTCGTCATGAAGATCCTTCTGCTCCGTCTGAGAACTATAATACCACCGACTCCTGATTTTATTTGTCCTATTGGTGTCAGAGTTTACCTGTCCCCCTGTATTAGGACATAATTCTTGTGTCCTGAATAAAGTTTTGTGGGGTTGTTTTCTGCTAATCTGGCAGCGCAGTAAGATTTTGTGGGTTTTTTGTTGCAGGATATCATTCACGTCTCAAAAGGCTGCCTGGATCCGCTGCCTGTTGCCTCAGGAAGGACAAAAGGCGGCTTCCCAGGAAGGTTAAGAAAACTTAAACTCTTGTTGTAACTAATTTAACAAATAGTGTGAAGCACTGTGTGTTTGTTTTTTACTGTGAATTGTGCTGAACAGGGTAACAACATGCCAGTGTTTGTAGAAAGACTGCGACACTTCTCACAGGATCCTTACCAGAGAGAGTAAGTTCAACCAAATCTTAATATGATCCATGTATTTCCATTACGCTTTGCCTCTTATCCTCTTATTATCTTCTTTTAGCTTTTGGTTGCCTTCTGTTGGGAAACGAGACCGAAGTCAGGTACGTTACCACAACAGATCTTTTAACCTAATGCTTACAGCACTCTGATAGTAAAACTCTAAAATGTAAAACTGAAACTTTCAATTTCCAGTTGAACCCTCTGTGCCCACTACCAGTGTGTCCTATGGACATGATGTCAGAGAGCTCCCATCTCAGATGTTCCTCCTCAGTCTTTAGAAACAGGTAAATAAAGTACAAAGCAGTTACTTGGGCCTGTTCGGTCTAGTCAGTCAGATCTATATGTTAATGGGCTGCACAACCAACTTACATGAGCCAGAGCCAAAACTGCAGCTAGCTAAGTTAACCTCTGTGCATGTGTGTGGGCAAGCTTGCGTAGAGGGTCGGGACAAACCTTATTCTCATTAAAATCAGATTAAGCTCAGTGTGTGTTCAAGTATTCTTGTTTCAAGTAAAGTTGGGGGAAATTTTCAGTTGTTACATGATGCATGCTTGATGTGCATGCATGAGATTCGGCTGACTAAATACGGACTTTATTTTTTTTTTGCAAGTTATTAGACGTGCTGCTACTTGATTAAAACCACTGTCATCAGCTAGAGAGGCACAAAACGCATGCCCCATTTTCTGCATCAAGTTGACTTAATCTTGTGGGCAGTCCTGTATTAAATACTATCACTTTACAGCTCATCTTCCTAGTTTTCAAGGTCAGTGTTCCCAAATAGAGAAATATTGTGCAGATTTATATTCTGACATTTCTAGGACTGCATGGAAACATGAAAAGAAAAGGAGAAAAAAAAAATCCAAAATATATTTGTCAAAGCGTCTCATTGCTTCCAGCCATCCCTGGAACTGTTGGATCTACATGGGGGACTATTGAGAAACCGAGCAGCCCTTTTGGCCTCAAGACTGTTGGGCTCATTGTATTGTTTCCACTCTGCCTATTTATGGTGCAATTATTAATTTTGTTTCACACACTCCTTTCCCTCCCTCTCTCTCTTGGGTTGTTTCACAGAGCATTCCAGCGCTCCTTGATGAGGGGCAAAAACACAACTGCTATGAAAAGCCCCTGACTTCTTAGGGCTTTCTTTTCTAAAGTGTTCCTTTCTTCTCCACCTGAAAGGTTTCTTCAGATTCCAGTTTAAAGCATTGTGAATACTAATTTCTCCTATTAAAAAGCCCTCATATCCCTGCCATGCTCTCATTTGAATGACGGACTCAGGGGAGACCTCTTAATTCCTTTATAGTGGGTTTCAAGACCCCTTCACTTCAAAAAGTATAAATCATACTCCCAAATGAATGAGGGAAAGGGGGGGTTGACGAGAAGAGCTTCTGATGTCTTCCATTGGATAGGAGAAGCTCTATCTCCCCAAGATGTTCAAATCCACTCTCCAGTGGGATGTCGGCTTTCCTTACGACCCGGCTTCGGCACATGAAGCGTCCATTTGGGTCATCCAGGTCCACCCGAAACGCAAACAGAAACCTCGCTTAAACCTTTAAATTTCACTTTTAAAAATCTTTCCTTGTTAATATCGTCTTTCCCGTATGATTCGGATGAAAGCGCCGCATAACTTTTCTTTGTTTTTAAACAGCCTTGAGAAAAAGGCGTTTTTAAAAATTATGCTTTATTAACAACAGCTGTCATATGTTGTTTGGCAGCGGCATGCTCCTCATTCTGTGTGGACAAACGCAGTGCTTTGTGGGAATGTAGCGCTCACGGCTGGCGGCCGTGTTAAGATGCATAACCGCCTCCCATCTGAGGTGGGCTGCAGCCGCTTTTATATATTGACTTATTTATTTTTAAATGACACTTGCGCTGTGAGATAAATCATAGTCTAACACCACTCCCTTCCCAGTTTTCATTTTAATTGTGAGATCACAGTGTCAGCAGTTAGTATATTGGTGTGAGTGGCCTATTGATTATTGATTTGAGGCTATTGATTATGTTCCCTGGGGATCCTAATCCTTTCTGATTCATTTGAATACCTCTATTAATCTTGAGATCCTGCTCACACCTGAAGCACCATGTACGCTAATGAAAATAGATAGCCATTTTGTAACTGCATCTTCTCACTCCTCTTTTGATTTATTATTTTTAATTGATATATTTGCTTTTGGATGTGGGCACCAAAATTACAATTGACCCTGTGTCAGAGTTGTTTTTACTCTGCACCCAAAGGGACTTCATTGCATTTCAAAGTGTCTCATATGACCTGAAAATCTATCTTGGGACACTTTTTTTTTAAACTCTGTGTCCTTGTGTCTTTGATAAAATGTAGTTGTTGGACATCTCCAGTCCTTCTAACTTGTTTTTTTCATAGCTTGTCGCCTCAAAGTCAATATTTGTTTTCTCATCACAGTTTCAGCAAATGCAGGCACAAACATCTGTCAAGCTGTTAAAGCTGATGAAGTAACAGATGTTAAATAATAACAGCAGTGCTTTTTTTTTTAAATCACTGCCATGTAGCATGCTTATAAAAAGCCTTTAGTTTCTGCTCTGAGATGAATGGTAGTGTTTTCCCTTGGTTAATGAGCCAGCTGATAGTATTCTTATGTTTGATTAGCATTGTGCTTAGTGCCTCAGTGGGCTCCTGATAGCCTCCATGGTGGCTTGGTCCTCGTGCAGGGAAGGGCCCTTGCCTCCCTCCAGGCAGCTGGGACCCCTGAGCAAAGAGATGGAAGGATGTCCCTCTATACATTAGGACTAAATGCATCAGGGTTTTACTTTTAATACCAGGAGCGTGCCTCGTGAAATAATGCGACGTTTAAATGTGGATCGATTTTGGAATTAAAAAGTTAGTTTGCAAAGATTTACTGTTGGGAGTTCAATGCTTGAGCTCTTTATCAGGGCCGCAAATGGCTGGTTATGTGCTGTCCGACAGAGGTACGATTGAGGGATCGATAGGAGCGTGATTTACTAACTGGAGTACAGGTAATCAATAAGTATAAAAGTAAATGAAATATGCATTACTGGGATTTTATTAGAGAGGGGTAGCAGGGGAGAATAACGGTCAGGCCATTTATTTTTATATCTATTGATTATACAACATAGGGACTTTGCTCAAAGTGTGCCCTGAACAGCTCTCAACACCCAGCACTTGCACACCCGTCATGTGATTTATGGGTGTTGAGGTCATGGAACACACTGCCAGTTAAAAGGCTGGTTCGACGGGGCCTCGTCAAAGCATGTGTCTGTTAGGATTGGAGCTTTATGTAGCTTGCGCTTCTTTGCAGAATTCATTGTAATTTTCAGAAAATATATTCTTTATATCGCCTCCGAGATGCCGTCCATTTAAGTAAGAGGCAACAAAGTGTCACTATTTGCTTAAAATGTTTATGTTTGTCTTCTCTGTGTGGCCGCTTCCTCTCATACACTAACATATACATAACACTGATAACAGCAGCGGCTCCCACCCCCACGTGATGGAGCAGACCTTGACCTTAACTCTGCATCTCAGAAGTCAGGGCTATTAAATCAGGGGGAGCCTTTCCTATTTCAGGGCTCCTGACATGTGACACAGTAGAGGCATATAGCAGGGGTAATTTGTTTATGTGAACTCTGCAATGACTCAGGCTCAGCGTTGCTCCTCATCGAAGGAGAAAATATGCATCAGCGGAAAAGTGTTGTGAGCTGTATGCAAAATGTGCATTCACTTTTATCAACTTATGTAAAATTATTAAAAATTATACATGTTTTTACTTGTTGCAGGTAGGAACGGGATTATCATGCTGTGAATCACATTTTTTCTTTCTGTCTTCATCCCTCCAGGCAGACAAATTTCACTCCAGGAGTGTTAGGCTCAACAGACATCAGGAGGAGGAGGGAAACCGAGGCTACATCTATCACAACATCAGGTAGCAGCTCTCACACATTCACACCGATTGGCGTACTCCACACACATAGATGAGAATATCAAAATGTGTTGCTTTGCATTGTAGACATGCAGATGACTTAGTTTTGGGATTCCAGTGTTGCATTGTTGGGTGCAGTTTGAAGGGCTCGTGACATGCGTTAGATTTGCATCATGCGGATCTGTTACAACATCAATCCCACTTATAACATCCACTAAAACACTTCAGAGAGATAAGAGGAGACAGCCAGTGGCATTCATCGTGTTGCATAACAGACCTGCACTCCAGCCACAAGATTCTCTTGAGTTATTTTGCTTCTCTAAACAGGAAAATAAAACCATTAAGGGAAAGAAAAGCATAACCACGTTTTGTAAAACGGTTACAAAATCCCACAATTAACAGCTTGCAGTTATTATATTTACCACTAAAGATGTTGTGATGCTTTGGATGACAGTGCTACCCAGTCACATGTTTCGGACTAGATTTGATATAAAAGTTTGCTTTCTGAACCTTCTCTCCTGAACCTACATGAGGAGGTGCTGACAAGGACTGGGTGGTTTGTAAATTCACTAAGTTAGCCTATCAAACTGGTCTAAGTGGTCTTTCAGAAAGGTCAGTCTTAAAGGGACAGGAGCTAATATGACCTGTAAGGTTGAATTAAGCCATTTTTTAAACCTGGTGATCATGTAGGGCTTCATGTGGCACTGCAGCCTCACAGTAAGAAGGTTGCTTGTTCGATTCTTGACTCGGGTAGTAGCCTTTCTGCGTGGAGTTTGCATTTTCTTCCTGTGTTAGCGTGGCTTCCCGCCAGGTACTCTGGCTTCCTCACGCCGTCCAAAGACATGCATTTTAGGTTGATCGAAATTGCCCTTAGGAATGAATGTGCATGTGACTAGTTGTTCGTTCCTCTGTGTTGCCCTGTGATGAACTACCGAACTGTCTGGTGCACCCCGCCTCCTACCCGTTGATTGCTGGGATAGTCTACCCACGACCATGAATTGGATGAAGTGGTATGGGAAATGGATGGATGTTAATCATGTGGAGCAACACAGTGGAAGGGCAAAATATTGTGTGTAAAATTAGTTGATATTTACTGTAAGAAACTGTTTCTAGTTTGTGAGTAGTATTAGCATGCTAACACCTCAAGCACAAACTAATTGCAAGCATGTTAGCATAAATTAAATCACTATTTTGCTGTAATTACGTGGCTTGTAACTCTTCATTTTGATAGTTCATTTTAAAAGAAAGGTTTTGTAATTAAAGTTTAAAGTCAAAACGTGATAAATTTTAGTAGAAAGCCCCATGCAGGCGGCAGTGTGTGTGTGTTAAGGCCAGTGAAGCTGTCTTTTTTCATTAGACTGATGGCTCGGGGCCTTGTGTCTTCGCCGGATTGAAATCTGAATTGGTTTGTCCACCTTTTCTTCTCCGTCCCCTCTCTGCGCACCACTCCTGCAGCTGCTGTTTGTCATTTAAATAACAAATGCTGGTGGTTTTCTGATTTAGTGAGGGGTGCGGGCCTCTGATGTATATTAATATTGCTGCACAGTGCTCTGTACCAGGGTCCATCATTCATTTGGATAAAAGAGGTGGAATTTGAAAACAGCCAATGCTTTACTTGGATACAGATTGCATCCATTTATTGCACTGAGTGATGGAATGGCCGGCAACTCCGTCCTTCACCTTCCCAGTGCTGAACCTTTTCCCATAAAAGTAAAAAAGGATTCACCCCTGGCCCCTGAGGACCCCTCATATTCAACTTCAGGAACCAGGGGCATTTCTCACTTTGTCGACGGTTAACGGATTCAGTCTGCTGTAAGATATTAAATGCTTGTTTTTATATGTTAAACGTGGGTTTACCTGCTCACAGAGAATAATTTTTTTTAGTAATCTTTGCAGAAAGATTAGATTATTGATGGTTGTGTATTTATTTATTTAGCAAATGTATTTCAATACATCATTACAGCGGATAAACAGCTACATAAAGCTTTAGATCATGTAGGAGACCCTGATTGGCATACCCCCTACAAACCCTTCTCAGAGTGTTTTCTTGCCTCTTGAGTCTAGTGCCCCCTGTCCACTATGATTTATCATGCATCCCATGCTGTCCAATGTCAGTTTCTGCAGCTGCAACTGCTCTGTATAAATCTTTACTTTGGCAGCCTGCTGCACCATGTCGCTCCTCAGTAATCTCACCACCGGCAGTAGATGCACATTCACCCTGACAAGCTTTCACACTCTCCGTGTAAGATTTTTGGTTTGCTGCCACTCAGACATAAATGTGCACAGTGGCGAAATCAGCCTGTGATTTACCAAGAGGAGTAGTTTCTTGCTGGACACCTTGTTTGCATGGAGAGATTGTTCTCTGCATTTGTTTGCAAGAACAGCGCGTTGCTCTTAGTGAACACGACAGCCGAGTCTTTGAGTTATCCAGAGGAAGTGGATTGTCGTATGTGTTAGTGGTTGATTTGAAACTCTGTAATCAGGGGTGAAAATAGTCTGTGGCCAAAGGTATCCTCCAGGGCTCTATGGGGAATTACTGAGATGGTACCCAGCTGTTGCTTTGTCTTCTTTCTTTACCCTTTTAGCACCTCCACATCAGCGCTGAAGCTGGTTGCAGGAAAAAAATACAACAACTTATCAGGCCAGGTATCTGTTTGGATTAGATGACCACTCTATTTCTCAGCCTTAAATTGGCCTTTTTCTACTTTTCTCCCAGCATCAATCCAGAAATCTAATTCAACAAGTTCTTACAGATATTGAACAAAGCAAGTTTTTTTTCTTTCACCATATATTTTTTAATATGTGATCATATATCAGATATGTGAAGTACATCACTCTCTATAATATGGTACATTATAATATTACCCGGTGACTTAAAATGAATTAAATGTAAATGAGAACAACATTGAGGACATTAACCTTTTAATAGAAATAAAGCTGAAGGACAAAAACAATAGATTTCTTATAAGTTGAAGTAAAAGGTACGCTTGTTATCTTAGATCTTAATTTGCTCATCAGACTCTGCACCACATTTATATGTTGGTCAAACGTGGATGCCCAAGTTGAGGCCAGCTCTGCTGCCTCTCCTCTTTCCCCTCTGTCTTCCATGTGTCTCCTTGCCTGAGCAAGACGGCCGTGTGACAGATCACCTGCGTTGGAGGCCCGCCGTGTTCCTGCCCGGCGGTCCGGCCCCCTCTCATTAATGCCCAGGCTGGTGCGAGGGCCGTATGGCAGCACAAGACAAATAACGCTACCACTCAGCCATCACTTCTGCTGACAGAAATGCAGCCCACCGCACTATTTCGCCCTCTCCGGCTCCACTCCACAACCCGCTCTTGTCCTTCAACCACCACCCCCCCTCCATATCTCCTCCATCTCCACCTGCACCTGCCTGCGCTGCTCCACCAAACTTTCATGGTGGTGTTTAGCTGTTGCTGGAGGCTGAGCTTAACACTGAAATCCACACAGGTTGATGTACGGTAACCACGAACCTCCTGGCTTTGCATCCACTCTAACTGTTCTGCTACTTTGGTTTTTAGTTCTTTGTAGACATATTTGGTTTTAGCAGCTCGTTCTGTTAGGTGTTTCTGGGCTTGCTTGTGGGTAAACCCTCTCGCCGGGAGGTCTGATTTGAATGTTCTATTTCTGCATTTGTGAAAAGTGTGTGTGTGTGTGTGTGAGAGAGAGAGTGAGCAGGAGAGAGAAACACAAAGGCTAATCATTAAAGAGCCATTCAGCCCTGTTCATTTAAGTGTGGGAATCAGCAGGCCCATTACTGTCAATGTGTAATTAGCTGATTAATAAACAGGGGGAAGGGGAGTGCTCCAGGAAGGCCTGTAATGATTGTTTTTAGAGAGCATCACATGAGAGCTTATTAAGATGGTAAGGTGGTTCCATTCAACCTCCCATTATCACCCATAATAAACGTATGTACTGTAATTCTTCCACTGACAGAAAACCTTTCCATTCTAATTTCTTTACTGACCTTGATGTAAAACCACCAGAGTGAAGGTGTTTGTATTGCCCCAGTTTATCTTTTATAAAACACTTCGATATGAAGATTTTGTATCCAGGCTATATTTTTAGTAGTTATTTGTAAATGTTTTGCAGAAGAAGTATATTGCAGAGAGTACACGTGAAACCAATGTTGAAAATAACATAAGAGGAATGTTTTTAATGGAAGTGTTATGATGAACAAGCAAGGATTTATAAAGCTGCATGGAATCTATTTGTGACTCTTAATTTGTTGTCTGACACCAGAGCTAGCTGAAGGCATACTGGGTATACTGGGCAAACTGAGTGGTTTCTTGGGGGATCAAGCACTGAGAAAAGTTGAGCACTGGTGGTAATGGTTTTGTCTATAGTGGCACACAAATCAAATGTTGCTTGTGGCCCAGTAAAGGCTTCAACAAACCCTGTCTAATTTAAAAATCGAATCAAACTTTATTTATAAAGCACTTTTATACAACCAGCAACATAAAGGGCTTTACATAATATAAACGTTTCTGCATATTACAATAAAACCTTCAAACACCAAGGTATTAATTTAAAAACACACAACAGATAATCATCTCTATTCCCATCCTTAGTTACTGTCTCCTAACTGAGTGTAGATATAACATTGTTGATAGAAATAAACATCTGGCTTCTCGCTGCTGAGAGGAAGCACTATCATGAGGATTTATTCACACCAGAAGTCATCCCACCGACTGTCATAGAGGGCATCGCCACAGGGTCCACACCACAGCCACAGGGTTACAGTGCAGCACCCCCCAGCCACCCATAGCAACAATCCATGCAGACCAGGCAGGCAAAGCCCCGGTGTTGAGAATCCCCAGGTGGAAAAGCCATGAAAAAACAGAAATCTGACTTTGGACATAAACTGTGATGTCCAAGGCAGAGCAGGGTAATAAAACCATGAAATCACCTGAAACAAAATATCCCAGATGGAAATCAGCTGATCTATTCAAGTATCTTTACAAAGCATAAAACAAGGGGACTGATACAAATCTTTGTTTTCTGCTTCACAGTGAATGTGAAGATGCTAAACCTCTTAATCTGTAACAGCCCCTGATTATCTTTCTGTACCGATGGACATACTGGTTTTGTTAACCAGAATCCCTTAAAGAGCGCAGACCTCTGTCGAACCATTTGAAATGTTTTTGGGTAAAGGTTAAAGACATAATATTTGAGTTAAAAGCCCTAATAGCAACCTCCCTGTCTCCCACAGTAAACAATCCTCTGAAAATCTCCTGGATCAGGTGGACTCCTGAAATTTTATCACATTTATTTTTCCATATCTCAAATTCCTTCCTATTTTCAGTTAAGTTGCCAACAGACAAACCAACAGCAAAATAATACATAATACAGTGTGTAACAAGCAGGACTTTAACCTGTAATAACTTATTTTAAACATTAGCTCTAGTATTTTTTTAAATATTTGAGTGTCCCCTCCCCTTCCCCCCACATTAAGCTCATTATGAAGACCTTTAACTGCTGCAGAGTCACGTGCAGGCGTAATCTCAGTCAGAAACGGAAAGACTTTGTGAAACCAAATGTTTACTCATTGGATTAAAAAAAACAAGAATTAACCAACAATTGGTAATCATTCACATTCAACAAAATGTTCCCTTCTGTTTCTCGGTATCCGTCGAATATGAAAAGCTTGAATTTTGATCAAGTCGTTTGACTATGTTTAACCCGAGTGTTTGAGTTGAACCACAGCAACGGTTAGTCATCTTTCCCTCAAGAAATATTAATCAATTATCTTGCCCGGCGGATCAGTTTGAAGAAGAAGTCATCTGGAAAGAGGCACAAGCAGATATAAGGGAAACAACATGCCAGGGAACGCTGTAATGCCTAATCCTCTGAGACAGCCCAGAGCCACAATGTCACTTCCAGTTCCCTTGTCCTCTGCTGTGGGACTGTTTGGCAAATGTCTCGTGTGACCGCCACTAACTTTTATTTTTGTTTTTTTTCCTGGGAGATCGGGAAAGATTTATTTATCAAAGTGAAGTAAGAAAAACAGGAACGCATGTTAGGCAGCGCAATTGTTTTAGAGTTCCTCCGTCTCCTGTGAAAATTGGCCCCGGTTCGCTTTCATATATTTCTCTTCACGTGCGGAGACGGAGGGCTTTAAAGGTGACCGAGGTCAACAGAAAAGAGGCTCTTTAAAGAGCAGCGTAGTCAGTGAGATGTGAAGTGTTATGAATTGAGCTGAAAACATATACATAGCATAACGGGAGTAGAAGTTAACGCAACAAAGAAGCACAGACTAGCATTTTATTATCCATATCTACAGGTCATATGGAACCAAACTGGATTAGGCTCACATGGCTAAAATCTCCTTAATATTTAACCTGTTAGAAAAGAAATGCTTTGTTTTTTCATTTTAACATAATGAAAACAGGGTATGAGCTCTGAATTAAATCTAACAGTCTAGAAAAATGTGATTGATGTGTTCATCTTCTGGTTCGTTCTCAGAATTTTACATGTTTTCTTTTTCTTTGCAGCTAGCACTACACTTCATGCAGATCACCAGAAAGAAGAAGCGAAAGGAGAAGCCAGCAACGTATCAATCTCAGAAGCCGAGCTACCAACGCATCAGTCTTCTGCTTCTGCCCCGCCTGAGAGTACGTCTTTGCTCCAGGGGGACCATGAGGACACCTGAATGAGGCTTGATGGGCACATCTAATTCCAACAGCAAGCATTGAGAAGGAAGCTATTGTGCCAGAGATTGAAAAAGCTCAAACTTCAATTGCTGCACAAACTTTATAACAAAGGAAAAATACAAATCACATCATTAGACTTGAAATCAGCATGTTCCTGCTAGATTCAGCCCCCTTCCAGGTAGTATATTAAGCATGACAAATGTTAATGCAATCAAGCCTTGTTAAGTCCTCCGCCATCTCGTAAAGGAAGAAGGCAGCTTTGAGAGACTCCTCGTTTGACTCTGGGCTTGACTGCTCCTCATGTTTCCACACTATAAGTCTCCAGGCCACCTGCTACTGCACAATTGAACAATTATGTCCACTCTAGTAGCGCAGCACTTGTCAGCAGGAACCTTCACAAGATGGCCAGTTTAGGCTTACTGGCCAAGGGGAGTCTGCTCTACTGTTAAGGCAGGCAACAGTTGCTGTGCAGCGGCTTGTTCTAAGGCAGAAGAGCATCACAATGTTTAGCTACCACATGCTGCTGCAGAGTTCAGAAAGGCAACCACCGGTGGAAAGGCACACAAAGTACAGGCCTCCTATTAGCATGGATTTGAAAAGCTACAGTTGGTACAAAGGTGCTCATTAGCACAACACAGAGGGAGTGTAGTCGCGGTCCTCTGAGGGCTGCCTCTGTTCTCTTCAGGTTACCTTCTATATTTAAATTTCCCCAAACGTATTTAAAGTTCAATGCCAGCTGCAAGTCTGTTTGAACAGGCAGATTTTTATAGCAGCGCTGGACGAGCTTTGGAGCTGCACAGAAAGTGGAAACCAGCTGAGAGGAGTTAGCGGAGCTGTTGGAAACAGAAGAGGAGATTCACACGCAGTATTTTTACCTACCTTTGGGTTATACAGGTTCCTGACTCCCTCACCATCAGTTGCATTAAAGCAGGTGTGGGGGAACCTCGGTCCTCGTTTTGAAAGTTTTCCATCTCTCTGTTCATTCAAATGAATGAATCTCTGTGCAGAAATAAGTAGTATTTACAGCAAAACGTAGCGTGAACAGTGATTAATACGTCTAAATCACGTTAGTGAAAATTTTCCAGCAGTAATAACATACTCACAGATGCCTCGGTTGTAGTCTGGAGATGTTTCATGTTCATGCAACCTTAAAATAATTTTTAAATGAAATATTTCCAAAATTTTGAATGCATTAAAGCATCAGATACACATTTTATATAATTATAACAAGATAACTTTGAGAAAAATTAATCACATGCTCACCACCTGCATAACACATGTCTTCACACTTTAGTCATATTTAAGAGAATAGCTTTTAATAGAATGAAATTTGCCAATTAATATGAGTTATATCTGCAATAATCCATCTGAGAAGATTTTATGTGATCATGTTAGAGAGGGATGACATTTATAAATGCTGTGTGTGCACACTAGTCTAAATGGATGCCCCACACAAGACATCCTGCCACTGAAATCAGTCAAAGTGTTGAGGCAGAGCGGGACCCCAACCCCCTCAGCAACTGTTCTTTTCTCTTCCTGCAGGTTGGCTGTAGGCTCTTTTCACACTGTGAATATACACCTGATTAATAGGAGCTGCTCTGTTGGGATTCATTATTAGACAAAAAAGCTTTTGATAGAAATATTGATGGGTTCTTGGAGATATATGCGCCTGAACTTGTTGACAAGTATTGACTGCATGGTGTTTTAAGGAGAGCTTTGTGCTGCTGCCATGTCTGACAGTCTGTGTTTCGGTGCCAAGGCACTGACAGGACAGGAAGATGCATCAGTTCAAGTACAACAGGAGAGGAATACCTCACCTGCCACTTTGTAATTAGCAGCCACTATAATGACAACTGAATAAGACCTTATGCCCCAAAATGAATTTCCAATGGCAAGGAAATGGGGAGGAATGGCATCCGTGCAGCCAGTCAATTGTCCTGTTACAGTTAAGGAATCCAGCATGCTGGTACCACTCATATTTCATCCCAGGTAAAGATTACCTGTCAGGCCCATGGGAGATGTATTGATCTGTTTTCCTTTTTCCGCCAGCAATCACCTGACAAAGGCACCTAGGAGGTGAGTGAATGAGTGATGCCTGGTCTGTCTGCTCCAGCCTGGTAGCTTCCAGTGTCCACTGATGGGTGGAGGTGGGGATGAGGAAGAGCGGAGACAATGCAGTCATAAACTTTTTCTTTTAACCTCATCCATATACATGCAGGGCAAGCTCTCTTTGAGCCCTAGGTCAAAGGTCAGTGGGGAATTGGCTTTCTTTTTTTGTACCCTTGTCAGTGTCATTTGTTCCTGCTGTGTGCAAAAAATAGAAATGCACGCAGAAGAGCCTTCGTGGTTCCTGCTGACAAATGCATCACGAGTCATTGTAGTTTAGCTCACTTTGGATTTCAGAAGTGATCCGACTGATGTGGACACCATTTAAAATCAAGCGTAGTATGATTAATTGTTTCTGTGTCTCTGATAATGATCCGTATCTTTCACAGTATCATAGATTTTTTTTGGCAGCTAGCAGTATTTATGTATTTGCCTTGTTCGGTGGAATGTCAGTATATATTACTCATGATGCCACACATTTAAAGTGATGCACTGTAAAAAAAAGTCTTGTATTTAGGCTGTGATAATTATAGATCCATTAATTGAAGGATTTAAATCTGATCACATTTAATTTGTGAATGAAGTTACATGATAGATTGTACAGTAGATATGTCTTTTTTAACAATTTTTTTATTTAATTTACAGGGATTTAAAAAATCTTGGTGATATCAGGGCTCTAAGGCAGCTAGCCACATTTGATCTGTTGTACAAGCATCTTATTTCCTAAGGCTGTTATCTTTATGCTTAATAGCAGCAGTGGAGGCATGCCTAATTGCTTTGCAAATGATCTAAAGAGGATTACTTCTCCCTTAGAAAGCCTGCACCATGCCACTAGATGTAAGAGAGACATTATAAAGAAAAACTCACTCAAACTTGCAGTGCAGTGTTTCTGCAGTAGCTAAGTCCAGCATCATCAACCAGTGTTATGCCAGGAGAAGGTGGATTCAGTGCTCCCAATGACTATAACATGCAAGGTGCAGTTTTAAGAATGTCTAATTTAAAGTTGTCTGTGTGTTTTAAAATAAGAAACAAAGTTTTTGAAGATGTCTTGCATTCATGTTATAAGTGATGTTATATTTATTTATTCATGTCATGAATATTTAAGAAAATCCTCAGTATCTATACATTTCAAATACTAAATTCATGTGCAATAAACAAAGTTCTGGTGATCGCAGTCATGTCCGGTGTTAATGTATCATAGCGGTGTCAAATGTTCTCCTGCCATGCAAAGTGTAAACAAGCAAAAAAAAACAACACTGTCCTGTTTGTTGTGACTGTAGTTATGTTGACTGTTCTGGTCTTTATACATTAATATAAGGAATTAATTTTCTTTCTATTTTTAGGTTTAGTTTCAGTTTTCATTTTAAAAAGAATAGTGCATTAATATGAAGTGTAAATTTGTAAAATGATAGCAAAGTTAATTTCTTTCTGAAGTCCTTTAGCTGGCCAAATAATACAAATAAATAAGTATTTATTAGATACAATTCTACAATGAGCAGTGGCATTTTTAAGTAAGAATTTGCTATACACATAGTTTTATAAGTAATCTCTGATACTTTGATCCCGTCTGCCAGAATCAGAATCATGTTTATTGCCAGGTAATTGTCATTACGAGGAATTTGTTATGATTTCCCAATGCCTACATAAGTTACATAAAAAATAAAGAGGGAGAAAAAAAGAACATGTATGTACATAAAGTAAAATACAGTAGTGTACAGTAATGTATTTACAGAAGGTGTGCTGACAGTGTGAAGTTAACTGACCAGTAAAGGGGGAGTGTGTTAATATAATACCTGTGTGCTTTTCGTTAATGCACGAAAAGAGACTGTCAGTGTGTGGGTTCTGTCCCGAATGCACCATTTGGCCCCACTGTTGTCTTTATTTCACAAATATTTACAACTTCCTCTTATAGGCTTAGTATTTTTCATCTTTCTTTTGTTTCTTCTTCTTGGGATTGTCACTACTGCCTTCTACTGTTTGTGGAACTCCACATTCCTCAGTTTAGTTTAGTCACCATCATTTAATCAGTGTAAATGTGGGAATTTCAGAAAAGCAACAAACAAATATTTCATTAGAAAATAAAAAGTACACTCAAAGTGATAAATAACAAAGCAGCGTGAGGATATTTGTCCACTTGTAGTGATGTGTCATTATTAAAGAGCCAACGGCCAGCTTGTCCAAACTTTATTATTTAGATGAACAGATCTTGAAGCCACTTCCATTCAACGAAAGACGTCCTACCATTAATTTGAAAAGGAGAGTAGCTAAGAGAAATGGGAAGCCAGATCTAAATTACAAATGCACTGAAAATAGTGAAAAAATTATTCAAACTAAAGTGTCATTTATCACATTTATGTCTGGCTTTTATTTATTTGATTTATTTGTTATGGTCCTGTGTTCAGTGTCCATTTAAAGGTGTGATTAAAAGTATCAAACAGCAATTATATATATTTTTCATTCAAAAAACTATAAGCCTTAAATGAAAAAAAATTTAAACCAAATGGTTCATTACCTGGTATCACTCATTTGGTAGTTAAAAGCATATATATATATATATATGTATGTATACATATACCTATATATGTATATATAGGTATATGTATATATATAAATATATATATATATGTATATGTATATATATATATATATATATACTTTTTTTTTTAAGCCGGACTTCCCATCGCTATCAGTGTGTTGTCACAGCAGGGGAAAGCCTAAAAATCAAAAACAACGCTACCACAACAAAAGCGGACCACAAACGAGAATGCATATTTCTGAAGACTGCTAGAAACCGAAAACAACAGAGAGGCTGCTGAATGTCCAGACTGCACTTCCTTAAATATCCACTTCAGGCTGGTTCCCAAAGCAAGTCAATCCCCATCAACTCTCATGCTATGCTGCAAAACTCTGAGGTGGAAATAAGAAGTTTATAGTAAAGAAGTTGTCTCTGCACCAAAATGTGAAAGTAGTCCTGCCAAATACAAATGTTTGGCTGCAGTGTGGCTGACAGAGAAAAAACTCCCTTGGTCACTGTAGATTATCAGTCGATCCCCTGCTGTTAATCTTCCAGCTGAATGCCGAGGACCGCGGTAGTCACTTTGCCACATGTTGAGAGTCGGAGCAATTCTCTCTGCTCACTGCTGGTCCACAGTTACAAATCACATCATCAGCTGTCTGAGCACCCACAGCCACCTCTTCACCACCAGATTGATGGTGAAATGGAGGAAAAATCAATGACTTCCTCATGTCAGAAAAAGCCAGCTCTGTCATGTTTGGGAGTTTGATGTTAGCGCCTCTTACTTTCTCTCCACTATGGGAAATTGAAAGCTCAGCTCGAACAAACTGACACACGACGAGTCTCTCGAGTCGATATAATGACCGATTTCAATCTGCTACCTTACTCGTAAGGTATTGTTGCTGCTTTCTAAAAACACTTCCACATCACTGGAGAAGATTACAGTGATCAGGCTGAGTTGGTTGACTTCTTAGTAAATGATAGTTAGTTTTCAAACTCATTCAAAGGCTTCGGTGTAGGTGACCCTGTGAGTAACAGCAGCCAGTTTTCATAGTAGCCCCCTCAGAAGTCCCCCTCCATTATTTCATCCTTATCATCACTATGACACACTGCAGCTGTGAAGCAAGGTGTCCATTCACTGCCTTCTGTGAAACGAGCCAGCATCACTGAGCTTTTTCTCTCTGACACATATTTCCCCTCTAATGGGAAATTCAAATATCACATATCAGCTGAATGCAATATTCACTAAGTGAGAGATAACACTCTGCCTGATGTGTCTCATGTATCCAGTTCAGAATAGGCACAGCTCAGTCTCTGACACCAGATCTCACTGTGAAACTGGCTGTATAAATTCTGGCGGAAGCTTGAGTGCACTCTGTGCTTTATTGGTGCATGTGTTGGTCCTCTTGTATTCCCTCGTGTATTTGAGGCAGAGCAGATTCCAGGGCATCTGTGCTTGTCCTGCTGCCTCTCTTGAGTCTTTACAGCGGCACCATCCCTTCTCATTTCTGCTGGCATTCTAATCAGAGCGTTATGAGCTTCAGCGGGTGAAGTACGCAGAAAGTTGTGTTTTCTGACAGCCAATAAAAACCTTATAATGTTCCTGATTCAAGTGTCCCATTTAAAAAAAATACTAACTAGTGCAATCACTCACACAACCTCCCTCCCTTTTCTTTAATGTCCTTTTTTTATTTAATATATAGCCCATGAAAAATGAGAGACTCTCGCTTTGCTGTGTAGATATTTTGTTGCTGATGATGCGAGACGAATTTCCATCACAGCTTTGTTTCCAGAGGTTGAGCGGATAATCTTTTACAGTGCAGGGAGGGAGGGCACCACTTTCATCAATCTCCAGGGCTTATAGCTGCTTCATGGTTGCCTCACCTGACTGGAAAGCCTGCAAAGCAAAACAACAAGTAGCCCACAAAGGGTCAAGAGCCACCTGGGGATGTGACTTCACTGTAAGCTTCCAACTCCCCCCTAACCTTAAGAACAATGCATCACTGCTGTTCCATTAGTCCTGTCATTGTTATTATGTCATTTTTCTAACAAGGCGGTCACATCAGAGAGAGCAGCGTTGCTTTGCTGCTGATATCCCTGTCAGTGAAACTATGTTTTCAGTCACAGCCGCTCCTTACACTGAGGTTTCATCCCTTTCTGCTTCTCAGCTGTCTGCTCTACGTGTTGTAAAGCAAAAAAAGGTCTCGGTTTTAGTGGTGGCATTTGGCCCAGACAGCCTCTTGAGAAGAGCCCCTGGTGGTCCTGTGCCGGTGTACGGGCTGGCTGGCATGCTGCATGCTTTTCTCTGCACCCCACTGCCCTGACAATCGTCTGCTCCACAGCTAGTCCCGTAGAGACGATGCTGCTCTGATTGACAATAATGGGAAGTGGCAGAATCAATGGGAGACAAGAAAGGGGTTTGCGTGAAATACTCTAGGAGCTTCCAGTCACAGACCAGGAGCTCTGGCACCACTCACCTGTCATCCCTGCAGCACCAGGATTAGGCCCTGTGACAGCCGGAGCTGCCAGAGAGAAAGATGCAGCGGTCACCATCAGCAATGACAACCTGGTCTTCTTTAAACACTTTATAACACATATATACAGCGTACAGTTAAAATATTTATAATGTAGACGCGTATGATGAGTCAGCCAACTTACCTCCACCTTCCTGAACTAAACGTCATCATATAAATTGGTCTGTCTGCATGTAAATAAGCTTAAGGGTGTTTTCCTGTCGTGGAAGCAGAAACTGTTGACTCTGAAACACACATCTTAACCATAAATCTGAAACTGGAATATTTAGTCACATCTGTTTATTAGGTTATGATGTTCCTGTTCAAGGAGTGCAACCCAACTATCTACAAATATCTTCAAACTATCATGCCACATAAGATCTTCCAAATTAATTTCCAGGAAAAACATTTTTACAAAGCAGTTACCACCCTTCGATGTCCTGTCCTGTCACAAAAGCTTATTAAATAGTCTTTGGTTAATTTTAAATTTATTTGAAACATTATAATAATGGCTACCATTCTGTGGGCATATTTCAGTTCATTTGGTAGCCCTTTGATAACTTAGATTTGGATCACTAGGAAAAGGAATAAAAACCATTTTACATGTCTGAGTGGTAAATAAGAGGCTGTGTTTTATTAAAATAATGAAAACACACACACACACATTCTTATTTTTTTCCAGACAATTTTACACTGATGATGCGTTTCTACCAATAGATCATTTTAAGTCATAGACAATAAAAATAATAAAATAAAATAAAATGAAAAAACAAAACAAAACAGAAGCAACCAATATAAACATGTTGAAGTGGCTTAGCTGGAGTCCAAACCCGAATCCCAGCTATTTCCTCTAAGGAAAACAGAAAAAACCTTTCCACTTGTATTAATCACTTTGAAAATTGTGTCCCAAACTGTCCTAAATCTGCATATAAAGAAGCGCTTGTCAGGGTTAAAATAAACATGACTAAAACTGAACACGAAATGTTGGCTCTGAGCTAAACGGAAAGAAGTGGCAATGAGGCATCACTCCTGCAAAAGAGTATCTAATTTCAAGGATTAAAATAGCTGTTCACCTTGTGGCAGAGCTTTGAAAATGTGTGTGTGTGAGTGTGTGTGCGTGTGTGTTTGTAGAAGCGGGTGGAGGGCAGGTGTTGAAACGGTAGGGGCACTCCATTCTCTAATTGATCGGCAAAAGATGCACATGAAGAAGACGTTAAAGCAAAATGAAGTCATAACAGTGGATTGAGACATTTATAAAGTCAGACGAAAGGCCCTCAGAAACGCTGTGATTGTTTATTGATTTTTGTGTTTTGGCTGGCTGCACAGGAGTAATCGCTCGTGATGCTGTAGCGGAGGCTGCAGAGCACAACCAAATGCCTGGCTGGAGGTGCAGACTTCCTCCTAAAAGAGGCAGTTTAACCATCAGTAAACTTGATGCACTGGCAGTCGAACGTTGACAATGCCAGCTGCTTTTGCTTCTTCAGAAATGATTCTTGGTAGAGCTGTGTTGCTGATATGATGGCAGAAGCTACTGGACACTGTACTGGATAACATTCTCCCACACGAGATATTATTCTGATCTTTTTTAAAGCTTTTGCTTATAAGAACCAGTTGCAGATAATAAATCTTTATGTGCACATCTATGTAGGCATACATCTAAATGTGTATGGATTTAATACTAAATAAATAAGTGATTTTTTTACTGTAGTTTTTATTTAATCTGAAGAAGCAAAAACAATGAAAAAAAAATATTTTCAAGACATTTTTCATAGCTTTACATGCAAAGCTCTGCTGTCTCATGTTATTTTAGATCATTTACAAACCTTATCTGTAACATGGTCTTACTGAATTATTGGAATATTGAATTATTTTCAGGTCTGTTTGATATATATATATAAACATATTGTTATAATTCTGAGCATAGCTTTTATAATTTCTCTGCAAGGAAAGGCAGAGAAAAATGATTCCCCATTTTCAGCACTGTCCTGCAGCACACACACACACACGTGTGTGCATGTGTGATGCTGGTGAGTGTTAGGCAGAGTTCAACCATACTGGTGACATCAATCTGCCTGTTCTTTATTAGACGGAGCAGTGAGGTGTAACTGACTGCATTGTCCACAGATGGACTGGGGCCCATAGCACACGGGACCCTGGTCAGCCACCCTGACAATACAATCAATAACCACACACTCATTACAGGAGCCTTGTCTACCTGCCCCACGGAGCTTCTCCATGTTCCTCTTAAATTTTAACCCTCTCCTCCCTTTTTTATTCTCTATTTCAGTCTGTGTATATTTAAAGTTGACTTCTTTGTCCTCTTGGCATAACTTTTCAGTGCATAGTGGAAATGTTATTTCAAAATAAGTATAGAGTGTAGAATGAAGCGATGCCAAAAAGTCGTGCTGAAGCAATTCCACTACAATATTCCAGGCCGGACAATAGTGGATGACAGTGATCCAGCATAAAGCCTGGGGCCTATAAATGGTAATGCCCTCCACTTGCCTTCCTCATAAAGCATAATAAAAGGAGGTTATAAATCCTACCAATTAGCTGCGTCCATCAGTCGCCTTAATTGGAGTGTCGTGACTGGCTAGGAGATGACCTTGTGTGCCAGAGAACCAAGACAGACGATGGGGCCAGAGGGGACATCTTAGTAGATGTTGAGGACTTCGTTCTTCTTTAAATCAAATGAATGCAACAGGCAATTCTGCCATTAAAAGCAAGGACATATGGTGGTAAAACGTTTATGCAGACTATGTTAATGCTTGAATTTAGAGACTTTTGTGTTTCTGATCATGAAAAAAGATGGCTGGCGTATTAAAAAAAAAAGTCAGAGTCATATATATTCCCTTTGATCAGTGAACACAGGTGTTCTGAATTCAATAGGACCCGGTCATCCTGTTGTGCTCCACATCTAACCTGCAGGCTTGGCCACCACACCTATCCTCTCAACACTTCAGTCAAATGCTCTCTGTGGCCACTCAAACATGAGACCTCCGCTTCCGCTCCAGCAACGAGCATCCACTATCTCATGACACCACAGTCCCCCAGAGGAAACACTGAGCTCGTTTGTCTGTGGAGAGCTCCGTGTGCAGACGCTGATGTGTGTCCTCTCACTGTTCCCATCCCTCCACCTCGGGATTAGGCAGTAAAGACCAGTTAACCAACCAGCTGTCAGGGAAGAGTTTCTCTCCGGCTGACTGAAGGCTGCCGACAGTTGTTTCCTTTCTCTCTTACCGTCCAGAGATAATTCAGTCAACAGACTTTGAACTGCAGATAAGGGAGGAAGAGGATGATCCCAGGAAAAGGCCTGCTGTATGTGGGGCAGAAGGAAGGGAAAAGGGCTGCGGGGGCAGGAGACAGGTGTATGGGAATCAGAGAAGGCCAAGCACGATAAGACCCAAGACAGATGCAATGGTTCAATTTGTACTACACTTATATTGCATGATACAAAACAGGTACATTTTGACAAGGTCTTTTTATCTTAATAAACTTCCTGATTATGGGGGATATAAACATTCCAAAAGAAAAAAAATACAGTGTCATATTTATTATTCTCAAGTGTTTGAATCATGACCAGATTTATCTAAAAAAATGCAGATTTTTTTTATGTTTGCTTCATTAAAGTACTGCCATCATCCAACATGTCCCGTGGCTGGTCACGGCTGAGTGCTGCCCCAGCTCATCCTGTTCTTTTCCGTTTGGCCTGTTCTTAAACGTGAAAAGATGGAAGAGAGGAAATTCATTTCCAATAAAGGGTTGACAGAGTAGCTTTTGTTTTGCCTTGGGCACGTGGGTTAACGTACCTGCCAGGTGTTGTCCAGCACAACCTCCCCCTCCATACCCCGTGGTCCATGGCAAGGTGCATGTTGAAAAGCCCCGGGTGGCCCATCAAAGAGCCCATTGAGTTCCAGCAATGAGCAGGACAGAGAGACACAGTGTGGACCATAGAAATATGACACTGTCTGACAGAAGTTTCATACAGCGCACCCGGGACCATGCTGACAGCCTCCCGCAGCGTCTCACTGCCTGCTAACCCTGGGCAGAGAGAAAGAGCTGTGAAGAACATGGTTATGCAGACTACCACTATCCATAAAATCTTGCTTACCTTCAATGAAAACAACTTTTTTTAAAATAAATAATGTGGCAAAATTGTTAAAAAGCTTTCTGTCTCATCAACAATTGTAATTATTATTAAGACATAATATAAGAGGCTTCTTCTTTGTGTGTTGTTCAGTTTAAAATAAAAAAACATGCACAAAGAAGCATTTTATTGTCGAGTAACTACATCGGTTTTAGTGACAAACCTTATAAGCCACATCACAGATGATGCATATCAAAGCCACAACTTTCTGTTTCATGGAATTAAAAGGCATAAAAATCTGAAAAATAATATAAAAAATAAAAGAGTACATTTTGTTGAGTAGTATCTATTTATGTCAACATGTTTTAACAAATGGCTCTTTAGGCCACAGCTTTAAAGATTTTAAAACATGCACATTAACAGATATAACAATAAGTCATCCAAAGTATGTCCTCCTGCTGTGTTGCTGCTGAAAAGATCTTTCCTGGCTGAGCTGTAAACCAACGAGTGTGGTTACAGCCTATTGCATGTATTCTCTCATCGATCAACACAATTTAGAGTTCAAACAAGAAAACTATAACACACATTTAGTTTGTTGCCTTTGTTGCACATATCCGAGGTTACCTTTACACTTCATCAAAACAGAGCTGATGAGTATCAGATTATATATAATCAACATCACTTCATCAGATTAAAAATACATGTGGAAAGGCTGAAAATCCTCATTGCAGCAGGTCTTCCTTCCATTTCATTCATTCATTCATTTTCCATACTGGCTTATCCAAGTCAGGGTGGCAAGGTCCTCCCATTTTCTCTGCCTTAGTTCTTCATCCACTCATGAATAAAGACCACTTAAGCTAAAAGATAAGTATCCTGGGAAGATTAAAATATATTTTGTATTTCAAAGTGTGACACTTTTTCATTTTTACACGAAGAAGCAACAGGCAACTCACTGATCTTGTTCTAAAATATGAAAATGTGCTTTTAGACTGTCACACAAGTTACCTCAAGACTTTCAGAAGTCTTAACTTATCCAAGCTATGTCGCTAATACCCCTCACATCAACTTCAAAGTTAAGGATCTATCAGCAGAGTGATCTTATTAACTGAATATCCTGCACAGATAAAAGTGAAGTGTGTTTTAATGAAGTGTAATATAATTTTAACTGTGAGTTACTGAAATTAGCAGTGGACGGGTCCTCTCAGAGATTCTCCTTAAATAGGCCTCACCTGTCTGGCAGTAAAAGAGCACAGAGACCCCTTCAATCACCAGCAAATGAGCAGTGGACAGGTCACTGTCCACAAGTCCACCACAACAGGTATTTATAGAACCAAGGCATGTGAAACAGAGCTTTACAGAAACCAGTTGGGTTTATTTATTTGATATCGCTTTCATCTTCTCCAGACTGTCATATAAAAAGAAAACGTCTTTGAATGTATTAAATTAATCAGCTGCTAAATTCTCACAACAAATGCAAACATCACAGTTGCCCACATCTCACCTCGACCCCATATTCATTTAAGATCATCCCCTTTAAAAAAGCACAGCTTTAAATAATCACAGTTGTGTGTGATGATCCCCTGGCTGATGTTTGTTGCTCAGCCATATTTTACGTCAGCAGAGCAGAGCAGTTGTCTTAGTTCTGCACCTGCACCAGCCATTCAGCCTGAAGTCTATAAATCCTCCTTTCAGTGAGGAGTCAGGGAGCTGCTCCCTGATCTCAGGGTTGCCTCTTCTGTCACATAACACCATGTGAAACCTCAGATATGTGTTTTTGTTAGTGCATATATGTTTTGTCTGTGGAAGTTAGGAGCTCAGCAGTGGCGGTGCTTTGATTCGCCACACGAGCGGATTCCAGTTGTGATCCTCCCACGATCCTTAACAACCAGCCCCCAGCCCACCATTCTGCGTGCCAGCAGACTGTGCATATACAAATCACTACAGCCTTGTTAGCATAGTTTAGTGAAGATGTCAGCTTTACGAGGGCCAGGATGCTTACTATGCGTGTCAGGGACGGGAGGGGAGGGGCTGACCCACAAGGGGGATTGCAGCAGGATGCATGAGCCCTGCACTGTAAATTTAGGTCTGAGGAATGGGATGCTGTGGAATGACGGACCCAGACCTCAATGGAACAGAGTGAACCCATGCTGCTCTTTGTGATTTAACAGAGTCACATCAGAATGAGCAAAGAGAGAGAGAGAGATTCCTGTATAGAAAAAGAATAATAAAAAAGCGTAATGCTTTATTATAAATCATATAATAATAAACAGCTTTATAATAGATTAGAGAAAAAGCTTTTTTTACACTTATAATCAAAGCTACAATAAATGGACTTTTGCACTCTGTTTTGTGTGTGCGTGCATGTGTGTGTGTGTGTGTTTGGGGAGGGGTTTGTTGGCATCATTAGATTGTTAATCTCATTTCCTCTTCGATGATTGAAAATGGAGAGAGGCTCTGAGTTTATCAGGCAGATAAATGGACGGCCCATCCTCTGAGAAGATCTAATCTGTCATGCGTCAAGGCCGGGGTTCACCTGCCGCCAGATAATAACCATGTCGAAGGGCACTGATGATTTAGGAGCGCTCGGCTCTTTGTTTGCCTTTGCAAACATCTGATGGTTTCATTAATTAACCAGCCTCAATTAGCAGCCCACGTCATGCCAGGTAGACTCCTTCTGGAGAGATATTAAAAAGCATGGAAGAACTCCATTAGAACTGACCTTTTAGTGGGAAATTTTCACTCTTTAAGATTTCATTCATAATTCGATGAGAACTTCATTTTTATTGTTACAGCTGAGGCCCCTTTCTGTCTGCAATCTGAAATGGGGTCTCTTGCAGCCTGCAGGCCATTAATTACACATTTATCAATTTAATTAAGGGATTTCACAACTTAATTTTCTTATCTTCCTGTCCTACAGGTTAAAGAGTAGATAAGATATTTATCATTTCCTGAAAAATGTAAAAATATGCCCTTTACTCATTAATTATATCTACTAAAGTTCCATTTGACTTCTTCTTTCTATTAAAAAATCTTTTTAATTCTTCTAAACAGTTATTTATCTACTGTTTGGTTAAAGCATTCAGCTGGAGAGACTTGACACATGACAGATATGGAACCTGGGACAGAACAGATGATGTAACTCAGAGGAAATACATCCTGATAAAAATACCTTTAGATTAAGCTATCTCATCACACAGTGATGTTATAGGATTTTTGCTTAAAAGAAGGTTAAAGTTGTGTCCTTCACCGTGTTCTTATTTCAGTGTTTGTTTGTTTTTCCATTTACAAAAGCAAAAATCATCCTTATTCCCCATCTCGTCTCCAATTCTCTGAGTCAGGACCACTGCATTTTCCCTTCTCATTGCTCTGAAACACACTTTATATGCACAAAAATACACACACACACACACGCTGCCACTAGCGTGCATTTATTTATTCGTTATATTTCCTAATTCAGTTTGACGAATGAGTGACAGCTTGACACTTCATTCGGCAAGATTAATAGAACGACACAATATTTACGTGGCAGAGACAGCCAATTATCCCACCATCTATCATCCAGATTATCTTTCTGATTGAAAACTACTCGTCCATGTAATCGGAATTATTTGGAATTAGAAGTGAATTTATGGCTTCTTGTGTCACATTTCCTGGACGGTGGTAAATTAGAAATATTAGATACATAAAGGGGGTATAGGAAAAGGGGTAAATAGAGGCCCGGAGATGATGCCACACATTTACATTTTTTTTCCTGTCACTGTGGCCCTGGATGAACCCCATTTTCACTTATCTACACATATTATAAAACATACACTGTTGGCTCCACAATGTGTTGATAAACCTTGTAATTATTTCTTATACAGAAGACTTGTCATTGCATTTTTTAAAAAGGATGTAGATATGTTTGACTGAGCAGGGAGTCATTTTAATCTGAATGCAATATTAAATACTTTCAACTTTGAAGACAGTAATGGATAGATCTTATCAACACTGATAGTCTTGGTTGTATTGATCTTTGCCTATGTTTTTAAAATGTCCATCTTACGGCAAAACCTACATCAGTTTACTCCTGCAACCTCTGTCCCTCAGCCTCTGTTGATTAATTCACCCGGCTCTTCTCTATCTCACCTTACAATGCTTTGTATTCTATTTCCATACATCACCTTTAAGTAGCAAAACTTTCATCACTTGATTAATTTACCTAATCTCCCAGCTCTGCTTAATGTCTTTGAGTATCTACTTTTCATAGCAAAAGCCTCAATTTCATTCTCTTCATAATGAAAATCAAAAGAACAGAATAAATGCAGTGCTTAAGCGGCGCGCGGTGCAGATATGATGATGTGGTTGTCAGGATGTGTGAAATCCGCTATGACACAATGGATGGACACGGCTGACAGTAAAGCTCCAGCTCAATGCACAAATCAATATGCTTCACTTCTGCAGAATTTGAAACTTGTTTTTAAACAACTATATAGTAAATTAAAATAGATTTATAATGTAATCTGTTGGCAAAGTGGTCAATAACTGAACCAAAAATAAATGTATCTAATATTTGCTATGGTACATGAATTGACTGGGCATTTTTTTTGTTGTAGGTCTTTAGTAATGAAATTTAGAAAGTGACGTTTCATCCATTTAGTAAATCCTGGCACTCTAAAAGCCTGGCTCTCAGTCATTTCTTGTTTTAGAAATGGTGAAAATTGCCACATATAACAATATTGCTGGGGTCTGATTTTATTGGCCAGAGTGTGTTCAGACTTGTAAATGGGATTATGCCATCCCAATATAGTACTTCAACAACTAGCTTGTTTATTTTTATCCTCTTATTAGGGGAGTTGAATCCTTAAAGGGTGCCAAAATTATCCTGCAAAACGCTGACAGGGAAAAATGAAAGGTCTCTAACGGTTATTATAAGCAATCTGTCTGCATTGAAGCACAATGTGACTGCTGCGCTTGCGATACCAACGAGGTGACCTCAGTGAGATGAGGAGGAGAGACATGTTGAAAGTCAGACACACCGTCTGGATGAGACCACCAGGAATATACACACACCTCACATCCCATGTTCACTCTACCTCCACATGCAAAAGGAATTGGGCCAGGCACTGAAGACTGACACTAAAGTTTTTTAAGTCATTCTGTACTTTTTTTCTTTAATTATATCAAATATTTAGCTAAGGTTTGAAAAAGGGTGAAGTAAAGAAACTTTAGGATGTTACAGGAGAGATAATGTGGGATAAAAATAGTTGATACAAAAGATAGAAAATAGCTGACTCCGTTTAAAATCATCAACACAAACCAACAGATTCATTTAAAGTAAGGTGTGTGTGTGTGTGTTCTCTGTGCTTCACTGTAATCCACATATTTTTCTACTTACTCTTTCCCTGTTTAAAATGAGTGTTTCAAAGCAGTAATAACTGACCAGCCTTTATTCCTCAAATTTAATCATTAACAGTGTTTTTTATGTACCAGTTAGAGCGTTTCCCCCTGCTCCTGCCGTCAGAGATACTGACAGAATAATCAAGATAATAAAGATCTTTTTTGCAATCTTATGGTCTTTATAAAGAAATGTTTAGGTAATTACAAAAAAGTTTTAAGATGTTTCAGTTTTCCTCCACAGTATCTCTTATTCAGATCATGAGTAGGATGATGATCACCGTGGCCCGCCAGAGGAGTTGGTATTTTGGATATATTGCCAGAGTTATCTAACCCACTCTTTAAACCCAGGGGAGCAAATTAACAGCACTGAGCTCCTGGCTTCTCTGTAACCTTTTCCCATCCCGATTGACATTTGTGTTCTCCTTTGCCTTGGGCCTGGGCGTATGGCGGCCTGTGAGAGGAAGAGATGCTGTGTACGTTAAACAACTGTGTGTGATGGAAAGAAGTGGAAATGTTTTTATCCGAGGAAGCCAGTCTAGATGTTTTGTGGAAGGGGTGAGCTCCTTTGCTGTGAAACTGAAACTTTGTGAAGAAGGCAGGTATAGAAAAAAAGCTGGGACTAAAGAAAACAACATGGTTCTCGTGTCTTACTGCGAAATAGCAAAACACAGTGGAAAACAAACAGTGCTTTCTAACTTAAAGGAATCTCTCTGCAGAGTGTTGCACTTCTTAAAAGTTGTCATTAATGAATGCTAATGATGCTGAAAAATGTGTATAATTGGGAAGAAAATAATTATACTTAAATGTACATTTATAAGGTTTAACAGTTTATAAACACATATAATTACTCTAATTCTTTCCACCTTACTTCCACTCACAGTAGAAGAGGAAATACTGACATTTTTCATTAAGTAAATGTTCCACTGCTAATATTCTGGTTAAAAAAATCTTGCGAGTGCATAAAAATCAGCATGAAAATTTAGTTTAAGTACTACATTAAAAGTACTGGTACTGGTACACATTGTGGCACTTTGGTCAACTTGTTGTTTTTAAGGGGCATTATAAATAAAGTTGCATTGTATTGCAAACATGTAAATAATGTGACATGGAAATACATGAAGGAACTTCATACTTATTCACCAGATAGTCTGTCTCACTGCCCCTCAAATTAAATGGGGTAGTAGGTAAAAATACTAATGAAAAATTGTAGACAGGATATGCACTTATGTTTCATCTGGGATTTTTGGGACAAATGGCTTTAAAATGAAATCACATGAGATGTTTAGGAGGTGAAACAGCTCATATGCATTCCAAATGACACATTTCTCTCTTTACTTAGGATATGGAAAGGTGTGTGAGAGAAAAGTAAATATGTAAAATTGCTCCTAAATGTTACAAAGTGTATGTTTCAACACACAGCTTGAAGCTTTTGAGACATTTGGTACATTTTGACATTTGGCTCATCTGATTATTGCAGTGCCGGAGCGGCTTGACCTTTACTGAGGAGTTACAATACAAACTGTCTGCACAAGTTTCCTTATGTCAGACTAAAATCTAGATATTTAGATATTTGTTTTAACAATAAGCTGTAACATATAACAAACCCTCAGCTATACTTGATGTGTTTACAATTTTGAACACTTATTATTCTTTCACAGAATTAATTTACAGTTTTTTTCTTTCATTTCACTTGAATACATTGCATAGTCATAGATTATGCCTATTAATCATTGTTGCAGCACATGAACAGAATTACATTTAAATTTACTCCCAAGGGAAAGAAAACAAATTGTAAATGTAATTATTATGTCAGTGTCTGTTCAATATAATATTTTTTGTATTTATATTTCTGTGCCTTTGTAAAATTATTAAATGAAATCACTAAGCTTCTGAAATGCTTCAACACTTCTTGCATGTTTAATAAAAGTTATTTTAAGCTGCCTAAAAACATAAATCCAACATTTTAGTGAAGTTCCTAAAGTTGAAGAGAAGTCCCACTTCTAGTTGTTAAAGGTATCTTTTACAGTTACAGGGTGTTTTTCCCATTTCTCTCTTCTCTTTTCTCTTCTACACTTTATTACTGAACTTTTACACCTAACTTGTTGTAATTTTGCTATTTTTTATTCTTTTTTTTAACTAAATTGTAGTCACTGGATCACCACTGCTGTTATTGGATGATAACGCTGAACTTTAACACGTGTAGCTGAACTTTCAAAGAAGAGAAGGGTAACTGTGAATTTTACTTCCCAAACCAGTGTAAAGTGGTGTGGGAGAAGAGAGATGGAATTATGGTCTGGTATATGAACCTTACAGTGGAGCTGTCATGGTGCTAATGGAGGAAGTGGAGCAGAGGGTCAGGAGTCCTCAGCACCTGTGTGGAAGATTAATGACCACAGAGCCAGACCGAAAAAGAGACTGAAACAGGCCTTGGCCAACACGACTACCTAAAAGATCAGAGTTTCTTGACCTTTGCTAAGGCTAGATGATATTAACTATACTGTTTGTGCACTAACTAACAATGCACGACGACTGTAATTATTAGATCTAAATATTTCTTTGTCTAATTCACTGCCAAAGATATCAAAAGGTATAAGTTACGACATGACCCGGGATTATCCTGCTACATTTCAAATATATTGTAGAGCAGTGAGATTTGTATTCAGCTCAAGCTGTTGTCCCTTTAGACCATAAAAGGCGCTCTTAGGCATTGATGACAGCAGAGACCTTTATGATTACCTCAGTAGCATGTAGTGGCACAGAAAAGAGATATCATCATTATCTCGACACAAAGACAGCCCTCACATTGTTAAAACAATTTTCCGCTCGCTAATGTAAGCTGTCAGAGTGCCGCACAGGACTAGTACCGAGAGTTAAGTTGTAGGCTTTTTTGCCCCCCTTCCCTCCTCGCCTGCCTGGGGAATCACGCTGAGTACGAGGCTCATTTCCTCATCAAACACAGGACGAGTGATTTGGAATATTTATGAGGCTCCCAATTTAAGTTAAACATTTAACAAAAAGCATCCGATTAAAAAGAGACAGCAGAAAGGGTTAAAATCCCAGTGGGCAGCCAAGGCTAAAAATTAAACATGGAATGCTGCAGATGAATTAAAGTGCAGGCCTAAGACAGATTTCAGCTCAATGGCTTTACTGCATAGACGCAGTTGCGTTATGCTATATGTTGAAACAAGGTTTCATTGACTGTGACTGGAGTTTTAATTAGGATTGAGGAGATAATGCTTTAATAGAGTGACAGCAAGATTATTTTTATATAATCTGCATGCTAATATGAGAACTGCATGAGACAAATTAAATAAATCTACATACATTTCATGGAAAAATGTTAAGTTTTAACAGAAATGTCAGTTTTCACACAAATATTAGGTGATGTGACTCGATAATTTAATAATCACCAATCAGATCATTATTAAAGGGAAACTCTTACTGGTTGAATAAAGAAAAATATGACTGTCTTCCATTAATAACACTGCTTTGGTCAGAGGGCAGATGTAACACAATGCCATATTGACTTTATTGATAATCTATGACTTCCTTTCATTCTGTCCCTCCTCTCCTCTGGTCTCTGTAGCAGCAGATCAGTCAGCGGCTGAGAAGATGGGGTCAGCCAACTCCTGCTCTGCTGCTCAGTGACTCTCCGTGCTTCCTGTTTAATCACCAGTCCCTTAGGGATGGTCTGCTATCCATCTATCAAGCTCAGAAAAAGTCCAGGTGATTTTTTTATACTAAGAGATGAAGGTTTTAGTTCAGATGTATCGAAACACTGATGCTCTAGTTTCATGAGCTCCATGTGAGATTATGAATAACCTTCATTATGCTAATTGTTTCATATATATGTGTGTTTATTTTCTAAACTGCTTGTCGTGAAAGTAATTGTGACAAGTTTTTCTATTCCACGTGGCAGTCTGACCATCTTGATTGGCTGCAAGGTGTCTGTTAAAAAATTTTTGTAGGACACCTATAAAAAAGTTCTGGTAAAATAGCCTGATTGTTCTACATTACTGCGCTGGCTCAAACGCTAGCAACAGAAACTTAGAACATACATTAACAGCAGCTGTCGACCGAGCTGTAGGCTCGGTGGCCAGAGCCGGTTACCTTGGCAACACGTCACAATGATTAATTAAATAGTCCACTCAGCTGTTCTTGGGAAAAACGTAAAATTTTAATGGTAAAAAAAGAATTTCTGTAATAATTAAGTATTTTTTTTATTTGTAAGTGACCATGGTATAAGCGGGACATTAATACAAAGCGTTGGACGGTTCATGCTGCTGCGTCATCCATTAATTTCTAATAATGGACACCTCATCAGGCATTATCCATTACATTAACAATGCATCACAACCATCAGATAGGCTTCTGATAAAGAGTGCAAAAAAAGTCCAAGAAATTTAAAGTCATTTTCTTATGATGTAGGCCCATTTGTCATGCAGTTAATGTCTTAATTTTCCATCAAAATTAGCTTTCTCTATCTCGCTCAATCTCCCCTCTGTTGCACTCCATGTATCCCTGGCCCAGCACACTTGATTCAAATGAACGAGTCAAAGCTTGATAAGCTCCTGGATCCATCTGATTTGAATCAGGTGTGCTGGGACAGGGATACATGGAAAATCTGCAGGAAATACGGCTCTCGAGGACGAGGACTACCCCTGTTGTATAGGCTTAGCCTTACAGTCTAAACTGTAAAACACCGGAACTGATGAACAGGACATAAATCTAAACAGGCAACACAAGGGAACAAACAAAATGAAACACAAAACAAAAACCAAACACTACAAAAAGTCCAACTCGTGATATGAATAAATATATGACTGTCTTAGTTTTACAGATAGTAGCATTGTGCTACTTCCTGATTGTTTCTGTTAATATCATTGTCTTAGTTTACAAGTTTATTTGTCTATCTTAGTTTCTGTTGCCTTTCAGTTTTGTCTTATTTTTTAAAGTCACGGTTCTGTTCTTTTTACTTCCTGTTCGGTGCACACCAGGGCCGTGTCTGAATGTGCACCCTATGCCCTAACCCCTTATGTGAGTGCCCTCATTCTGTTGGTGATTCGGACACAAAGCTCACTACTTTCGCACTGACGGACCTCGCGTGACGACCAGCTGTAACTATGGCAACCGTAGCACACTTGAAGACGTCGATGCTAATCTGATCCAAATCTCTTCACTTTATATTTAATTATTTCTTTGCATCATATCTACTCAATGAAAACGGAATTAAATAGTAAGATCTATAGTGTTTTGTTAACCTTTTTTTAATGTTCATGTTATATCCGCCACAGTAAGCCACGGCACGCAATGCATTGTGGTCTATATTAACCCATCTAGTGACCACTATTAACATCCCTACTTTTTATGTCTGATAAGAGACAATTAGTATTCAGCATTTTATTAACTAAATGAATAAATGATCAATATAATAAAACTCGAATTCCCAAAATATTGGGACCTTTTGTAAAACTAAATAGAAACAGTATACAGAGATGTGCAACTCTTAAACTATATTTTTCAGTACCAATAAATCATGAAGAGCTTTTCACTAGTTTAAACCAAGCAGTAACTTCCATTAGAAAAAAAAAAGTCTATGTAGAAGAGTCAAAAAATGCAGTGCCAAAACAGAGCAAACTCCCATAGACTCCAACATTTCTGGTCAATTCTACGACGATTGTGAGGGGGGTGAATTTTTTTAATTTATTCATTCAGATCTTATTTAATCTTGAAATTTTGCATAATTGGGGCGTGTCCTTTTGATTAACAGGTACCACACAAGAAGACAAAATGTAGCAAAAACACTATTTTTAACTGGCTAACAGCACCCTCAGCTTTAGCTCTATTAGCTCTTTTAGCTGGCTTACTTCCATTAGTTTGATAGATGTGAATCATCTCTCCCCAGGCTAACACTCCCCCCTCTCAGCTCCAGTTCCTGTTTTTGTATTTCCATGATGCTACCAAGATGGCAACTATAGGAACTGCTAAACAAGCTTTTTGTTCAGAAATCTACAGGGGGGCTTCATCTATCTTTTATATACACAGTCTATGGTTTAGTCTAGACAACTGTGTCTAAAAATTGTGGTATATTGCTGATTGCTGAAGAACAGACATGATTCTTCACTACAAATCACTGCATTTAGTTGGTAACAGTTCCAGAAACCTCTGACTGTAAACGCTACGCTGTTCCTCATGCAATCTGCAAATGCAGAATAAAGTTTTATAATGTAAAACATGAATAGAAAAATACACATTGATATGATCCAGAAATACTGCTGTATCAATCATTTAGTGAAACTAATCTCATGTCATGTGGGCTAAGGAGTACAGGGACTAACTTTTTATGAGCAGATTGTTCAAAAACCTGCATTTCTGATGGCATCCAGACAAAGTCTCTCTCAGGAAAAGCTTTGCAGATTTCAGCAAGACAACACTACACCATATTCTACATCCATCAAAAAATGACTTCCTAGGAGAAAAGTCTAGGTGCTAAACTGACCAGCCTGCTGTCCAGAACTTTCCTAGTTTAAAAAAAAAATAACATCAGATGAACAAATTTGGTGATAAAGGTTCAGAGCTGTGCAGCTAAAATTCTGCATTAGAGCAGAAATAGAAAACATTCCTTCTCCCAATTCCTCTTTTAAAACTCCTGGAATTAATCTTCCCACTTTTTAGATATCAATTTGTTATGTTGCATCCGATTCCTATCTTTATAGGCTGTTTTGCTACCATCTAATTCCTCTTTCTTTTACAATGCAGTTACTGGAGGGACTATGGATCTTTCACTATCTGAACCTGAAAACTGGCTAGATTCATTCAGATTATTGTTCTTACATGTTCATATTACTCTCTCCTGCTAAAAAAGTGTGTATCCTGTATTTAATTCCTGATATGGCAACAAATTAAACCATGCTGTACTGAATCGATATTTGATGGTATAAGGGAACTCAGCTTTTTTAAGATCCTCATAAGCTATGTCTATTCATCTGTAAAATATCATCTCTCAAACACTTTTAACCACTTTTTTTAGGTTATCTGCACAATGTGATTACTGTTAACAACTTTGAATGGAAAACATTTCTTGGATGTTGCCCTGCAGAGTAGGAATGGGTTTTATTAATGATGTCACTGGCAGCCCTGAGGGAAATGACTGATGCCTCAGCCACAGAGACATCACCTCAGGCCATCATCATATGTTGCCCTCCAAGGTTCCTAATAAAAACTGCATCTGTGTATGTACATGTTGCTGTATACTCTGCATTTATCCATCTATCCACCCACCCATCCATCCATCCATCCATCCATCCATCCATCCATCCATCCATCCATCCGTCCACCCGTCCGTCCCTCGGTCTGTCCAAGCGTCTTTCCGTCCGTCCATCTATCCATCCATCCATCCATCTATCCATCCACCCATCCATCCATCCATCCATCCATCCATCCATCCATCCATCCATCCATCCATCCATCCA
>JBAMHV010000021.1:8656737-8667196 GCA_037177535.1 Pseudomugil gertrudae | reverse complement strand
CCATCCATCCATCCATCCATCCATCCATCCATCCATCCATCCATCCATCCATCCATCCATCCATCTATTCATCCATCTCTGAGAGTGCTCTATTAGCTCCAAAGCTACCACTTAAAGGCAATATTTGCCTGTCATTTAGCAGTAGCTGTTAGCACCAACCATGAAGAAAATCCTGCAGAGTGTCTGATTTATTACAACGTCCTATTCACTGATGCAAATGGTTTTCAACTGCTTTCTTGTAGCCTTGTATGAAGGTCTTCTAAAGGTAGCCCCCCTATTGTGGTGGTGTGATCTCATTTTCTCAGCAAAGAGGTGTATTGCTAGCCTCCCTCTGATCCACTAAGCTGGAGGGGAGTTTGGACTGAGACAGGCCAACCAAGCAGCTGACCTCTGGGTGGAATCTCTGGCTGTGCTGGGCAGGCAGCCGGTGTGGGCCAACGAGAGGGCACAAATGACTGAAGCAATGGGGCGTGATTAGCTGACATGGCGACTGGGTTTTGCAAGCTGTCCTATTCTCAGGCGTGGGTGGGCAAAGGGGCAGAGCGACTAAAACTGGAATGAATGTATTGATCCTGCTGCTGTTATGAGACTAACGCACACAAGCTATTTTTACAGGAGGGGGAACACAATGCTGGCAAAGGCAATCTGTCAGTGACGTAGTGTAGCTCCAAAACTGCAGACAAACCCAGTGGAGGAGGGTGTAGGGGTGATTCATAGAAAAACATTTTGGGGAATGGAGTTCATCGAGCTGAGAGTAAAGGACATTTTACATATTTCTCAACAGTGAGACTTAGAGAGATCAAAGTTTTCCAAACACTGAGTTCTTTAGCTGCTGGTGGTAATGTCACCTTTTCCATAAAGCACATTCTCAATCAAATTCTTAAGCATTTCTATAGAGAAATTTATTTTTCACAATATACTGACATGGCTTTACAGTCAGAGGAATTGCCAGACATCATGAGCACAACAGCAATCAATAAAACTAATCATTTTTTTGCTAATGAATACATTAAAATAGGAAATGTTACACAATCTTTTTAATAGTGCTACACAGTATTTCTTCCACGCTGTCTGTTTGGCAACAGCCAGGGTTCAGAATAGGCTTATTCTCGCTTATGCCATTCACTGAACTCCTCCACTCTTTTTGCATAACGTAATTGCTGTCAGGGAATGTGCACTGTAGAGAGTTGCTTGAGCTCCACAAGCACAGAGGGTGAGATTAGGGAATAAAACAGCTAAGTCAGTGCTACTTAGGCACTCCTTGTCATTGCGCTGCCGTGGATGAGGGTTGACAGTGATGAATATTAGGCAAAAGTTGGTATTCCACGTGATGATTTTCCCTAATGAGAATTGATGAATGCAAGACGGGGGGTTCTCAGGAATGTGTGATGAGGAGGGACTGCTCATTAGAAACCAGTCATGCTAAGTTGAGTGGCTTTAAGGTGGGCAAGACTGCATGGGCGAAATATGCAAGTCCAGTAGTTTTTAATAAAGATCAGCTGATAGCACTTATCAATACTGCTTCTTGAGGAATAGTTTTAAATTAGATATACATGGGAAAAAAATCAATAAGTAAACTCCTCCTTCTACACAAACAGCATTTATGTATCAATACTGTCCCTTTGTGTAAGCTTGCACATATGTTATCAGAGATCTATAGCGATATCTGCATCCATATGCATGAAGCTGTGGCAACACCTGTGTGTGGGATGCTCACGGGCCTTTGCTGTCGCAGCTGTAGGCACATCAGACTGAGAAAAATAGCAGGGATGCTGGTTTAGCAGATGGCAGCATGGGCTTTGAAAAACCATGGCCCTGAACGAGCCGCGGGCAGCCCCAGAGGCCAGAGCTCAGCTCAAGTTCCACATGTGGCCAGCCAGGAAGGACATTAAGTGGATAATAGTTAATAGTGAACCAGGCCATTTACTGTCATGTGTGTACTTTATGGAGCAAAACCGCCACTCCTGAGAACAGAAGGGGCTATGGCTAAGAACAAGTTTAACTTTTAGATGCAGATAACAGTGTTAAACGATCACGTTGAGCCATTTGCAAACTATCACACTCTTGGATAAACATTGTGCAATACCGCAGGTGCTTTAATAGCTTGTTGTTTGGTGGGTGAGAGATTTTTCCATTTTCCACCCCACGTGTAGATGTTGTTCTTGAAGGCCCAGGGCCATTGATGTGTCCCTCTACTATGGCTAAATACAGATGAAGAGATATACTTTTTAATATCCAGGAGCTCATTTAACACAGGTTGGCTTGTCGCTGCACGATGACAGCTAAATAAGGCAATCTACAGGATAAGCCACATCATGTGGACTGAAGCCTGCACGATCCTGTAGTGCACAGAGGATACCAAACACACAGTGAGTGGTCACTTACACATTAGCAGAGGAAACATGCACTTAAAAAGCTGCATTATTGCATAGAAATACTTTATTCTGGAGTGTAAATGGCCTTTTTTAGTTTCAATATTTGGACTTATTTGGTAAGGATGTTTTTATTCTGTGTGGATCTTTTCTTCTTTATTAAATTTGTCTATTGCAAATGCAGAGCCAGAACATCAAGTAGCACATAATGGGATTGCCTTGTCTGCATTGTATTTTCTCACAAAAGTGAATTAGGATATCTCTTTTCATCACAAAGTTAAATAATGTATCTAAAATGTGAATTTAAAATCCTTTGACCACTTTGTTCTGTACTCATAATCAGATTTTACCAGAGGGTTTCTTCTAACATTTAGCCATCATCATCTTCAATATTGGATTTTTCGAATACTTCCATCATGAAGCACCCCCCCTTGTTGAAATGACTGGTTTTTAATCAGCCAATGCAAAAGATGGTCTGAATACTCTGGAGCCATTAAACCTGTCTGCCTCTTCACAGACACATCCTATTGACTGCATAGCCTATTAGGGAGATGAAAGATTATGGCCTAAATGAAGCCATTAGTTACGCAAAGCTAATGATCATCTTATTTGTATGTATAAATCTGATCTATTTCCCTTGCTCAAGGCAAATATATTTTCCCTGAAATGATTCTGAGAATTGAGTAAAAACAACAGCGGCATCAACAACAAAAACAACATCAAGACCCATAATGAAAGAAGTGGAGGCAAAGGCACTCAGGCGATTGCATCCATTACCCCTCTCCACTATATGGACCCCTTCTTAGGGATTACCCCTGGTTTCAGAGAGGTTGATTATTAGACGCTTGCAAAGGTTTCGTTTGAATCGCCCTAGTTAAACGAGAAATTGCAGGCTGAGGAGAGAGGCTAATAACAGTTATTAACCCCGTGCGGGCGGCGGTGTAAAAGTGCGCCACAATAACGAGGTGCACCACCAAGGTTTGAGGCGCAGCACAGCTAGCACACCCCCGAGGAGAAGCTAACTTATTAAAATAATGAATTAGCCGACCAGATTACTGCAGCCTGCGGCAAAGGCAATTATCCCCCTCCAAATCCCTGGACAGGACTCCCTAGCGCCACCATAAAACAAGTGCTCAGAAAGAAGGAGCCCTCCGCTCCACACAAATGAATAGCCTGTTAATTAGGATCTCTCCCGCTGCGGGTAGCCTTCTCGCCGCCATAACAGAAACCACTTACATGACAGACAGAGGAGGAGGGGAGAAAGTAATGGGCAGAAACAGAATGCATGTGATTGCCAAACATTTTGAAATATGTATATTGAGGAAAAAGTGAGACTGCGATTAGGTTTAGTGTGGAAAAAAAGAAAACACCTACAGTGACAGTGCAAGAGTTGGATGGAAAAACGGATAAAAAGAAGCTACAGAAATCTTTGGTGGCCCAACTTTAAAGCTCTGTGTGAGGTCTCTTTAGAAGCAAATATGGTGCATTCATTCCTAGTCCACCAAACTTTTGACAGCTTTATTTTGCAAGGTCAGAGTATAGTGTGGCCAAGGATTAACACCTTCATTTAGCAAACACAGTTTTACTATATGTTTTAAAGTAACATCCACAAAAAAAAGTTTCATTCATAAATTACATTTAATCTTAATCTTACATGAACTGCCCACAAAAGCAAATTTTTCCAAAGAGTTTAACCCTTCCTCGTGATGTAGGGGGTTATTAGTCCTGGCAGGAAAAACCAGACGGTCAAGGACGGAAGTGATATAGGCCAATGGCCATCCTAAAAAAGAACCAGGTGTACTTTATGACATATATACAGCCCCTAATGGTTATAAATACTGACATATCACATGGTTGACATGGTGAACCAAATCTGGCCCTCCTCTGCTATCACCTTCTTACTCCACATCAGGAGAAATCGCAAAGTTTTGAAGGCTGAACTCACCTTGTCCTGTATAGCTACCGTACTTTCAGGGAGATAAGTGTTAAAGTGGAAACTGTGCCAAAGGGATAACTGCCACATACTCTAGTTCAGCTCCCCTTTTAGTCAGTGGCAGTGTCATTTATATATGACATATAAATGATAGATTTATACATACTGCAACTTGATCAAAAGTATATATACTTTTACTCTGTGAGAAGATTAATGTACAGATATGCCTGCTCTATTTTCTGGTTTTCTTTCAGGATGCTCTTAAATCATTACATTTTTATCTGCACTGTGCATATTTATGTTTTTATGAGGACTATTAGATCATTATACCAGAATAAGTTAGAGCCTGTCATGCAAGATACAATGTCTGCTGTTATTACAGAGATATTATGTTCAATAACATCAATTCTTCACTGCATTATATCCCACTGATTTCATCAAGAGAGATACTATGTTCAAACTATTATCTTACTCTTGGAGAATACTGTTTAGAATGAATGTTTTTGGCCCCAAAAGTTGAATTATGTCTATATAGATAGTAAAGCAAAGTCTAAATAGGATTTGGTCTTTGGAGAACAATTACATGGTCACACATGTGCAGGACACGAAACAAGATATTATGCCAGTGTACTGTATTAACATGCCTACAAGGCCCGACATGAATGCAATTTCATGTAATTTGAATGTCTTTCATGAAGCAAGGACTCTTTTGAACCGTCTTAAAAAGCTCATCCACCATGGTAGCAGCTAGTGGCCCTGGGTACAGAGGAGTCATGTCGACAGGCCCAATTAATGATGGGGCGTCTGAGAGTGAATGAATGAGGCGCTTTGAGAGGATTCCTCCACCTTAAATCCCCCTGTGCTGCTGCTCCCAGACTGCCTGTGAAGAACAATCAAACAGCAGCAACCCCCTCCTATTTATCACTTTAAGACATTAGCCAGACATGGGCCTGAATATTAACCAGCTCCTTTTCAGGAGAGTTCCACACCAGAGGCTGCGTGTGGCAACATACATTTTTAATCACAGGGGAAAACGAGGCCTCTATATCGCTCTCATCTATTACTGTGTGCTCAACTCTGCCATTTCTTCTTCTATGGGCCACTCAAATCAAGAAACAAGCTTTGATTGCTGTTGCTCTTTTCTTTTTTTGTATCATTTGAATAAAATCCAACAATTATATTATATTATAGTCCAAAATTATTTGTAATGTAAGGTCCAACTTTCAGGGACAATCTTGACTATACTGAGAGACTATTTCCATGGGTTGACTGCGTCTTCATGGCTAGGACAATTGGGCTGCAGAGGCAGTGAAGCATGAGCCAGGCTTTCACAGCTTAATTGGAGTCATGTTCTCCAGAGCCTAGAGCTGCTCCTTTTCCCCAAACCAGCCTCTCTGGTACTGGACCTGTGGTGGGAGCAGGGCAAGGGAACTAGGAATGCAGGGAGATGATCTGTTACCCCGTCTTTTCCCTCTGGGTCCCCCTAGTGTGACACATGGCACTCTGGTAACAAGGTCACTCGACTACTGTGGCACCACAGGGGGAGTTGGCCTTACTATCAGGAGAGGAGACACTCTTAAGAAGAATCAAAAGGAGAATCTGATCTCCAATCACATATTATTCACTCCAGACGACAAGGTTTTCTATATCCAGGAGCTTTCCTTCCAAGTTTGTCAAGGATAACTTTTTAAATACTCTCAAGATGTGCTTAAAAAATCTAACTATGAATCATATTTAGTTCTTTTTCTTATTTCTAGCTATGCACTAAGCCCACACAACAGCATGTAATTCATAATATTAAGATTTATTTTTATAAAAACATTTAAAAGCTTAACATTTCCATTCACATTAGTGTGTTTTAAAGATAAAAACACTGTTGCCAATTAACTGAGTGAAAAAGAAAACTATGTGTCAACATTTAACAGATAACAGCAAAAAAAAGTGTTGAAAAGACCAATAAATTGTTCTTTTTTTAGCAGCGTAAAAATGTTGGACAGTTACTAAGACATTTATTTTTTTAATTTTTAAATACATTAATAAATAAATCATCATATTTCAACATTCAATTCAATTACATGATTTGCTGCATGTCCGTGAAGAATTAGAAAAACCTGGCAAGTGGAATACAAAAGACAAAATTAGGAGTCATCTGTAACTGATGTTCTTAAGATATAGGAAAATCCAGCAGAGACCTGAAACATGCATCTGGCCACTTTAGTTTGTCCATTTACCTTCAAGAAGCCATTCAGAGAGAAACAAACAAATAAAAACAAGTGGATATATGGTAAATTACTCAAAAACTGGAGGAGAATCGAAGGCAACAGGTATAACAAAGTGATGAAGCCTCCCACAAACCTGGACCTCAACATTATTAAGGCAGTTTGAGATAATCATGACAGAGAACACAACTAAAGGTTGCTGACATCCAGAGAGGAGCTTTAAAATGCCTTTAAAAAAGACTGGATAACTATTTCAGAGGACTACTTAAACAGATTACCAGAAAGTTTGATGAAGAGGCTTCAGCTGAATATTTATTAAAAAAAGATCCAGTTATGTTCTTCCCTATTCAGAAAACATATATAATAAATAAACTGAGCTCTGCCTCAAAACATTTGCACAACTCTGTATGTCTCCATTTGGCATTCCTTTCATTTTAGGAATAGCAGTAAAGTTCACAGTAATGTAATTAGCTGTGAACACACTATTTTTTTTAGTCTAATTTGTGAAAACAGAATGAAAGGCATGGTTTATAAGACACACAAATCAGCATCTTAGTGCATCATGATGAAAGGTGATGGTTTCGTACCAATTTGCATCATTTAAGAAAACACTGAGAAACTATTATAGTAAAAATGTTCAGGACTGTCTCCTTTTGCCTGTTGCATTGCACACTTCTGCTATTGTAAAGCAAACTGCAGAAATTGATTCCAAATGTACCACATGCCTCATATGTCTGACTCATAACAGACTGTCTGCATGTGAGATCTGTGCTACACTCTTAAAGATATTTATGACGCTATATACTGAGTATGATGCATGATCAATAATGGCAGTATTGGATTACTGTAATGCTGAAACGTTTCTGAGAGAAGCCTTTCAAAGGAAAAGCTTCAGTGAGATTAACACATATATTTATAACTGCATCCTGTCCCAGATGGCATCAGCAAAGTTACACTTTAAACATACCAACATGTAGCAATTAGATTAAGTTTGAGCGGTTTCTTCAAATTCAATAGAAAATCCTACATCCTATGATCACTGCAGTCTCAAAATTATTCAACACGCTGAATAGATGTCTTCATAAGCAAGTCAGGTGTCCTCTCAGATACACCTAATACAACCAATCAAGGTTTTTTATTTTGCATCAGATGTGTTTGAGACAGAACGTCTCAAATAGCTAGATTGTTGACTGTTATGTTGGATTTTATGTAAAAGATGGTCAAGATTTTTAAAGCGACAAAGCAAAAAACCAAACAACGTAAATAAAATAAAATAAAATAAAATAAAATAAAATAAAAACAAAAACTCAGGTAAAAGCCAAGCTTAAAAAGTGGGTCAGTCTCTGCAGCCCTAAGGTTCTCTGGTAGGCTCTCTATAGGAACACCTAAAAGGTTGGTACCAGAGGACCCCAGAGTTAACAAAGGTTCATAATTCAAAATTAGATCAGAAAAATATAAAGATTCGAGACTATTAAGACATTTATAAATGGTTAAAAGAGGTTTAAAAAAATCCTAAAACACTCAGGGAGCCAATGCAGTGATTTTAAAACTGGTATTATGTGTTCCTACCCTCTGGTCCTCATTAGAACTTGTGCTGCTGACTTCTGGAGTGATTGCAGATGTAGAATACTCTGTTTGAGAAGACCAGTGAGCAGGGCATTAGAGTAATTTTGGTAAAATGATCTCTCTCTCTCTCTTGTCTTTAGGACCAAAAAGAAAAACTTCTGTTTTGTCCTGGTTAAGTTGTAAGAAGCTGATATCTAAAATATAATTTAAAAGGTTGGTACGTTTTTAAGTCATCAGAGAGACAGCGATGTAAAGCTGTGTATCATCAGCATAACTGTGTAAGTCAACGGCTCAGTCTCTACTGATGACATTCCCAACACGCACAAATTAAAATAGGTCCTTGGCCCCACTCAGAATTTTCTAAGTTCATGAGGAGCGTGTATCCATAGTTATGAAAAACTGTTGATTAAAGAGATAGGAGTTACTATTCTAAAACAGGACTTGAAAGACCCACCTGACTTCTCAGTTGGTCTAATAAAATCTGATCTACTGTATCAAACGTGGAACTAAGATCCAGCAGCCCCAGCACAGAGGACCATATAACATCTGATGTCATGAACAATCTTTAAATCTCTCAAAACTGTGGTGTGTCCCAAAACCAGATTGACATTCTTCTATAATATTTTGTTTACTTAACTCATGTATTAGAATAAAAACAACTTTTTAAATAATTTGACCTAAAAACAGTAAGTTGGATACTCATTAGTAATTATTAACCCCTTATTGCCTGTTGTTGCATATGTGATACAGTTTCTGAGGTATTTTGCATCACTTCATGGTAGAAACTTTACTCAAAAGCCAGTTGTTTATCATATGATACTGGTCTCCTGCACCCTGATGAATACCAGATAGCAAAAGATTAATTATTTTGACTATTCTATGGTAATAATGGGAAAAGGGTTTTTTTATTTCGGATTTTGTTTGAGGGTCAAATAAAGTTTTCAGATTTTAAAACTTGGATGTTTCTAGCCAGTTCTTCCTTAGTCAGGTGTTAAGAAACTAAAAACAGTGGCGTCTAGATCATGCTTCTTTAGAAGGGACCTCACCACCATGGTTTTCGAGGTAGATGGAAAGACACAAGGCCAAGGCAAAGTAGGAATGAGATATTAAAAAAGCAGGTTGGTGTGTTTAGCTGGGAGAGAACTTGACTAAGCATCTTTGCCTTAACCAGACAAAACAGTGTTTCCTTGGGTATAAACAATGCTTGATGATCTGTTAAAATACACATTTAGTTGAAATAAAGGGCTGGACCTAATGACATTGATATTAGTTTTGAAATGGTCTGCAAAGTCCTCACATGCAGCATCTGATGCAGGTATGAGGGACTTATTAAAATCTGTATTTATTAAAAGATCTATTGTTTTAAAAGCAGTCAAGAGAATTGTTCAAAACTTTCAGAGGAGAGATCATTGCTTTGCATAAAAAGAAAAAGATAGATAAAGATAGCCAAGGCACTGAATGTTGCTGAGAATACAGTTGGAAGCATAGTTTGCAAGTTTTGAGAACATAGAAAAGTGGCTACACTACCTGGATTTGGCAGAAGAGGAAGCTGCTACCCGAGTCCTGAGGAGGCCGGTGATCATGGACATAATTTTAGGGAGGGACAGAGGGGATGCGCCCTCTGTGTTGTAATGGAGTGGAGAAGCAAGGTTTGGACCCAAACACAGGCAGGAATGCAGAGTAACTTGACTTTAATCCAAGAATTTAAGCACATGAACACAGAAGTAATGAACCAGCAAATGTGAAGAGAAAACCAAGTGGTAAAAATACACAGATAAACCTAAGGAGAAATAGGTGAAATTAATTAACTAATCACAGTGAACTAATGAACAGGAAACAAGGCTGAAACAAAACACAACAACAAAACAGGAAACCAGAACACACACACTGATCCTAACACCCTGCACTTTTTTAAAAGACCACTTTGGTCTCCTGCACTTTTTACTGTCCAAAAACAATCTTATAATAAACAGAGAAATGTCAGGCATCACGACCCCGAGGAATACGGTCACTCAAACCAAAGTCTGTTTCCATCAATTCAACTATTTCTTAACCGATTATCCAGTTCAATGTTGCGGGTATAGCTGGCCTATCCCAGCAGCATTTCGGACAAGAGGTAGAGCATGCCCTGGACAGGTCGCACACACACAGACAGACAACCACATACACTCACATTCATTCCTACGGAGAATTTAGAATAACCAATTAACCTAAAATACATGTCTTTGGATAGTTGAAGGAAACCAGAGTACCCAGCACGCTAACACAGGGAGAACATGCAAACTTCACATTGAAAGATTCCCGGTTTGACCCCCGCCCCAACTTAGGCTCAAACCAGCAACCTTCTTGCTGTGAGGCCACAGAGCTAA
>JBAMHV010000021.1:8628441-8656637 GCA_037177535.1 Pseudomugil gertrudae | reverse complement strand
ATATAGAGAGAGAGAGAGAGAGAGAGAGAGAGAGAGAGAGAGAGAGAGAGATAGAGAGAGAGATAGGGGTTATATATATACAACCCCTGTTACAACAGGACAAAGAAGTCCTGTTTCTCAATTAATAAAAAGAACATATATTTAAGTTGTCAGCTAGACAAACTATCAAGCTCGAATGTATAATAAGGAATAATGTGATCAGTGAATCTAGAGGCTCAATTGTAGACTGCATCCAGTGCATTTGGGCTTTTTTATGTTTTACCAGCATGTATGGAGTACTCTGTAGTACTCTGCCATCTAGTTAGTTCTTTTTCAGAGGTGAAGAAAGTTTAATGACTGTTTAGAGAAGAAATGATAGAAATCAGCTAAATGAGGTCCAGCATGCATCGGTTGGCACAGCACTGCAAGCATTTATCAATTTCAGTCTCCCATCAGTGTAAAAGAAAATGGAAAACTGAGGAAGGTCATTTTGTGCTCAATGAAAGTTTTCCCTTTGATATTTTACCTTCCATTAAGAATCAAATTAAACACTGGGCCAGTGCTTTCAGGAATGCTCACCCCATCAAAATACAGACTAACACACTTCCACTTTATAAGTTCTTGATGTGGAATGTTAATGTGATGTTGGGGGAATAATGTTAGTGTGTTAGCATGCCAGTGGAGTTACAGTAACACAGGAAGATTAAGCAGATCCGGTGCACAGATTCAGTTCCACTGTCAGCCCTTACACACATCACTACAGATTTACTCCTCTTCCAGTATATAGAACTTATCAAATCTTGAAGACAACCAGGTATAATTAGACTCATTTCTCCAGATTATTACTGACTCACATGCCTATGGTACAATCCTAAATTCTTGGTTATGATGAAATTTTCTTTGGCTGGAGCTGCTAAGTTTGTGCATATCTGAGTGCATTTTGCGCCAATGTGCCTCTCTGCCTCATTGTTTAGTCTTACTGTCTTCCCCTTTCCTCCAGCTCTTTATTCCAGGCTCTTGTGTCTGCCAGTAATCTGATGATGATGAAGTCTGGTGCAGTGGTTTTGAACATCTTTCAGCCTTGCTTCTTTTTGTGGGAGTTTTCCTGAGAGTTACTACCTTATGAAAATGAATGTATTAACCTGTTTGTGTGTTTGCATGAACCTTATTCTTGTGATTACATGTCTATTAGCTAAAAATAGATTAAAATAAACTGAAACTTTTCTTTCTTTTCATTACATTACAGAGGAAACATCCTTGTTTATTCATTTTAAACTTTTGCCTCAGTGCGATCATCAGTAGTCAAATTTCCCTTTTCCTCTTTAAAACGGTGATTCTATTTACTCTCTTTTTGAGGAAGAAGATAAAATCTAACAGATAAAGATTAGCTCTGAAGTTTTACGTGGAAAAGCTCTGTACTAGCTCCCGCATTGTGGGAAAAGGGCATCGATAGGAAAGCAGATAGAGCTGATCAATATGAAGTGCAGTTTTCTCCGCAGGCCTTCTTTCATATCTCCCTCTTGTTTGTGTTTTGAAGGGGTCGGGGACAGGGTCTGGTAAAGTGGTGGCATGGGCGGGCTTTTGCCCCTTTATCAATCAGGATTTTAATTACACACGTCTAGGGCGACAGCTAGATTAGAAACCAATCGACGCTATCGGCCACAAAATCTAATTACTGTTTATTGACAGATAAGGGCAGGCCCCCTTCACTTTTCCAAATAAGATAAACCTCCCCCCTCGTACACAATGAAGAGCAGCGCATACTGTCCATGAAAGACTATGATAAGTTAACCCTCAATAGAAAATTCCTCCACCATGTAAGGTTTCATCTATTACACATGACATAGGATCACAGTAAGCGAGCCAAATAACACCTCCCCTTTAAAAGCATTACCTCTGTAATCATTTGTAGGATTATTTTTTTCCACAATCCCATTCAGGGAAATTTTTTTTAACTCAGTTCTGTAACCTCTTAACCTCCTGTTTCTTAAACCAAAATGACTCCCTTTTTTGTATGTCAGTGGGGTCTTAATGATGAGTATTGGATGACCTTTAACCCTGCAGTGAACACACAGGTGAGCCAACATGTCTTCTGCAGACGTACGTCTCCCCAGAGGAGAGTGCATCCTTGCTTTTCTCAACATTCTCCTCAGTTTGAGCTCATTTCTGCCTCAGTCTCACCCAAATAAGCCCTTTTACAGCCTCCATCACCACGTGATGCACTTTGCCTTTAAAGCCGAGAATCTGCCTCTGGTAAATATGGAGTAAATGATTGGATTATTGTTCTTTCATTCGGCTGTGTAGTAATGGGTGGATTATAAACATTGCAGTGTATAGATTTCCTGTCAGATCCTATGAATCAGACATCCTTATCTCATTTCCAGACTGCTGTTACATCCAGCGCTACCATCTCCCAGTCTACATGGAAAACCAGTATACAGTTGGACAACTAAAGCATACCAAGTCCATTCAAAGATTTAAAAAACCACTTAGGTCCCACTGTCCATATTTGTTAAGCAAGTAGTTCTAAAAGCCACTGTGGACTGAATTTAAAGACAGAGGAGAGGCAACAATGTGGAGCGCATCAGAGCGAGGAGGAAAGAGAGAAAGATGTCTCCTAAATGAAATTTAGAAGAGGGTGGTGCGGAGGGTGGAAGGAGACAGGCTCTGGACTCTGTGATTTGGTTTGAATTGAGAAGAAAAATGTTTGGGTCTGAATTATGTTGTGTTTTTGACCACGGTTGGAGATTGATGCCTGATTCCTCTGATGGTTGGACATATCAGTAGTTACGTCTGAAACGTTTCATGTTTTTTTTTCTCCCTCTGCCTGTGTCTCTGTCTTTTCGCTGAGTGTCTTTTCACTGGATTACCAACGCTGTAATTGGGTTAGGGAGCTGTGTGGACCAGCATCTGCTGCACAAACATGCTTTTGTTGGAATCCATCAAAATGCCCAACACAAACACAGTATGCAAAGTCAACCAAACAACATATACTAAAGCATATTACAAAAACAGTTCATGCACGCATTTTTGTAAAATATTAACTTATTCTAATAAGAAAACAAAAAGGTTACAAACTACGAAGGAGTGGGAAACTATTTTTTAACTAAAAATACTGTTAAAATATAAAAAAAAGTTATTTAACTTGGTTTTCACTAAAACTAACATTTCAATTTAAAACCAGAGCTCTGGCCTTCTTTATAAAAATGTATTTTAGTAGCACTTTTCATAATTATCCATTTTTTCTTGTTAAAAAGTAGATAAATTAACAATTATTTCAGCACTTTAACCCTTTTACGAGCTATGTCAGAAATAAAATGTAACTTTTCACATTTTTAAGCTAAAGTTTGTTTTCCCATTGTTTACAGGTAATTATAAAAACAGACAAGTGTTGCAGTAAACTAACATTTGAGCGATGCTTTGCGCTATCAAAGCTACAGCGCACCAAGCAGGCCAGAATCCACCTGAACTGGTTTTAAATCTGCTTCTTAACTCTGAAACCACTGAAAAATATAAACTCTAAACTGTTTCACAAGTTAAAGCTTCTTGTTTTATCCTGGATTATTAACTTTGACCTCAGCATCAGTTTAAAGAAGCTAAATTTACTTTTTATGTTGAAAATGACATGAGTTGCATCACGTTTAAACGATAAAAACATCACTCCAGGTCCTAATGAACGATACAAATATATATTGATCTTAGTTTTAATGGGTTAAAGGACATCTGAAACAAAAATATAACTTTTATCACCAATCAAACAGACCGTTTAAAATCTAAAACACGAAACAAGCTCAAGGTAAGTTTCTTTACTAGGGGGAAGCCATATGAGGGAAGTGATTTGAATGAGAGACAGTGACATAAAGCTTGTAAATCTTCATAATTAAAAACTACAATTAAGTTAAGGATGAACTTTCAGCTGTTTCATCTGATAATAAATGTCTCTGGTTTCAGCTGCTGCTTGAACATTTTAAGCAAGAGTCCAAGAGACATCATATTTCATTTAGTTCCATAAAAGATGATTGTTTATATTGAGCAGTTATAGTCATGTGTGAACTGGTAATTAGGCAATATTCTGTGTTATAAAAAGAGTGGCTGTGTGTTGCAGAGACTTCTTCACTGGGCTGAACAGGATTGCTGTTGTCATTTCTTAGTGCTGAAGCTCTGCGCTATATTTATAGATTTTCTCTCAGATGGGATAATTTAGTCTTTATATCTCTCACAAATGAAGTGATCCTCAGTGTTCTGCGCACCGCTTAGTGTGCAAGTCCCATTTTCAAATACAGTTAATTGCATTCAAAAAGAATCAATGATACTTTTGCGATGACAATATCATTCTTTTAAAGCCACTTAATTTCCTCAGTAAAATGATTACATCAATAGCCTGGAACTCATTTCTATCTTTCAGCATGAATTAATCTATTAAGGACAATAATTACACATTTGTAATGGATAGCTTTCTGTACTCAGCAGTAAATCCAGTCAGGTCTCCATCGGGCACCTGGTTGTTAGACTGACTGTCATTCATTCTGTTTATGAAACACACTATCACCCTAAATAAATAAATAAATAACTACTTGTGCTGCGTCTTGTTGGCCTTGTGGTGAAATAGCCCTCCCTCTAGTGGATGTGATGGAGGTGGTTGCTGGTGTCGGACAGCTTCAGGCTCCCGTTCAGAGCTGAGACAGTCAGTGAGTGCAGAGAAAGAAAGAAGACAGAGGATAAATGTTTCCACAGGATAAAAACTTCCATTGCCTTTTAAAAATCAAAAGAAATGGAAGACTTTAATGCATTTTGATGCTATTTGTTCTTGCCATAATTAAGTGACGCTTGAGTGGTACGGTGGCATTCACCAGAAAGTTCATTATAACACAGACACAAGTGGCATCACACCCAGGAAACTCCAAATTTCCTTCTGTGCACATTTCCATGTGCTGCAAAATCAGGTTTGTGGAGTGTGTAAACGCCTGTTACGTGATGCTGTAACCGTGATCTCTGCAAGCAGACGCGACGCTGCTATTTTCCTCTTATTTATTCATCAACAGTGGAAACAAGCCGGCTGCTGTTGTGTTTCATGTCTGCTGTCACCTGCCATTTTCCCAGGTCAAAGCCCACCCACCACATTTCTGCTGGTGCTGAATGCAATCTAAAAGAGAGGCTCAAACATGACTTTGACGTTTTTAAAAGACTTACAAAACAATAAATATAAAACATTAGCGATAAAACGTTGCAGAAAATAAATGTAATATAGCAGCTTTGCCTCAAGATTTGCTGGTTAACAATTTCTTCTAACATATTTGGGGAAAACTAAAGGTGATAAGACATAAGCTACTGTTTAAATTGTAGTTTGTAGTACTTTTTTTCTGGTAATATCTCTCCCCTGAATCCCATTTGGCCCGGCTCACCGGTGTCCGGCTCCCTGCTGCCAGTGGAGGTGTTTGGTTTAGCCACAGGGCGCGCGCCGGAGGAGGAGTTGAGAGTGCGGCTGCGGCGTGTGACAGTTAAACTGCGCGCTCAGACGCACAGAGCCACAGCACCACCACCACCACCTGGAGACAACCACTTCCACAGTGCGCTGTGTCCAGCCGGGGATGTGACATGACTTGTCCGAGTAAGGTACACACTCATCAGCTGTTGTGTTCTGTCTTCCGGTCACCATTTGACACAGTTTTCTATCTCCAGGAGTGAAACATTTCAGGCTTGTCTGAGTTTGGGGATTACACCAGTTTTACGCGCGGTTTAGCCTTAATTCAGGCATGTGTGGTGCACTTTTCCTCTGGGAGCAGGGACTGAATTATGCTATCGATCAGGTTATTTTTGTATGCACCTAAAGGTTGAATATGTTGACATCACGAGGCCCACCTGACTGCTGTAAAACGAATGTCTTGGTTAAACTGTTAATTATGTCACATTTTTATTCTCAAGATATTCAGAAAAGTCCATCTTTATAGTTTATATATCTGTTTTATGTTAACTAACTGAATTTAAAATTAATCTGACATTGCTGAGGTTATTTTTAAAAGCTAATTTATTAAAATAAACTAGTTTATCTTGGTAAACGTGAGTACTGGTTAAACTTTCAAAAAATACCTGGAACTGTTGCATTGTGTGATTTCTTTCCTTTGTTTTTATAGCAGTAATATTTTTAGCTTTTTCCTCCCTTTCTCTAAATAATCAGTACTAAAATATTTACTTAAATCAACCTTTTATTCTTCTATTGAAATGTTTACTTTATCGTATGAAGTACATGTGAACCAGCACATTTCCAGATAAAATAAATGCAAGCAAGCTTCTCGATTATTAAACTAAGTTGAACATTTTTATGTTGTCACGCTTTGTCAGATCACACGTGATCAAGTGTTTTCCTGCCACTGGTCTATTATTTACTTCTATCAGATCCTGTCCTGACAAATCAGCTGTCACACAGTGATTTTTTCTCTCATAACAGAGCTGATGAGAAGCTGATAACAGTAGAGGGGCTTTCATTGCTCACATAGCATGAAAAAAAGTATGTGTGGATTTAAGTTGTGGAGGCCTTGGAAAAATTAGCACAAATTTCAAGTTTAAAACATGAACCACTTCGCTTAGAGGTGATCAGGGATCTTTACATAAAATCCATCTTCTGTTTAGTGGATTTGACACCTTTGCATGCAGTTTTATCATCTTATTGCTTTTAAGACACATTACGGTTTATTTTTACATCCTGAGTGATTTGAAACGTACAGTTTTGACACATGGTGTAGTATAAAAACAGTTTTGTATTTACTTTAGGAAAAGTCTTTTAAACTGTGTCCAATTGCCACTCTGTTCCTCTTTAAACTGATTTGGCATCATGCTTAATATGATTTTAATTTCTTTAGCTCCTGGTTTAGTAACAGCAAAGAGAGCAGATGCTGAGAGATCTGTGCTACCATGGAGGCACTATTGCTGCACATCAGTAGCTTGTGATGATCAATAGGGACTGCGTGATGTTTTTGCATTGATTATAGAAACGTGAGCCAATGAATGGAACTGGATTCCTCTCTAGGGGTCATGCTGTTCCTGTTCAGCAGAGAAAACCGAATAGCAGCAGAGTGATGCAGCACACCTTTTTTCTTTAGGACAAATCTGCTGGTAGATCACGACTTCTCCTCACTCTCCTGTATTTTTACTGAAGAGGCTGAAGACTACCATCAGGCACCTTTTGTTGCTTTCTGAGAATTGGGCAAGCTGCTGTTTTCTTCTTGTTTGACTCAGCCAAGTGTCAAGATGCCATGGTAAGCTGTGCTTTTATAATGTGGGGATACAGTAACATGGAGACCCTCAGTGACTGTGAAATGCTATCTGCATTCTCTGCATTCTTACTGAGCTTGATCAACAGTGAAGCACAGGCGGTTCTAAAGCTGGGGTTAGGGAAGACAGAGCTGGATTTTCTGCCGCTTTAGAAGCTGATGGGCTTCCAGAATATGAGTTATGGCTTGAGATCATCTCTCACAGGTGGTGAAAGGTTCACAATGGTCCCTCACATGCAACACCTGCAAATGGAACTAAACGACACGGCTAAATAAATACATTTAGGCTACTGTCCGTATGGGTTTGAAAGCGATTGCTTTTGGAACAAGTGGATCCACTCAGCTGAACTTTCTGTGGTGTGATTACAGCTTATGTCAGAGTTGGTTTTATTATATTATATTTTATTATAGTCAGAGATGCAGATTTGATACGTGATGAATGTTTCTGCTCTGAGCTGTGTTTATTTCTTTGTTTTTCTAAAACATATAGAAGCTTAAAGAAGTATTTGAATACCTGAAGTGTGTTTCATTGGAAGGTCTTTGGAAGAATACTTTTTCATGAAATGCAATAATTTGGCAGGATTAAAATAAACATTTTCTTCTTTTTTTATTTCATAAATACTACACCGCCTGTTACTTCTAGTTATCTTCATCAGTGGTTTAATTTAACTTGAATAAATCCAGAATATTTTTTTTTATTTTATTAAGATGGAAACTTGGTGTGTTACATCTGTGTTGTTCATGTGATTGGTTGTTTTTGCTTATGTATGTGTGTGAGGGGAGTGCGTTGTGCAAAGTGGAGTGTGCGAGTGAGCGTTTGGATCCCTCCTCCCCGGTGCTCCGCCGGCCCCTCTGTCGCTTTAAGTCCTGCCCCTCAGAGCCAGCCAACAGCAGCTGTTCCATATTCATCAAGCCCTTGAGTCTTAAAGAGCCCTATCCCGAGCATGGAAAGAGTCATTCCTCTCGCTCGCACTCTCATGCTCTTTCCATCTTAGCGCTCATCCTGCTGCTGCCTGCGCTTCTCTGTCTCTCACCCCCCTTTACCTCTCTATCTATCGCTCCCCCTCCCTCCCTCTCTCCCTCCCCCCAACCATTTCCCTCTCTCTCTCTTCCTCTCTGTCATACATACACGTTCACTTCCATACACTCTGACACACTCTTTCTCTCTCTCTCTCTCTCTTTACACTCATCTATACATAAACGCACACACACACAACACAGATGCTCACGCGCACACACTCAATCCATCAGAGTCCGACATACCTGTGCAGGCTGGGGGGGAGCGGTGCTGGAGGGGCTTTTCGCCAGCGTTGTCTCTGAGGGTGCTGTGCCATCATTTGGGGAAGAAGCGGGTCTCAGTTGTTTTGTCTTTCCTCTTCCTCTCATTCCTGGAATGCTAAAACTGGACTGATGGACATTTCAGAACTTTGTCTTCCAGACCCTCTCAGCTATCATAACCAGTAGGTGCTCCTTTTTTCACCCTTTCACTTTTCTTTCTAACACAGCTGTTGTATTTCACTTTATTCTTTTAATTTTTTCACCCTTTCACTCTGTCCTGAGTTTTTTTTTAACACTGCTAGACATCAAACTTTTCCCTGTTAACACTAATGTGTTTTCTTTTCCTGGCTTCTCTGCTCATCTACTCTCTAAACCAGCTCTTGCTCCTAAATGTGCACTTCCTCATGCTCATTGTTTTGAGGGATTTTAAGTCACGGTGGACTTGACAGTAGAGCAACAGGACAGGTGCGGCTGTATTTGTATCTAAGTTATTGTTTCACAACGTGTGTGGAAGTATTTCTAAAATTCATCGAGAGCATGGCTGATTGATTTACCTTGCATCTCGGGAATGTGTGTGTGTGCTTTCCCCCCTAAAGAATATGGGGTACCTGTCCACTTGGGTTAAGAGCTTGTTGGCTGATGGCTTTGTTGCACGAGCCGGTTACCCAGGCGGAATGAGAATAATATTGTGAGGAGATGAGATTAACGTGAATCCGTGGAATTGGAGAGGATAAATTACATGGTGGAATATATATTTGTTAGCAGGGAAAGATGAATGAAAGGACCCTGTAACCCCAGTGAGCCGGTAGCAGCTCGGCTGCTGTCTCACCAGCTCCTGGCTGATGGGACACTCTGGGCTTACACTGGTTTCATGAACTTTTTATTCTGCTTATATATTACACCCAAAACTAAACAAATTATCTTTATTTTTGGGAGGTATTTATTTAATTTGACATTAGTATTTTTGTAGAATACGATTTGACACGATAAATTGTAGATTTGGTTTCTTCTGTAAATGTTAATTTAATTTACAATTTTAATTAGTTTTCTTTTTGTATCAATGCTGTTGACACACAAAATCTGTGATTTTAGAGGAACTTTTCATATATTACGAGACAATACTTTGGAAAATTGAGACATAAGTAAGTAAAAATCCACTTTAAACATGAAAAATACATGTAGTGCCTTCTTTTTCATAATACATTTCTTAAGACATTTTCACTTTCAACTTTAATTTAGTATTTTTTAACCTTTTTTTAAATTAGATTAGAACATAAACCTTCACATTACACAGGTTAGGTTATAGAGTAGAAATGCCTGAAGTGCACACAGCTCATCTTCACACTTTCATTTTTGCTTAATTCACTGCAAACTCTTCAACTTGTTCTAAATGCAACTATCTTATTTTATATCATAAATAAATAAAAATGCTCTTTGCTAAACAGTAATATCAAAATTAAAAAGCAAGAGTGACAATAGAAATCACTATGATCAGGTGTAATGAATTAAACATGCTTCTTTCTTAATACTTTTTTTAGTAGTTATTTCTATTTAATCAAGTCTTCATACCATTTCAGAATATATATTACAACTATAGGATGTATTTGTCAGGCATTATTAATTTTATTTGTAAAATTTCCTCCACACATGCAGCAGAATTTGCATTTCAAACGATGAAATTTGGAAAATTAGAGCTGTTTAGCGTTGTTTTAGAAGCACACTTTGTGTTTGCATGCTTTGAAAAGGCGGAAGACGCAAACTAAAATTCATTAAACAGATAATGAAGAAGTTTATTTTCTACTGGTAAATTATATATTGTGCATTATAAATTGTATTCCTTTATTTATTTTTGCATCTCTGGAACTTTAATTTAAGAAACAGGTATTTCTCTTGATTTAAGTTTTGTGCTTTTAATTTTAAAATTAGAATAAAATGATCACTACAAATATGCAAATACTTCTTAAACAAGAAAGAAAATAATTTTTACACCCTGTAATTAGGAATCCCTATAAAATGATGTTCCGCTTTGAAAACAAAGCTGATTTGAAAGCATCTATTTAGTTATTTATTTATTTCTATTTTACCATTTATTGTAATTGCAATCAATAAAACACACATATGGATTTTCTAACTCTAATTGATGACATATTTTAAAAGTAATAATAACCATTATATGGCTGCTTCCAGACAGCTTATTTGTGGATCCTTGCAGCACTGGCTGTTGGTTCAGGTCCAGCAGCAGCTCTCTTCTGATCATTGTACACTGGTATCTGTAGCGTCTTACTGAAGGCTGGATGATGCTTGGGAGAGAGGATTTGTGGGACGTGTGTGCTCTGTATAATCAGTACATTATGGAACAAACTGTTTAGTGTCTACTCAGTTTATCCACTGCCTGCAAAGTAAAGGCTAAAGTAAAGTACCAGAGTTACTTCTTTCTTTTTTAGACTGGCATTAAAACTACATGATAATTATACTCTACTGTTTTTTTTTTTTTTAGATATTGCAGATTTCACAGGTGTATTTCTTTCACTACCACTGGTTTGATGCTCCCTATTTTGCTTTGTTAATGATACTTATATATATATGATAAAAAAATATACCTTTTTTATGCTGTGATGGTCAGTATGTTTGAATGTGAACAGCTCATTTGGGATCTTATAATGTAGCGGGTGCTCACACTGTTCAGAAGTCAGTTACAGTTGCTGGCGTGAGTTCCTCAGTGCTTGCAGGAAAACACACGATTTAGGCGGTAGTGATTTTTAGATGTGACTCCTCTAATTTCGAAATGTTTTATCAACACGTATGCTTTCCTTAAGCCCTTGCAGGGCCACTGCAATAAACTAACAAGGCTATCCAAGTTCCTCCCATGGAATAAGAGCTTTTTAATGTATTTTTAGAGAGGCAGAAAGAAGTTAGCACACTGTGATGAATTAGATTTCAATTTATTTGACTTCATTCCCAGCTTGCTGCATTAGAGCCTGCAAACACCCATCTCTAGAAGTCCGTCCACTTGATTCTTATTAGGTTTCAGAAAACAAGGCGAGGGAATTGCATTAGTGTATCTTAAGTTAAAAGCTCTTTGCTCTTTGACCAAGTGTTTCATTGTTATTGGGTTAATCAGATTTTTGCTGTCTTCATGGAGATGCTATCACAGACTAGAGGCAGTGGTGGGTAACCAAAGCAGCCGCACACAGACACTATCCAGATGGGATCAGCTTACGGTAATTTGGTTTCAGAATACATTACCAGGAGAGGCTCCTGGCCGAGGATGGCCACGCTGCTCTGAGCCAGGAGCTGGTGGCTTCTGTATCTACAGCCACAGCCCAGCCTTCCCACCCTACTTTTCACCCAGACCTTTTGGGAAGTGTTGGAATTTGTGTCCTTTTTAAAAGAAAACTTTTTCTGTGATTGAGTTGAGTTTTTTTCTCTATTCTAAATACTTCTTCCTTGTACCAACAGGGCTTTGTTGTCCAATTCATTAGAGAGATTCCTGAGTCCAATGGCCACGCTGGAGCCCTCTCATTTCTGGTATCTAGTTTGATTACTCTTATTGTAAATATGTTACTCAGGCTGGGGGAGCATGTTGTCCTTCTCCAGGACAAATGAGGATGTGGAGTGTATTGGCAGCCTGTGATTGATCATTACTTTGTAGCCATTCTGGATCATAGATGTTAGCTTGATGCTCTGTCTAGCTTTTAGCTGATGCACCGAGCATCTTGGTACTTAAATTCTTCTGGTTATGTTGATGAAATGGTAGAAAATCATAATATCCAGACTCCTCTTTTTCTAACTGTGTTTCCTCTTCTGGAATCTGTGTAAATGTAACCTTATTGCCTGGTTGCTTTTCCTTTTTGTTGTTATACATGTCATAAAGCTCACTGCAGAACTTTTGTTTTTCTTTTCAACAAAATAATTTGCAAAAAAGTCCTTTTTTTCAAATAACAAATAGTCTTTTAATATTTCACATGTGGCCTTTACGTGTCTTGGTGATTATCAACCATGGCTCTTTGTTTATTTCACAACATCCAGCTGCATGGAATCCACTAGCCATCACTGCATGCGTCCCTCCTGATTTCTCATCCATGGTAACCTTGGACACCTCCACCGCAGTGTGAGAATCTGTTTAAAAATAACCAGGTCCATTAGTCTAGAAGGATAATGCTAGCCTATGTGGGCTCTCATGCCCTTGTGGCAGCAGAGTGCTATCACTGACACGGTGCGTCAGCACTTCTTTCTGTTGCTCCAGCGTTGAAGGGCTCCTCTTCATTCACTCACACATGCATGTATGCAGGTATTCATACACACACAGTTAAATACAGAAGTTGAGAAAAATCCCTCACTAAAAGAAACAAAACATTGTTATTGGTGGTGTTGGATGACAGGAAAACACACACACCTTACAGGGAAGTTACCTGTGTTTCCCAAGTTGATGATATTTAAGAGAAACATTTATGAGACATATCTTTAAGTTAAGTAATTCACGCGTGCATAGAATATTTGATGTAAAGAGGAAACTATATGGGTGTTTATCAGTGAAGGCTATTGATATTGAGCGGCCAGCTGTTTGAAGGTTATGTTTCACAGCAGTAATTGAAATGCAAAATAACATTAGGATCGATGGTTAGCTTTGTTTATTTATGAAATCAATATTGAACCGTCCATCACAGTAGCAGTTCTGATTTTCACTGACAGCTTCACCTATGCATGGCCTCGATGAGCCTTTGCAACCATTGCAGCTATTTCAGTAATCCTGCTTTTTTTTCCCACTGTGCAGCTGGAAACAGATCTCTTAGGCGAGGTATTAGGAAGCTGCGTATATCCCATGGGTGTGTCTATAAAGACCACGTGCCACACAACTTCAGAATCCCAGATTTGTCGGCAGGATGTGACCAAAGCTAATCCACTAACTTATACAAGTGGAGTCCATCAGTGTTTTTTACCTTGATCTGATTCCAGATATCCAAATGAGTGACTCCTCTGTAAACCTGTCAGTGGGTAAAAATAAGTATTTGAAATTAAAATTCAATTTAACAAGATTATCAGCTGGATTCAGGCTGTTGTATTATCATAATTTAATCTGATAACTGACAGCTTTGTGAGTATAAGAGTGTTTGCTTGCCTTCCTACCTTCAGATTATACGACTGTGTACTTATGTGTGTGCACTTGCCTGTTGGTCACAAAACATGTTCACATTAAAATGTCGTCTTGTGAAACCACCCCTACAGGACTAAGTGGAATCAAATGGTCACGTTGAGTGACTGGCTGTTGAACCCACGACATGACACGTTGTGATCGCCCACCCCCACCGATGGAGACGCATTAATTCAGCAAATATCCCCAAACTTTAATTATTCCTGAATGGTGTGGTGGTGGACACCAGCGTATAAATCAGTTAGGCCCACCCGCCTTTTTATTACCAGCACTATTTATGGAGAATGTGTGGCAGCTGGTGGAGATGAGCCTGTAAAAAGCTAGAGGCGATTGCTATGACTATGTCGACTGCTGTGGCGTGTGACAGTCATAACAATTGAGTTTTTGACTAACATCAAATCATCGTGGAATAGTTTGAAACGTGTACTTCAAACAACATTTTGAATGTGAGAAATCAAGTTGCATTTGTAGCTGGATGAACATGTTATATCATCATTTTGATGTGTGTCATGCTTACACACTGATGGTGAGCCTGTGCAAACATTGACACATCTGATTTTGTTTTAATCATCCCAGCCACCCCATAAACCTGCAGGTTTTTAGACCTGTTTTTTTTTTGCATGGTATAATTTGTGTATGTGCATGAATGTGCTTGCATTTATGTTTGTTTATATTTGCCTCTTCGTCTGATGAAGAGGATAATTTATGTGGGTGGCAGGATTGGCTCTTTGTTTTAAGCAGGTAGCGTCCCCTCCACCCCCCAGCTTCCAAAAAAAAAAAAAAAAAACAAGGACAGCCTATCAGAAGAAGATTAATGAAGTAATTTCATGCATGGCTCTATGCCTCTGTCCCCCTGTACGCACAGTGACTGTGTCTAAACCTGAGATTTACATTAAACTGTGTTAAATAGCCTTAACCCTCTGTAATAATATTTCTCCCTGTTTGTGACTTATGCTGTCAAATGCCAATGGTAAAATCTGTGCCACAAAATCACAGAAATCTTAAGTTTAGAAAAAGAAAAAAAAACTTTTTGATTAGTGTGAGCCAAAACATTTTATATGACATTACATCTTTCACAATTTATTTCTGTTTTTTTTACTATCCCATCTTTATAAAATTTATAGTATCTTGAATAGTGTCAAATACTAACAAAATGACGTAGATAACATTAAACTTTCTTACATATTACATTTAATTTCAGACATATACAGATTAAGAGAAGATCTGCCTAAAGTATGTGTGTTACAGGGAGACTCCAGCGACAATGGCACTTAGCGCTGCAAGAAAATGTGTTGTGATATTACAACATTTGTATCCATAACACGCCACACAACACCAGGTTGTGTCAGATGTCATTAATAACACCAGTTTTCTTGTGACAAGCTTTGGAGGAAACTGCCTTTTTAACGGTCATTTTTGCCCATTGACTGTAATTACTTTTTGTAGTTATCAAGCTATTGTACATTTATGTTGTTAAATTATACCATGTCTGTGCCACATAATGAGCGTAATGAAAACTAATCTTTTCCAATGAAAAAGCAGAATTAGAAATTTGATCCCAAATGTACTCCGTGGCAGACTGGAATTATCCCTGAACTCCTTTTTTTTTTACACACATAATGATGAGCTGTCCAAATCTACAGAGAGCTTTTCCACTGGGTTTGCACAGAAGTTTGTTAACTCCTTGTTCACCATACTTGGACACATTGCACCCCCCACCCACCACTGACAGTGGCTCTCTCTCTCTCTCATTAGCCAGTCACTTCTCCCAACATCCTGAAATCAGCCCCTTATATGAACTGGATCTGCCCAGTGAGGCCCAGACGGTTTACATCAGACAAACAGCAGCATCTCTCGAGCAGGAAGGAGGAGGAGGAGGAGGGGAAATCAATAGATGTGATCTGCTTCTTGGCCAGCTCTATTTTGTGGCGCTGCCGGAGCACAGGGCTCATGTTGTCATTGTGGAGTGAGCTCATAGCTTTATAAAGACTACAGTGACATCGCTGTGAAGCAGCTAAATATAATCCTCTGCTGCAGACTTTAAAAAAAAAACTTAATTACCCAGCCTGTAGAGGAGCATGGTCCCCCCTCCCCCCCATCCCTCCCATCCAAAAGTGGTAACCCTGCACTAGCCCATCCACTATTGATCCGGGGCCCTCTCTCTCCCCCATTGGTACGCTTTCTGTGTTTTAGCCTCTATTATTTATGTATCGTCTTCCTCTCTTTCTTTTCCCCGCTCTCCCTGTTGTTTCCTCAACTTCCCTTTTGTTTGCTTCCATATTTCGGCACATCATAAATCTCTGTCAGCTCCTCCTGAGTGTCTGGCATATCCGGTAATATAGAGGCCCCTCCCTGCTCTTCAGGTCCAACGCCTCCTCTCAGTCATCTTCCTGCCAGAGCAGGACTAATGAATGAGAAACTCCAAAATTAGGGGCCTCTCCCTCGTAGATTAGAATTGGTCCCTCTGGAGTCCCAGGCTTTCCTCTGACCAAACCACAGCCGTCAACAAGCCCTCCCCTCCCATATTTCCATCTTTCATATTCTGTCTGGTGCACAAACACACTCAGACATTGTGTAAATCAGCTTATGCAACACACACACACCCTTGTACACATTTCCCCAAGACCCTTTGGGCCCCTAACTCCCCTGACAGTCATTAACCTGGAACCAGTTAAAAAAAAAAGGTGTCCTCCATATTTTAGCTGATTTTTGGAATCCCCATTCCTTACTTCCTCTGAAGGGCCACGCAGGGCCACACAAACATATCCTCTCTCTGTGGGTGACAAACAAGCTTCTGAATGTATTTCTGTAACTTTTCTGGAGCTGTTCAGATTTTTGGTCAGCGTTGTCCTAAAAATGAGTACCTGGCTCTGTGTGTCGGAGCGGTAAAAGGCATCAGTGGCCCCTGGAGGAGAGGTCATCAAAGCAGCTGCTTGTGGGTTCTGGCTGTGGTGGGCTGAGAGGAGGTCTGTCAGGAGCTAATTGAGTTTGTCCTACCAGCACTGACTCCGGGGCTAGTGGCTTATCAGGCCACATCGCTTGAGGCCCACAAGGCAGATCTGCCCCTGCCGGGGCATCTGATATCACCGTCACCCTGCATTTAGATGTCAACCCCCACAATCAACCCTTTCCCCGTCACTTACAGTCAGATCAGTAGGGATGTGACACTCTGGGATGAGGTGAGGAAACATTATAAAATGGTCTTTTTTGGTTCTGGTGGCAGAAATTCGCTTACTGTGATCTGAATTTCAATCACAGATTTGGTCTTTTAACTTAAACATGAAACGGGGAAAGCCATGGAGTCACACAGAGAGCAGAAGACAGTGTTGGGACAAAAGTGGACAGGTTCCTCTCAGTAGGAAGACTTACAAATTGGCTCAATTAGATCCTGAAATTTTCCTACATTTTTACAGCAATGTCAGCCAATGTTGCCGAGATGAGAGGAACGAGAGCGCCGCGGTTCGACTCTTGAACAGCGAGTGTGAGCCGAGCTTCCACATCGTTAGGGCAGCTAATCCTGGTCACAGCCGCACCAGTAGAATGATATTAGGAATCTGAAATGCTGTTAGGAGGGCTAGGTGGAATCAGATTAAAACCAAACTGCGCAGTGTGCGTTTGCGGGTCTATAACCTACTACTCAGCATGAATTTTGATCGGTACAAAGGGAACAAAAGAAGGAAGAACAGAGGGAGAAAAAGAGAGAAGGGGAGATACTGTGTCTTTAGAAGAGAGCTGTTCCTTTGGGCAGCCAGGCAGTAGAATGTGAAAAAGCTCTTACCTTGAGAAAGGAAGGAAGAACTATAGATTTTACAGCATCAAGTCTCGGATAGTTCAGCAAACCCTTTCCTGTCCTCTCTGTCTGTGTAGCACACAAGCTAATTAGTAACTGCCCCACATACTGAATTATTTATTGGAACTATTGCTGCTGTCAAACTATTTAATGCTCATAATTCATTTTTTTCTATACACTTGTATTTATAGATTTAAATTGGACCTGTCCGGCAAGAGATTACGAATATTTATAGAAATATTTTAGACTATTTGATTAATACACCAGGTTTAAATGGTTAGTATTCCCTCTATCATTAATCAGTATATGCAGCCTTGTTAAAAACATAAGCATTGCGGTAGTATAATGTGTCATAGCAGAATGAGTTAAGGGGATTCTAGCCAGCACATTTATTATAAATGACCACATAGAGCTGGAGGGGAAACAGTTAAGACACTTATGCAATTATGCTAAGTGTCACCCTGAGGATGGCCTTTGAACCAGGGTTAAGCTTACTCTGAATTTGTGAAATAAAAGCTAAATGGAGCCATCTTGTGCGCCGATGTTTTAATATATCGCCTTTAATAAGCCAAATGCAGGTGCCCTATCGTGCAGGTGCACATATCTATCTGAAACATGGAGCATAAAGCAGATGAACACATAGCTGTGTGTTAATTTATAGGGATGCAATCTGCATTCATTATCTAGAGCAGAGAGTACTGCTTAACAAAGAGATGTCACTTTTTTCATGTGTCTGCAACATTTAATACTAAACCAAGGAAGTTTAGTGTGCATTATTTCAATAAAAAAAAGGATCACTTTGATTTTTAGGCAAATTGGTGGTTATGTGTTAGTTTTATACAGTGAAGACATTATAAAAGAAGAAGAATTCCAGGAGTGCTCAGGCACAAGGGCTTATTCTACAAGGTCAGCGGTTTTAACAGGGGGCATTTTTTATTATTTATTTTAGCAGTTAACCTTTTTGTGAATTTCCAGAAGTGGAAGGCACCTGGAGCTCCAATGAATATACATGACAGCAGGGAGGAAAACCCTGGAATGAGATTTAATTTGACATACTGACCCCCATCTCTACGGGCCCAGGAAGCCAGGGTGAGAAAATAAGGTTGACCCACTGACCCCTGGGCTTGAACCCCTCCGTCACCCATGCTCACGATTAAATCAGCCTGAGAGAGCAAGAAGCAGTCCGGTCGACCAAGAGGGGCCACTGCAGCAGCAGATTCCCATTTCCTGTTTGTTGTGAAGGGCTCTGAGAGAGACAGCTGTAGTCCAGTCAGACAGTTGGAGCCCAGTGGGAAACGCCACCCTCTCCCTGTGCTGATGGTAAACTGACTTGTCAAATATGTATACATTACCATTAGTCGACAATGTGCTAATGGAAAAAAGGCCCAATTGGTGTTGTCTTGCTTCTACTTTTTAGAACCCCTATTTCTACATTTGCATAAGTCATTCTAGACACAATTTTGCTAATGCAGGCAAGTGTAGGTGACCTTTCACCTTTTCCATGATGCCTAATGCAAAGGGGTGTGTTGTATGTTAGTGTGTGACCTTGCCTTGACCCAAAGAGGTAAGCATGTCTACACGACATCCCCAATACATCAAGTTATTCATCTCCCTGGCTGTTTACCTCTTCATCTCCGTCTTATCTGCAAATGAACAAAATGTGTTGAGTCCAAGCAAAGTTTTCCCCCACCCATTGTTCACGCAACAAAATTTCGAGTTAAAGGTTATAGAGCAGGACTGAAATAGATTTTTATGGGCATGGAAGGCATCAGAGTGCATTTTGTGGCCACCGCCAAAAGGCTGCACTTTAGTCTGCACACGTTACAGCATTAGATTACATGTACTCCAAAATACAGTTATTAGGCAGACAGTGAAAAAGTCAATATCTTGCCATCATGTTTCCTTTTGGTTGACTGCTGACTCAAGGAGACAACCCAAGGTCCACTGTGCTTTCTAAACTATTGAAACCCACCTTGATGTACACTGTGTGTGTGGACTTTTGTGTTATTTTATTTGAGTGCTCTCTCTCCATCTTTTTCCTGTCTTTCTGTCTGTGTGTTTGTATCATATGTGGAAAATGTGAAACTGTGTGTTGTAGTTGTGTGTATTTATTTTCTGAAGCATTTGAACAGCTGTCATAGCGTGTGGCTAATGAAGCACTTAGGATCCTCTCCTGGTTCACTGGTTTATGGGGAATGTTAGGACACAGTGAGAAAGAGAACAGGCATTTGCCACAAACCGCTAAGAAAAATATACTGGGACTTATGGATGGTATATATTTTAATATATTTGTACAACCTCAAAACTTATTAAATGTTCTTAACCCTTTTTTTCTTTTCCAAAATATGTAAATATTGTTATAATGCTCAGAAACAGTTTTTAGTGTAAATTACATACATTTTTCTGTACAGTGTTTTTCAAGGCATATTGATTCTATTAACTATAAAATTTAACTTATTGTTAAAAAACATCTGTATTCTATGTTTTCACAAATGACTGCACTGTTTTTTCCCCAGTCTAGTATTGGGTTGTGTAGATACAAAACAACACAAAAATCTCTGCTAATCATCTCGTCCTTCTCCTATTTTCATCATCTCTCCCCCACCGACCCACCCCGTCCCTCCCCCAGGCTGCTGAATAGAATGGCCACTGATGAACGGCATCTACCCTCCAGCTGTGGGTCCTACATCAAGACGGAGCCATCCAGTCCCTCCTCAGTCATCGACACAGTCAGCCACCACAGCCCTAGCGGCAACTCAGACGCCAGCGGAGGCTATGTCAACGCCATGAACAACCACTCAAACGGCCTGGACTCTCCTCCTATGTTCACCCCTGGCGGGCTTGCTGCCGCTACCTGCCGCAAACGCTATGACGACTGCTCCAGCACCATCATGGAGGACTCATCCATAAAGTGCGAATACATGTTGAACTCCCTCCCCAAGAGGCTGTGCCTGGTCTGTGGAGATATAGCCTCGGGGTATCACTATGGGGTAGCCTCTTGTGAGGCCTGCAAAGCCTTTTTTAAAAGGACAATACAAGGTATTTTTCTCTTTCTGACTACCCCTCCCAACAAACACTCAGTACAAGTATTTCATCCCATGTTGCCGCATCACCAGTCAGAAAAACACCCTCAATACATGACACCTCTGGCCCTCGCAGCAGCACTGAAACATACTCTGTAGAAATTCACTATTTAAGAAATATCACTGGAGTGTGGAAAATGTGCTCTTTACCTCTTGAGACCATCAGCCCTCAAAAAAAATGTTTTTTTCATTAAAGTATGCAGAACTTTTTGTAAAAAAAAAAAAGATATTTTAAAGATTATCTGAAAAACTGATTATTTTATACATTTATAAATACTGTTTGCCATGAGACAGACAGCTAGCGAGACTATGATGGCATTATCTGTCTTGTTTGGAAAATGGTGCACATGCCATCATCACTCAGAGGTCAGATTCAGTGGAGTACAGGGACTGTTTGCCCAGATGCAGGTGGGGTGAGGGGGCTCAGAAACATACTTCATTATTCTTGTCCCGTTTTTGTGTGTGCAGTGTCTGTGTGCCTAGGGTGGGGACTAGGGTGGCTATCTGCAAAGCCTGCTGTATCGTAGCTTCTCATTAGAGAAGCAATGAAAGGCCACCTACTGTGAAACGCCGTGCTACGCTCCAGATTAATCAGGAGGATTGAGATATTGTTGAGCCTGAAAAAAAAAACAAAAGGGGAAAGCACAACAGGCACATCTGCTCGGGACTAAGCTCTGTTGGCCAAGTCGTTGAATAACTGCAGTGGAAAAACTAAATAAAATATGTAAAATGAGCCAAAGGGTTGGTGGAATGGGATATTAAGAATGGAAGAAAATAGCCCAGCTCAAATAACATCTTTTATCCATTGCTGAAATAGATTGCACGGATCATATGGAGAGCAGGCTGTCTTGATGTTATGTGTTGATTTTGGACCTTAGAGCCCTATCAGCTTTAGACAGTCTATGTACCTTTTGCAGGCAAACAAAAGCATTATGCCAAATTCTCCTGTTTACCCATGCTGCCATGAGCAATGCTGCCTATTGACAAAAGATGAACATTTTCTCTCAAGTAACATAACTGGGCTTTTGTTCGCTCAGTAAAAGTACACTGACGGCAACACAATAGAACAGAGAAGAGGCATCGGGAAAGAAAGAGACATCCCAAATAGAGCAATGGCCCAAACAATTAAGAGCAAGGTACATGAAGGAAAAAAAAACTGAAAGCTCCTCTTTTCCCCCCTCACTTTGCATTGTCGATTTGAAATCCCTCTCTTACTCTTCTTGGAGGGCTGCCTGTAATGGAGCTAATCTGCCGTCGTTTGTCCGAGCCACAGGAGTTTTGTCAATAACAATCAGCGTTTGGAAAGTGTAATTAAGGCCGAGGCTTTTCATTAGGAGGAAGGGAGGGGGTTGTCTCCAGGGACGGGCATGCCAATTAGAAACTCAGGCACGCGTCGCCGGGTAATTTCAGGGAAAGGAGGGGAAAAAAACCCAGGACTTCTTTAGATTGGAGAGGGACCCTGCTGCTCCTTCAGAAGAGAGGAGGAGAGGCTTAATGGCATAATAATCAGACAGGGGTCCCAAGCAGTGGAGGCAGGAGGACGGATGGACTTTTTGGGGGAGGTAAAAGCTTTCTGAAATGATAAAAAAAAGGAACATGCAGGATTGGTAGAGGAAAATGAAGACGGTAAATGGCGGGATGTTGAGCCCTTGAAAGAATGAGAGAGTGCTTGATGAGAACTGATTAATTAAAGGTATAACGAGGCAGTCAAGGGTGGAGTGTGAGACGGCCCACTCTAATGAGAGGAAAACAAAGGAGCTGTCTTTCCCAAGCCTTTGTCGTATTGTTCTATAACACTTAGGGCAAACATGCTAAGTTACCATTAAGCATGTACACGACAATTCCTTTATTACTTTGTGGCGCACGTCATGATGAAGTGCCTCATTTTGCATAGCTAATCAAAGTTTTTTTTTGTTTTAATTCTGTTATGCATGCACAAATTAACGCACCTTTTCTCTGCATTATCTTTGAATCCGCTTCTCCCTTTTGGTATGCACGTCTTCTACTGATGCCCCTTCCTTTCAACAACCGCAGATGGCATATCCATCTTCTGTCACCTACTCATTCAGTGAAAGCTGTTTGAGCTCATATGCGGAGATAGTTGCATTAGTCAAGGCCAGACTAAAATAATGTCAACCTGGATCTCCATCCATCCAGGAAATACCCCTGTTCTCATTGCCCTCTCATCATCCCCCCATCCCCATCCCTGCATTTCACGTGCTCCACCAATCAAAAACATAAATGCCGTATTGAACTGTGTTTTCTTCCCATTTTGAACCCAAGTGTAAAATTGCTTGAAAACCAACTGAACTCAGTGGCCCTCTTTTATATGAAGTAATAGACCTTGACAGTAAGCCTGTAAAAGTCAGTTTAGATTTTGATGAGAAATACCTGCCATTTTACTGTAATTTACTTACAAGACCTGACTTTCCCCTCTGTGCCCTGGCATGGGTCCTGAAAAGCCATAAAATAGATTGAGACAGATACTTATCAAGAGGAAAAGGAGGGAAATCTTTTTTCTTTTCCCTTCACTCCATAATGTTATTGGTAACCATACCATAACCTCTCCAAAGACAGATAAACCTAAGCGTCGCCCTCGGGTTAAAGGGGTTCCCGTCAGCGTGCTTCATTTGTGAAGGTGAAACTCTCCCTGCTGTTACTGTCACAGTGTTTCTGGACATCATTTCTGAATGTCATTAAATACGAACACGCTTTTAAACTTGGTGCACATCAGCCGTAACCATAAAACCACATTTAAAACAGAACTTTTGTGTCAACTGTTGTTCAGGATATTTGTTTTGTACATTATGTCATGAGAAAAAATGTGCAAAAATCCATTTGTCCATGTGTTATCACCCTTCTTAAAAATCAATACATGGGTAGGCTTGCTCAATAAAGTGAAGCCATTTTAGTTAAATGCAGCAGAAAAAAAATGTTTTAATCTCTCAGAAAGAAATGTGACGGTTGTGGGTGGGGAGTTGAAAAGTTAAATGACATCACATCCATCGTGTTTAGATCATTTTAATCTGTTAAAATTCATTTAAAAAATTAACTTTAGTGTTTATTAAATAGATAAATAGAAATTACTTATTTATTTAGCACATGATATTAACTCTGAAATTACAAACATCTCTGATGGTGACTCATAACTCACCTTAAACTGTTATTACATGAGAAACATGATGCATAATAATACATTTAGAAGCTATATTTATTTAATTTTTGGATACCATGTTTTGATATAATTTGCCTAATTTATTGGGTTTTCACTATTAGCTACATGTCAGTGTAATGTGGTGTCCGTGGGACTTCAGGGGGTCAGTGTGTGTGCTGATACCAAAACACTCCCTCCTCTAAATATAAACCAAGATGTCCAGATGAAGAATTAGATAATCCACCCCTCACTCCTCATTGAGCTATGAGAAGCCCTCTCTGACAGAACATCAGATGAGCATGAAGCTTGACAGGACAGGTGGACAGTGTGGGAGCGTATGTTTGTTTTTGTTGTTGGAGAGTGTGGCATCAATGGCACAACTAAGTTAGCCACCAGGTGTGGTTTTTGCCCATGACCCTGTCACCCCTGAGAGAGAAGAGGAGGAAGAAGAAGAGGAGAGGGGAAATTAACCGTGTAAGCAAAGCGCTCTCACACTGCGTTGAGTCAGACTATGCAAACAAAACTGCAACACAGCATTCGTGCAGAGTGGCAATTTACTGGAGCCTTAACTAAAGTTCACTTTAAATAGTCTTCATCGTGTTTGCAATCAGAATCCATATTTATTCTAGATTTGCACAAAGCTTCCCATGAAAATTGCTGATTGTTTAGTGTAAAACGGATAGACGAACAAAACAGATCCTGAAGCACTGAGTCCTGCAGGGCGGCAATGATTGCCTCCTCCCTTCTTGTGGGAAATGGATAGGATTATTATGGTCTGTTCTGCTATGACAACAGAGAAAACACAGAAGAAAGGCAATCAGAGCTCATCAGCCGCCTTTCTCACACCTTTATTTACACCAATCCCAGAGAGATGATGAGAATTAACATAATGATTTCTAACCCAGATATAAGAAGGAATTTCTAATTATTTATAACATCATGGGACCTTCTGCTTGATCTGCCCAATAATGTTAACATAATTGCATAAGATGTCAAAGGGTGTTAGAGAAGGTAGTGGAGAAAAACACCAGTGGAATATCACGCAGCTTTTTGACAGAAATGCATGTGGTCAGAGCTGTCCAGCACAAGATGCAGTCATAATGTGTGTGTGAATATTTTTCTGTATAAACAATCTGAAGAAACAGCTTCAAAAAGAAATGCCAAGCATTGATAAAAACATGTTAACTGGCATTTATTTTACAAGTGCTATCTAAATAATAATAATAATATATTTGAAATTATAAGGATTAAGTTGGATATTTTTACAAATATACTGAAAATACATCGAGTAGGTTAAAAGAACATTTTAGAACCATATCAATGTCAAAAGCCCACAATAGATGAGTCTGATTCAAATTTCTGCTTTAGGCAACCATTACACTGAAACCCTGTATTGAATACAGTTAAATGTAGGTAGTTTGGGAGAAGCGGAGGGTCTGCCTCGCATATCCTCTCCTTTCTATTGCTAATGCTAGAGTAGAGCAGAACAGGCCCTTTTATTGTGCAGCAATGAAACTCTTTTTCATTGCATCCTGGAATCAGACGCTGCAGTTGAATAATGCATAAGGCCTCTTGCCTGTACACTATGTAAATAGTCAACAATAGCAACAGTGGTAACAACAGGTTTGAGTCTGCAGGAGTATTATGTAAAGTGGTCAGGGGCAGTGTGTCTGGCTCTCAAGGCTGCTATTGAGGCATTGACTGGCCCCTGTGAGCAAAGGGGGACATGGCTTACGCTCAGGGCCTGGAAGGGACATGCACAGAATTAATGAGGCCAATTTAATGTCTGACCAGAGCGGCATCTACAGAACGGTCCTGAAGGACCGTTGTAGCTGTACCCCCATTTTTCCTCGTGCCGGGACCCAAATGCTAGTAGATTCTCACAGGGACCTGAACCACCTGCACTCTTTTGAAATGGATTCAGCCAGGATCCACATAACTAACAACGGCACATATGTGAACTGACATTTCTTTTGGCCATCTGATGACTGAACACACTCAGTTATTATTGTTTTTGCTTTATCATATAGGGATGTAGCTGTCACTCACCATGGTGCACATTTTTGAAATGCAGTTGTTGTTTCTCTTCAGGTAACATAGAATACAGCTGTCCCGCCACAAATGAATGTGAGATCACGAAACGGAGACGCAAATCATGTCAGGCTTGTCGCTTCATGAAATGCCTCAAAGTGGGGATGCTCAAAGAAGGTAAGAAGAGTAAGAACATTTTTTATTATTCTTACACGACACGCATACAACATTTAAGCCTCACACACTAGCTTTTGTGACAGGTGTTTTTGTTAAGTCTCAGTATTGTTCTTGTTTCTACAACAAGCCCCTTGTCCTCTCTTTACCTACAGAACAGTAAATAATGTGCAGCTGAGCTGGGGACAGAAACATGCTGAATAGGTTGATCCTGCTGTTTGAGTAATAGAAATGTAACAGTATTCCAGTTGGAAAGGCTCATGTGGGGTCCCTGAGCACACACTTGCCACAGTCTCAGCGCTCCCTGGCATATTGATCCACTAAATGTTTTCCGAACATCTCAGCTCTCTTCCTGTGGATGGTTTTTTAAAGTCACGCCAGCAGGGAATTCAGTGACAATTAAACATCCTTCAGATGGGTTTGTCTGGCCAGGTTTCTTCCTCTCCACGGAGTGAGCCCTGGGGAAACTCTTAGCTTTGGTTGCTTTTTCCAACAGGAGGCACCTGTCTCCTCTCTCTCACGGTACTGCATTAGTGGCTACATCCTCACCTCATTTGCTCTTTTTATCTCCGTCTCACTTGTTGGTTCTTTCAGGAAGGCTAGACAAATGAATAATAAAAGACATCTGACACCACCTTTTCTGCATGAAATACTAGCGTAAATGTTTAGTATTTACATTTTATTTAGCTTAGAATGTGTGGGTGAAGTAGGATGCTGCGCAAAGTTAAACTGTCCTTCAGAGGGGCAGAAAAACTGTGATGAGTGAAATTTAGTAAAAACCTCCACTTTAAAGTGATCTGTCAAACTCTGTATAGATAGTCCTTTTTTATTCTTCCCATTATTCTCCCATTGGAGAGCAGGATTTATAGATGCATATATATCCAGGCACAACCTGAAGCCAGAGTCATAGCCTGTATGGATCCCCACATAGTAACAGAATCCCCTGGACTGCATGCAGCCCGATAAAGCCTCAGTGCCAGAAAGACAGAGTAATCGCATTACTATCTGATGAAAAATTTATGCCAATATATCATCTTGGAGAATAAGAGACTACAAAAATATGTGGCTGTAGCTATAAATGAATGACCAGTGTCGGGTCAAAGTTAAGAGTGGAAAACTCAAATATGCAGACTTCGGCTAAGCCTTAGTTCTAATGTATTCTTCTGTGTATTCAGCACATTCCCAGAATGAATGTGACTCTTCCCTTTACATAGTAATCATCACCATGCTGCAGCTATTGTCATAGTTTGATTGGAGACTTGTGCGTGTACTATTATAAATCTCTCTCAAATTACTGATTTTAGTCACAGTCAGAATTATGAAACACATTCGCTGTTATTTAAAGAGATGTGAAGGATTCTTTGTATAAGCTGTTTCTTGAGGTTTTGCAATTTAAAGTGTCACTAAAGCTAAATGGAAAGAGAAACACATGGTCAGTGTCCACTGTAAGCTCTTCAAAGCCATCGGCTCAACGGCGTGTTCAGCTTCAGGATGTAGAGATGGCCGCTGGTCATGTGACTAAGGATGCCGCTTACTTTCATTACTGCAGAAAGGTCACAGTTGGGTCTCAGTGGAAAATCACCTAATTATAACTCTACAGCTCCAACAAAATACACCACTGCCCCACAAAAAACATATTCTTAAAGCCATTTCCTCCTTAGAGCGATGAAAATAACAAACATCTTTTAAGAGAAATCAGTTTAGGCTCTCAGAAGCAAAGACATCCACTGTCTACTGGAAAGCCCACTGCTGAGACTTTTTTTTTTTAATCTAAAGTGTGTTAAGAGGAGGTTTGTAGAAAATGGTCTGTTAAAGATTAGCAGTCTGATTACAGGAATTACAGGAGGCCAGCCTAAACCCTGTGTTGAGTCGCTGCACTTTCCTTCGACTGTATAAAAGAGGAAGTGATCAATAGAAGAATCAAATGTCAGGGGCAACAGGTTTTTCCTCTGATCAATGGAAACAGATCAGAGCTTAGAGCAAGAGAGAAGACAAGATAGTATTGAGAGATTACATTGACATCATTCAGCGGCAGTTGCTCTTTGCACTGACTTCCTTTCTCTCTGACTTACTCGATGCCTCGTGCATAGATTTACAGACTTGACTAAGTGCTCAAATGTGTCTCATTTTATACATTTACAACTATAAATATACAAACATATATAAATGGAAACCATAGGTTTTTGTTCTACTCCTTTCACTGGTAAATGTGATAGAGTACATAGTGTTGTGTCTTTGAGAGAAAAGTGTGAAGGGTTTTTTTTCCAAGCAAAAAAATACATGCATA
>JBAMHV010000021.1:8584522-8628389 GCA_037177535.1 Pseudomugil gertrudae | reverse complement strand
TGTATTTCTAGCATGCTCTGAAAAATCTACTGTGACACGGCATACAAACCGTATAGCATAGAAATGGGCATTCCTTGAAATTCAACATACAACGTAAAGGCTTTAAAACATTAAAAACAAGTTGTTTCTGAGTTGCAGTTGCAGCAGGTAATTGAGTTACAGTAGGCTCAATGTTTTGCCCGGTGTGTCGTAAGATATTTTCCTGTTTGAATTAGTTTTCGTGCCTTTCAGCCATTTCAACAATTGTTACGACCAAGGATGTTAGCTTACCCTGGAACATAGTAGCTAACCTGTAAATGGAGTACTGGTATGTGACGACGGTGTCAGTACGGCAGCACTGGGGTCAGCAGATGCAGAGAGGGGGGCGATGCGTGACTATTTTTCCGCTGCCCTCGCTCATCACCACTCGTGATTAAAAATGCTGCGACACACTTGCAAGCATGCAAAGCTGTCAATGGAGGGCTTTGAAATAGTGCTGACGGCAGTTTAGCGGGGCGGCTTCCTTGAAAGGCAAGGTTCACCACGCCTTGCCATGTGGCCCTCTGATTTTCCCAGCTAAAATAGGGTCAGCCTAAGCCCCCCTTGGCATTGCCAACCATCCCAGACATCCTGACACTTTCCCTACAGAGACATCCAGAACAGGTGAGCGACTCAAAATAAGGGCCCCTATCACGGCTGGTAACACAAAGTGAGTGAAGACAGGCCCTTTTGTAGGACTGTGCTTGGAGGGGGATTATTATTGTTTTTGGAGAGAAAGAAGAGCCCTAGGTCAGCTGGCCCTAGCCCCCACCTCGAGGCCTGCACTAATCCATGTGCAAATGCCAGCCGCCTTGGCCAAAAGCCTCCTGCCAGAGCACCCTTCTTTGAAGAGATGATACCCGACCTCAACCGCTGCCCTCGCTTCACAGTGTAAGGGCTATAAAACAGTGGATGAGGTGATGTGCATGTTTCTGTCCACGTTTATAACACACCTACGGTACTCTGGAGCAGATGCATCAGACGGGCCAGTCAGAACACCTAAAATGTTGGGTGCAACCAAAGGGACACATGAACCTCACAAAGTCCCCCATGAAGACAGAGCTGTAGTGCCTAACAACAGATGTAAATGAATCTGTCTGACTGCTCTTAATCACGCTGTCTTCCTCTCTGCCTCTGTCTGGCCCTGTTGGACAGTAAAATGAGACAGGTTAGTGCCAAGCTCTAATTCCTGTCAGCATCTGTTAATTATGGCCAGGACTGTTCTAATTAAAAGAGGCAGCCATCTACCTTCCATCACTGGCTTATACAGCCACATGACTCGAGCAGCAGAGGGGTACATGGCACGTGGAAGCGCAACCACCTGACAGAAGCTGGGCTCTGCGGGAGAGCCGGAAGAAACTGTAGAAAGTGGCGACATTGCAATGAGAGGAATTTTCCATGCCTACAATACCGGCGCTAAGCTAAAGTGGAAAGTTTTTAAGCACTTAAGCAGCAAAGATACCTGATAAAGAACAACAAAAAAAATATTTTTCCTAATATAATACACGTGTCTGTGTGGGGGGTGGAGGATTAGTTACTACACACAGGTAGTTCCCTGCTTCTAGCTGTGAAGGATGAGACTCTGTTGGGAATATGGGGTAATTAGGTTAGTAGGTTGTCAGTGTCAGGAAATTGAAAGACAATCCTAATCAGATTTGGGTTTCCAGGGAATCAAATAATTTATATAAGTAGGAGAAATCTCTATTCTACAGTTACATGATAATACACTTTACGGCAATCCCCCCCCCCTCCTTGCGTTCACTGAGAGGGGGAGTTTCTACAGCCATGTAGGATAAGTGGTTAAAAATCTAGAAGATCTTTTGCATAAATCTACTGTTGAATTCCTTTTTGTTAAATGAAGGCCACTGCTTCTATCTTACATCATCTGATTTTCCTTTCCCCTTTGTTTACCAAGCGACCTCCGATCGCTGTGCATGGGATGCATCCAAACTCATCGTCTCCAAGAGCACTTGCTGATGGGCAAATTGTATTAGGCTCATTTGCAGTGGCCACACAATGCCCAGGTTTGACACCGTCCTCCCTGTTATAAAGTGATGAAATCATCAAGGAAGTGCTCTGGCTGCGGGTGTTGTTCACTTAGAGGACGCATGAGGCTGACAAATTAACTCCTCCTCCACCACAAGCATTTCATTGAACCTGTTCTCATTCAGCCTTTAGTATTAAATTTATTTGGGGGTTGCATTAGTTATGCAGATTGAAGGGATTCTCCTTCTTGACAGGATTAAGATTCAAGCTGCGCGTTAGCAATGGTGCATCAAATATGAGGAGGCAGGATAAAAATGTTTGCATACAGTTGCATTAAATAACCAAATACCTGCTCTGTGGTATCAAAAGGATAGAACACTGTAGATAAAGTATGTTAACAATGGTGAAAATTAATAGAATAGAAAAGACATCCAAATGGAAGCATTCTTATCAAATAATGAGATAATAAATAACTTATGTTATGATGAGAGTGGCTTGACATTTACAGTATCAGTGTGGAACCTGGCCTCCTAGGTGTGGCTGGGGGTGATAAGGCCTTTGTGCTCCTCCTGTGAAAGAGGGGTGAAATAGGGGTCTTTTATGGGAAAGCAATACCCAGCTATCTATCTGCAGTATGACGGTGGATGCTTTGTACGTTATGTGTGTGGCTGTGTCTTTGCTTTTAAGCTCGCTGAGATTCTGTTTCTGGACAATGATGAGAGCGCACCTGAGCTCACACATAGGAACAACGAGGCAGGTAGCTGGCACCTAATTAGTATGCAGTCTGTCTCACCCCAAAAGCTAAATAATTAGAGGGCCAGTCTGTGAGATCATTGACCCTGCGTTAAATATTCATATGTTTAGACCTGCTCTGGGCTCAGCTGTGTCACAGTAGACCAGCCAGGCGTGGACCACATATGGGAAGACATCCGTGCCTTTGACACATCCGGGAAAAAAAAACAAAAACACAGAATACATGCTCATACTCTGCCACAAAGCTCTCTTCCCCCTTCTGCTCCTATACAATCCAGGGACCAAACCTATTTTCTTACTCACAGTCTTCTACATAATAGGCCTACGTTATCGTGGACCCTTTAGTTTTGTTTAGTGTGATAAACATAATATGTTTTACCTCAAATAATATCCCATCCATTTGTTAGAATCACTTAAATGCTGAGTGGAAAAAAGACACACTTGTCATCTCATGTCCCTCCTGTCTGTTTTATCCCAGGAGTTCGTCTGGATCGTGTGCGAGGAGGCAGACAAAAGTACAAGAGGCGGCTGGACACGGAGAACAACCCTTACCTGGGTTTGACGCTTCCCCCTCCCACCAAAAAGCCTCGTGAGTACTGCTCCCTCACTAGCCCATTGTCTACCTCCTCTGCTGCCCTTCCCCTGTCCTGTCAGGCTAGCATGCATATAAAAGAAACACCAAAATTCTTATTCTAGGCCAGCTCCATGTTCTCATGTCCCACGTTCCTCCCGTGTTTGGACAGGTTAGTGTCCAAACTAAATTTTGACCATGTCGTATTCTGAATTATACTGAATTATGTTAAACTTCTAAGCAAATAACAATTAAACAACGACAGAATGCTGCAGGACACAAGTTTCCTCCACTTTCACCCACAAAAGCATTTTACTTTTACAAATTCAAGCATTAGCTGTTTTCTTTTCTTCATAAATAGACCACCACATGTTTTTTTTATTATTTTAACCTTTTTTATCACGCCATACATCTTGTGGCTCCATGAGCAATTTGACCTTTAACCTCTGCTTTTCTTTGACATCACACTCCTTCTTCTTCTGTCCTCAGTCACAAAGATAGTGTCTCACTTGTTGGTGGCAGAGCCTGAGAAGATCTATGCCATGCCTGACCCCACCATGCCAGAGAGCGACATCAAGGCTCTCACCACGCTGTGCGACCTGGCTGACCGGGAGCTGGTGGTCATCATCGGCTGGGCTAAACACATCCCAGGTAGGAAAAAAAAAGTCTTTCTTTCTTCAAGTTCCCTCTTAATTCCTGTTTTATTTAATCTTACTTTGTCCTTCGTCACACACAGTATGAAAATAAGTACCCAGTGAGGGTTTTAAAATGGGCATAGCTGGTCATGACATCAGTAGATCATCTGAAATCCTTGCATCGAATGGAGACCTGCACACAGACATGCTGCCAATGTATGCTGTAATCGTTTGAGAGATTTAAAGCAAAGTTAAGAGACCTGTGCAATCAAATAACATCATATCACTCACACATGCACACACACGTGAATGCTCACACAAGCATTCATTGAATTATTGATGGGCATAATCGTGTTTCTCCCTTGCCCCATACGTGTTGTGATAGATGAGGTTATAAAAGGCTGTGAATTAAGGATCCACCATTGAGAATACATTGTCACGTCAACAGGGATTTTGCCTCCTTTAAGAGTTTTCCTCTGATTTTCACAGAGAACACGTTGTTTAGCTGCTCTTTTCTTTTTTGCAAACCAGACAGATTCCACTTGATCTCGCGCTTGACCCCTATTGCATTGTGGTGCTATAGGCACAAAGGAGTTACGAAGGAAATGAGTGTCTCCCCCTGCGTCAACTCCATATCTTTCTCCACCCATCAACATGATTTGGACAGACAAAGCCGTCATCAGACAGGACTGGTCAGTGGGAAAACACGTGTAGAAATGTTTGCTATTATTTCAGTTAAATCAGAAGATGATCATATTCCACTTCATATATTCAGGTAGTTTGTTTTCCATACTGACAGGTGGGCCTTTTTTTCTTTTTTGTACTGGATGGGTATTAGAGTGCTTCTCAGAAGGAGGGGTATTAATCAGGTACAGATCTGATAGTAAGGAGATTAGAGATGGATATTCTCTCAGCCCCGGCCCCTTACGCATCTAAACTGTTTCGATCACTCCCTTCAGGCCATGCGTGGTCAGCAGCCTGAGAGTTTAGCCAAAGAGCTTACTCAGGACTGGATCACAGCTGACCAGATAACACACTCCCATCATTGTGACCCAAAAATTACACCAGCGGCACAGATGCGCTCAACAATCCCCTGTGGAGACTGTACAAAAAAAAAGTTAGTACACCTCACATGTATGAGTTTATTTTTTCTCTTGTAATAAATCCTGTCGTTTAAATGGCTTTTTATCTACATTAAAATATTTAAAGTCAAATTGTATGACCTGAAACTCACCAGCATTGATGTGTGTGTGTGTGTGTGTACACTTTAATTGGGGTTTTATGCGTCATGGTGAACACCTTTAATCAGATTATATTTACTTATGCATATTGTTCCTGGATAACCCTGTAGTGATATTGGGTTTTGCCCAACATATTTCAAAAAGCTTGTTAGTCCGACTGTCATGTCATCATTAATTATTTCCCTCAAACATTAAAGCTGCAAGCCCACAGTCTTGTTTCTAACTTCGAGCAGGTACCTGCAACTTAAAAGCTGCACTGAATAATCTGCAGTACCTGCGAGATGATAGCCCTTAAGAAGATTATTCTGATCTGCTTCAGTGTAAACACATAGGCCTCACGCTAATACATTTGTTTCATATTTGTACAGTTTTTAATTCTTTTTCAGACATGTTGTTTTAATGACAAATGGGGGGAAGAAAACTCCACTCCAGTTTAGTGCTGTCTGTCCCTGTGGTGACGTTTGTATTAGGACAGTGGGTGTCCTCTGGCCATGAAATGGCTGCATAATTGAGTTGTACATGGCTGAACCTGATCAGAGACGGTTCACTGGTTGAGCGAGACTTCATGCACTAACACTTCATGCACCAGCGGTACCCCAGGGCAGCCTACCATGCTGAGCTCCTGCTATGTTTCTCCCCCTCCATCCACTACAGAACAAGATGGGAAGAGAAGGGAAAAACTGCTGATTGTATTCTGATAGATTGTTGTGGCCTTGGGCAGTGGAATTAAAAAGATTAACAGTTCATTATGAAGTAGACCACATTGATTACACCACTGACAGATGGGCCAATAACTAAAGTCCTAATGAAACAATTTAAAGGTCACAAAAATTGGCACTTAGCTTCTCCCAATTGATTTTTAATTTCTTCTCTTCTCAGCTAACATTTGAAAGTGTGTTTCAAAAGCGGCGTAATGTGAAAAAGAGTGGCTCTATTGAGTGTTAATGTTAGGGGGACTACAGGATAACAAAGCTGTATCGTTTGAGCAGATGATACCTGTGCTCTGCAGGGTCCAATGTCAGTATTGCTTTCTCAGCTACGAAAGGGCAGTTTATATGTATGAACCGCCGTTCAGCACTTTTAGCTTATTAAAAAAATTAATTATTAAGAAATAAAATGTACTTGACTTAACCTGATAATGCCTTGATTAATTTATAATCACAGGAGGGCTTTTGGACAGTAGTGCCACCGCTTCAAATAGCCCCATGTCTAACTCAGTTGTCGCATATGGGGTGCAGGGTCACTAGGAGCAGTGTTTCAGGGATGCTGACAGATGGCTTGTTGCTCCTAAGGTGCTAACAACCTTTGACACGCAAAGCAGTCCACTGTCCACCCCTTCTGGTCTTTTTCCATTATGTAAAGCGGGATTTCATCATGTCTCGGAGTTATAAGGAGGAACTGCTACACTGACAGCTTCAGTGTACCAGATTCTGTTCTCCACCTGGACACTGCTTAGAGTGTGACAGTGTGGAATCCCACATGCCTTTCCCCACCGCAGCGGGAATGCCATGCACTCACATGTAAAAGTTGCCGTGCATGCTGTTTATACAAGACGAGCTTGTTGTTTGTCATTTTTCAGCTACCTCCCTTCTTCCAGGTCTGAGTTATTCCAGTAGGGGATTGTCTTCTGGCATCATAAATTACCCTGGTATTACAACAATGTTACAAAATGAATATAAACCGGTTTGTCTATTCCCGGTAATGATGTTAAAAAATTTTCCAGTCATTTTTTATTTAGTTCTTTTTAACATGATTTAGTGTTTTTTGCTTAGTATTTAGACTAAAAGAAGCTAATGAATCAGGCTTGTTTGCGTTGTTCTGCTCATTGCTGGTGTTTAGGGAATATTCATCATCTGTCTGTTATTGAATTCCGGCTCATCAGCCTTTCGTTTGACAGACAAGAGGCTGGCGTGTTAGTTGTTAGCATGGAGGCAGTGATGTTGAAAGGAGATCGCGCCTCTTGTATGTTGTCGTGTTTGTGTCAGCTCAGCCCTCCACCATAATCACCTACCCTCCTCCAGCCCCCTCTGGGCTCCTGTTTTCTCTTTGCCATTAAATTGTGAAATCTACTTACTGTGTTGCCAGCCTGATCCCACTCAAGCTGCGTAATCTCCTTGTAATAGAGTGTGAATACTGCCCAGCAATAAATCAGCACCTCATCAGTGCACTTTATTAAATATAGACACCAACAGACAGCTCTTAGTATATTCAATTTACAATCTGACGTAGGCTTCAACACAGGAGATAAAGATAGATTGAGCAATCAGGTGGATGCTGAGGCCTGAACCCAGGCGGGATAGTGGGAGGAAGGCAGAAAAGCTGCTGGGAGATTGAGATGGGTATATATCGGAGGCAGACAGGCCATCAGAGGTGCACACGGCCAAGAATGGGACATCTACCAGGCCAGCTGAGAGAAAGCTGGGTTTTTTTTATATTGACACACGAGAGGGGACATTCAGTATTATTATTATTATATTTGTTTAATCCAGTTGAATCTGTGTAAATTTAGTTAAAATTGTTAAACAGCAGCATCTGTAAGGAATTTAGATCTACTTTATGTGAAATACACATAATCATATATGCTGATGTGCCTATAAGTGATCATCAGCAGAGCGCCATCCCTCATTAAGCAATGTTACTTGATGGCAGCAAAGATAAATTATGTGTAATTATGGTGATGATTAAAGGCTGATTCATCCTGGTCTTAAGGGCTAAAAAGAGATATGTAAAGTCAGTATTGGCCAGTGGGACTCTGGGGAAGGCTAAAGACTTCTCTGCTAAGGTCAGGAGGTCATGGGGTGCAGATTAAAACAAGGGGATTACTGTATTTAAGGTTCCTCAGCCTCATAATGTTCACAGGCTGCTGGTCAAATCACCCATTTCCCAGCTACTTAAAATGGGATAATAGGCTGGTTATCAGGTGGAAGGAAGGCAGATAGGCAACACTCTTTAAAAGTGAGCACTACAGTAGAGCGATTCATTTTCAGTCATCAACCTCTTCTTCACCATGCCAATTTAGTTTGTATTGACATGTTTTTGTTCAATATAAAAACAGCATCCGTGTCATCAAATCAGTGTCCGGGGAAAGCTCGCAGCAAACCGAGCTGTTTGTGTTGTGCATGTGGCTGAATTTCAGGTCAAATTATTTATGTCAAACGCAGCAATTTATTACCAAGCTGCTATTGATTGGATCCTCCTGATGTTGTCATGTAAATTCAAGAAGAATCATGGTCTGCAGCTGGGAGTTACACACATACACAGATCCATGCAGATATGGCAGCACATACACACCGTTATGAAAGTGCTTAGAGCTGCTCTTCGTGTCTGTTGGCTTTATGTAGAAGGCGTCTCACTACCAAATGAGGAAAATCTGTTTAAATGAAAGGTGCATATATGTTCTCCATTGTCCTTTTTTTTTTTCTTTTAATCTGCTGTTTGAACTACAAAAAAAATCTTTGATATCAAATAAACTTATGGCAGTATGATCATTCACCCCAGTTAAAGGTAGGAGGGGAAATGTGCTGCACCTCTGGGGTCCTGTTAGGGGCAGTTTTACTTCAACTGGAGCCCAGAGAGCGCTTGACTTGGCTGAGGTGAGATTGCCGCTGGGCAGAAGTCTTCAGGGCCTGCTTGTCCTTTTGATAGCTGGCCTGATAGATCAGCTCCTGTCCAGCCAGAATTACTTTTTTCCTTTTTCTATCTCCCTCTTTTTTCCCCCCACATGCTTTGGTCCCTTTTTGCTCTTTTTCCTCCTTATCTCCCTTCTCTCTGGCCCATATCTTCTCTTCTCTTTTATCCTCATTTCTCTGCTTTTCTCTCTTGCCATCTTTTTTTCCTTTTCTCTCCCTCTCTCTGTCTGCTCTGTTGTCTGATTGAGGGTGAGTTACGAGGGGGCTGCAGCTGGAGGGGACTGCCGTGCCTCGTAATTACATCTCTTTTTATTACTCGCGCTAATGGCCCTCGGGTAGAGGGAAACAATAATAAATTAATAGAATATGAACTCCAGCTCAACAGAAATCTCCAGCATTTCATTTTGGACTGTCCTGTGCTCAGGCAGATGAAACCAGTGCTCTGATTAATATCTGTAAAGGCTTTGAGGCAGCAGTCTATGGGTTTGGGCTGCCCCCTTCTGCTCACAGCTGAGGTCTTTTGGGAAGATAAAGGAAGAGATAATGGTTTTGCTTCTGTTGTTGGTCTTTAGCGTGCTTGTTTTCACTTGATAATGATGCAGTGATGTAGCGCTGTATCTTTGCCACCTGTATTTATTCAACAGTTTTGTCCAGATTGATCTAAATTTTAGCAATGTTCATGTTACCAATGACTCCCAGGAATATTGAAAGAGAAAAATTCTTTGAAAGATGAAAAATCTACAGAACATCATTGTAATTATTACTGTCTCCTCAGTAAAAACACCTAAAGAGAAAACCTGGTGGTGCGCTCAGCAGTGGAGTGGAAAAGTCCCTTCAAGCGCACAGACAGGCTTCTCTGATTTGGTCAATATTGTGTCATGTCTGGTCAAACCCCACCAAGGCAGTGGGCTGGAAATGAAGATGTAAATATTGATATTTCATTAGAGGAAATCACCCACTCTGGCGGCACTTAACCGGGCCACCTTCAGAGTGCGGCGGCCGGAGCGCCGTGTGACCTGTGGAGTCGGGAAGTCACTTCATTACTCGATTAAATTGAGTGGAAAAAGGCGAGGCAACGACACAAGATCCCATTTGGAGCAATAATTTAGGCTTTGAAGAGAGGGGATGGAGCAGATGAAAAACACCACCTCTCCATCTCACAACACTGGATTAAATTCAAGGACTTTTAGCGTCAAAGGTAATTGTAGGCTGCTGGGCTGCATGTCTGCATATGGTTGAGAGGCGTCTGTTGTATCAGAGCAACTTTAAAGCCACTTCAGCAAGCCCTGAACAAGGCCTTCACACGAGCTGTCAAATCTGGGAGCAGCACTTTAGTTCCGCTTCAGTCCTCCTTGGCATTAAAAGGCTACATAAAGCCTCGCCTGTGATTGGGATGCCAACCTGATGCAGCAATCAACACCACGTCCATGCTTGCATGACAATTTCTCTCCGGCCAGTCCACATTCTGTCCAACATAATGGCTATGTATGCAGACAAGGAAATAACACAACAAAGCGTTTTAAGATGCTGTGTGGATAAGTGTAATGGCACAGACCTTTATGAAATGTGGCTTATTGCCTTCACTGATAATAGTCAAGTGTTTTGAGTGCTTACGGCACTTTGCTTTGTTGGTTCTAATTTAGACTCTGACCAGTCTACCCAGGACTTGTACCTTTCACTTACTACTCTTTTCTGCAGACTATTGATTCCCCTTCAAAATGTGAAGGCCTTCACATTCTGATCACAATCTGTTAATTAATGTATCCTCCAGCTCTTCCCTTGCCGTGGTCATCACCACGATAAGGGAAATTGAACACTCAGGTACTACGCTGCCTGCCTCTTCTGTCTGTCTGTCCCCCTCCTCCCTGTTTTTCTTTTCACTTTCTCTCACGCTTCCCCGTTTTGTCTCTCATTCTTCCCAAGCTGTATGCGCGTGTGCAAGTGTTTGCGGTGTCCCGGCAGGTGCAGATAAACATCAGACTGGTGGCTGCACCCTCGTAAGATCATTTATATTTAGGAGAGAATGTTTGATGTGGGTGCAGTGAGCGCCCTGGTCAATACTGTAATCTATCGCCTCTTAATCGCACAATTGCAGGTAGCATGGCAGCAGCAAACTTTTAAAAGCAATCATATTAATCAGGGGCGGAGCTAAAGAGCCTAATATGCTGTCAGAATGAGGTGCCTGCAGGGATGCTGTGCACAGGGGGAAGGGAAATAGGAGATGGAGCGGGGGAGAGTGTGTGGAGTGCATGCAGTTTATTGACAGCTAAAGGGTAGTATGAAGGGAAAACGCATGAGATGGCTATCCGGCTGTGTGTGCTTCGTCCTCTCTTTTTGGCTTAACTCTCCTTAATTTGTTTGAATTTCTCACAGCTCATCTGTGAAGGATCTAGTAGTTTGTTTTATTTAATGTTCTATTCTAAGCACATGTAGAGGTGTTGAAGAAGAAATGAGAGCAATTTGATGCGCCCGAGCCAATTTCAGCTCATCCAGCCGCTGCTGCAGATTGAGGCCCTGGGTTTATGCTGGTCTTCTGACTCAGTTTGAACCATGTGACCCCCCCTTCCTCCAGTATTGTGTGTACTTTTATGTCTATGGATTTATGTTCATACCTGATGTCATGATCTCGATGTACACATGTGTTTGTTTTCTGGGTTGACGCTTTTGTGTATCTGTGCACATACATGTGTGTTTGTCCACTCATCACCTCCTCCTGTTACACAGTGCATGCCATGTCCTCAACCCTTCCAATGAGAATGTGTCTCGGTGCTAATCCCCCTAACACCAATAGAAGAGTGACGGGATACAAGGGGTAACCACATGGCTTTGTGTATCCCAGACCTTTGCACCGATTTACTGTCCTCACTTACAGAAAAGCCCACTCAAGTACTCTGACATGAGCTTCAAAGAAGGCCCCCCTCTGTGCATTTAAAATTAGTCACACGCGCCTCAATCATGTTTGTTTTACTGATCAATCCAAAGAGCACATGATTCTTGTTCCTTTTAACTCTGACATGTTAAACTCGTAGAAGTTCTTCAATCATGAGACAGATTCAAGTACCTTATTATAGTTGTGTAAATATTTCTCTATGTCTATTCATTTTCACCATCTTGTGTCCTCACTGTCTTCACACCCAGGCTTCTCCACTCTCTCTCTGGGTGACCAGATGAGCCTTCTGCAGAGCGCCTGGATGGAGATCCTCATCCTCAGCATCGTGTTCCGCTCGTTGCCTTATGAAGACGAACTGGTATACGCAGAGGACTACATCATGGATGAAGAGCACTCACGGCTGACAGGCCTGCTCGACCTCTACGTCTCTATCCTACAGCTAGTCCGCAAATACAAGAAGCTGAAAGTGGAGAAGGAGGAGTTTGTAACCCTAAAAGCCATTGCCCTCGCCAACTCAGGTGGGCTGTTTTTAGCACACTGACACAAAATAACCAAATGTTGAATTAAGTAGGATTTATTGTCTGGTTATTTTCTATTTCTATCTCTGTTTAATGATGATACAAGAAGCATCTTGCGGGGTAATATTAATTATATTTGTTAATCAAAGCTTTTATTTAAAAAAAGAGAATTTGTATGATAATACACTTGTTTAGTTTAAGAATTTATATTCTTATGTTTTAAAAATTGCAGTAAATATTGTCTAATTTTTTAACAAAAATTAAACACTGCACTAAAATATCAAGAAAAAATTACTTAAGGCTTTATATACTTGTTGTCCAGAAGTATAAATTTCTTTAACCGCTCTAATAATAGGTAGTAAGGGTGAAGCTCTTATAAATTTAACTAATAAAACAATTTGAGTATTTGATGTATATATTTTAAAAAGTTGGCTCTAAAACCACCATAAACAACAAACAACCCAAAAACAGATTTTATCCAGCACGGTTTCAGAAATGCCATTTCTTAGTTTCACAGTGTAACCTTTAGTTTAGAGCATGCAATGATGAGATGAAAAGACGATAAGGCCAGTGCAGGAGCAAGAGGGATGGAGGAGTGAGCACTTTTTTTTTTTTTAATTGAACACCTTCCATGTTGTGGTTATTTCTCCATCGCTCCCTCCCCCTTTCCATCTCCATAACAGTAGCTGCAGGGCACAGCAGCCATGGGAGATAAATTTAGCATTTCATTAGGAGCACAGGGTCTGTCAATAAAATGTGTTAAGTCGAAAGAAATGAGTATCAGGGAGTGATAGGGCTCGTTTGTTTCTTTGCAAAGACGGCACGCTGCTATTGACAGGCACCTTTCGAGGAGGCCAGACCTGTCCCGCTTTGATCAATGCACGCCTGGGTCACCGGGCCACTTTCCCGTGTTTTGTCCGGGACTGAAAAAATGAAAATGCTGATGTCGGGACTTTGCTTTCAGACAGCAGAGCTTTTGGGAGGGAGTTGGGGGGGGTTGAGCAGAAATGGGGATTGAAGAGAGAAGAGGAGGAGGAGGTTGTCCAGAACGTTAGAACAAGGTCTCTGGGAGATCGCTCTCTCGGGAGCTCCTCTGTCTGACAGCTGTGAAAATTCATAGCGATTGATTTTGTAATTAGCAGTTTATCAATTGGATCGACGTGGGCTCACTGATGGATTGCAAGGAAATTGTTTCTTCAAAGTTGTTTTTTTTTCTCTACCCCTCCTCCAGTGACTCCAAGCTCCTTTTTCATTCCCATCTGTTGAGATGTCTCCATCTCTCTTTTTATTTTCTCCTCTTTTTTCCCCCTTTCTGCAAAACATTCCATTAAACCACAGTTCAGATCAGGTTTATTACAAAAATGTGTGTCCTTGTGCATGTGTTTGTAGCAAATACATCTGCTTCGGGTGTGAATGCAGGCTCTGTGAAAATAACAAGAGATAATTATGTCACACCACATCCTCCTCCAATTTTTTTTTTTGCCTTTTGTTCTTTCATCCTCCGTCTGTCAGCCCCCCTCCCATGTTCACTTTACAAAACGACCTACTTCATTTTACCACAGTGGATTTGAAAACCGTCAGGGTGAGAAATGTCTCAAGGTCTTGGGAATACAGTTGTTCCAGTCAATGAATTTGGGGCGAAGCCTGAAATCTGTTTTGCCTTTTATTGTCCCGTGTGGTAAAATATGCACTGCCAAGGTGAGACGAGTCATGCAGCCAATGACACGCTGTCTCCGGAGTGCGAGATGCCAGTTAACCAGTGAGAGAAGGTGTGCCCCCGGACTATCCCTGAGAGAAGCCGGGAGATGGAAACAGGGGCAGAAAACGGCAAAAGTGAGAGAGAACCGTGGTAACATGATGTGCAGTAGGATCAGTAGAAAAACACAGTGTAGCGAAACGTTATAGGAGCGAGGAACACCGGAGGGAAGCCAGACAGAAACTGCAGACTGCTTTAAAAATGGCCAGGAGGTGGTAGAGATTTGGGCAAAGGCATTTTGAAACCCAGTGTCACAATACAACAAAGCAAATTCAACCTTAATATGGACAAATATTATAGGAAGTTTAAACCTGCAAAGAAATCCAATGTGGTTTCAGGAATATAAATGACACCTTACTCTTGTTTGCAGTGTCCATTCCTTAAATGGAGTCTCACACTTTTTCCCATTTCTTTTCTCAGCCCCGATCTGTCCTTGTTTAATGTGCACTTATACTGTAGAAATTGGATGTCATTCAAAGCATTGTTACCAGAGGATAACCCTGATTTTCAGTTGAGCTGGTCAAGGGCCATCTGAATACTCCACCCAGTCTTGTGAAAAATAAATGGATAAAATAAAGATGCTTTCTTTTTCTTTTTATGATGTATTTTTATCTTGTCAGGAAGTGAGTTATACTGATAATGTGTTGTTTTACTTTTTTTACTTTACTGCTACTGACAAGAGCGGTAAAGATCAATCACGAGATTTAATTTTGTTGTTGAAAAATCCATTTCCCTCGTCTGCTGTTATATTACCACTGTCTCTGAGTGCAAACTATATTTCTTGCAAGTTCCCTCTTATATTTTTTTTCTAAATGTGAAAAATCCATCATGTTTTGCTCTGTGCTTTTGTCCCAGCAGACTCCATGCACATAGAGGACATGGAGGCAGTCCAGAAGCTTCAGGACGCTCTCCACGAGGCCCTGCAGGACTACGAGAGTAGCCAGCATCAGGAGGACCCACGACGGGCTGGCAAACTGCTCATGACCCTGCCCCTGCTGAGGCAGACAGCCACTAAGGCTGTGCAGCACTTTTACAGCATCAAGGTGCAGGGCAAGGTCCCCATGCACAAACTCTTTTTGGAAATGCTCGAGGCCAAGGTCTGATTGGAAGGAGGGAAAGAGGGAGGGCTTATTGGCCACGGCATCAGTGGAAGGCTGCATTAAGGAAACAAAGAGTGACACGAACCAATGCTGGAGGGTTCTCAGTAGAAGGAAGATGCCCACTGAGTGCACAGGACAGACATGGACATCTTCCTGGGACCCTGGGACACTAAATTAAAAAGGAGGGAAAAAATAACAATGAAGAAAAAAATAAATGCAAACATTGGTTGTTAGTATAAATATAAAAATGATGCAGATTAATTTAAAGTATATAAGAAAAACTATGTACAGTAATATTTTTTGTTTGTTCTTTTTGTTATTGTCAGTTATTATGCTGTACATGAAGGACATTTCTGCTCCTCAGCATCTTCAGAATAAGTAGTTGCCAGAACTTGATAATAAATAATGTTTTTTTTCCTTTTTTTTTTTTTTTAGAAAACTAAAAGTTTCTACAAAACTTTGTTCTGAAGAATGCATAGGTGTCAACAACCAGTGGAGGTGTCTGCTGACATACTTGTCTCACAGTTGTTTTTTTGCCTGGACTTGACCAGTACATGTAAATATTTATTATTTAGAAGGCTGAGTGTACAGTTCAAAGTCTGGTGAACTTGGTGGCCATTTTCTCTTGCTCTCCTCTGGAAAAAAAAAGAAAAAAAAAAAAAAACGAGGAAGGCCGCTCCCTAAATGTGAACTCTAATAAGTTTAATGTCCTTGGATATACCTCTCCAAAGCAGTAAGCAGTGTGATCTTTGTAGGTCTGTCTCAGACTGGAAGACTTGCTGGTCCCATGTTTAACCAAATTAGCATAGACAGGTAAAATAGTCAACCATTTTACACTGTAGTAACTCAGCAATAAAGGAAGCTAAAAGGAAGCTGGGTTAAATTCCTATCTTTCATGTGCTTTTTCAATGCTGCTGATGCTTAAAGACCATGCCTGTAAGTATGTCAGTCCCACCTGGTGGGATGCACCACTGTACCAGTTCCACACTTTTGTCCTCGCCTCAGATTTGGTCACCGGTTAAGCCTGTAGAAATTGCCGCTTGACATGCAAATAGATGACCTGATATAGCCTAGGTGAAAGATAATCAGCAGGTTCGGCGTGACGGTTTCAAAGGAATTATACCGAGTGGCAGAGGTCCATGAAATCCCTTGTTCAAACAATCAGAGGCCCATATGTCAACCGCTCTATTTTGGGCCGCTTTAAGCCTGTGGCAGAGTCATCCCACACAGAGGGAGCAAGGTGTCCAGCATCTGCTCTCACTATTTTAGCCACCTCCTGTCTTTTAATAGCTGTGCTTGCATTTACAGGGCCTCAACTAAACGGAGGTAAATGGCAGGTGGGGAGCAGGAGTGGTGGCACTTCACACTGGGTTTATTTTTACCCAGCAGGAGACTGTTGTCTGCGCAGCTTGCACTAGGAGTACAGTAAGCACGTGGAACACGTCTTCTTGACCTCATGTTGACACAGTAGCTGGTGCAGAGTAAAAAAACCCTTCCCACCGGCTACGAGGCAGGCAGGCAGGCATCTGTGAAGAGAATTCAGGATGCCCAAGCATGCACATGCGAATAGCTATGCAAGAAACAAAGTGTCAGCATGCCTCAAAGGGTAGCGACAACCCAAAAGTGTGACTGTACAGGGTGTGATCTCTAGGTGGGAGAAAGATCTCATGCTTCCTTCTGCCCGTGTTTGGGTTCATTAGCTGGGTGTGAATAATACTATTCAACAGAGCCACATGGCTGCTTTCTCCATCAGAGAGCATGTGTTGAAGAGGAAAGCTCATACGGCTGTGGGATTTTTATGTGATGTGATAAATTTTGCCTCTGTCACAACAATATGATACTGTGATCAAAGGAATCCCTGACATTGCATAGGGTCGAGTTGCCGCCATGCTTGTGAAATCAAAGGGTAGCAGTGTTCCAGCAGCCGGCATGCCTTTTTATACAACGGCCTGATTGGTCACTTAATAGAGGATGACTACCCTCTGCTACTCATCCTCCCATCCCCAACTTGAACTAGCCACTATCCAGTTAACAAGCTCCACTTTAGAGGAAGGCATTAGTTGTTTTACTGTTGTGCGATGCAACAGGGACCAATTCTGACTGAAACCATGCTAAAAGCATGCTTTTACTTGGATTTGGAAGAGTTTGTGTGCTATAAAGTGACATATTCTAAATCCCTCTAATCAGAATAATGTATCTTGTATATCAAAACTATAATAAATTTGCTCTTGTTTCAATAAAAGTGCAGCTAAAATTATAAAGTCTGCAAGAAATATTTATGAATAGAACTTTTTAGAAGCCCGAGATGATTAGCTAAAACAAATTGCAAAGAATTGAATCTTTTTTTTTTCTTTTGCCCTGCAATATGACACTGTGTTAAGTAAAAGACATGTCTTACATTACAAGCTGTGTCCACATGTGTACTGTAAATATCAGCATCAATACAGTAGGTTGCCGTAATACCATTGAAAATAAAAGTATGCAGCGCCCTGCTGACTACTACCTCATTAACATATTGTCAATATTTCTCTGAATCAACACTTTCTGCTCTATATTATTCGCACATCTGTGACATACCTGAGCCATCCATGTTTTTATTCTTCTGAGGAAAAGGGAAAAAAAGAAACTCTCCTCAGTGATCCTGCCAAAACATTTGTATTAGTAGTCACAGATCTTCTCTCCTTCATTCTTCACAGGTCTGTTTGTAAAGGTAAAGCATGCTTCATGTTGACCATACGACTTGGCCATCAGTGGGTGTGACTCCCATTTTGGTTTCTAAGCGGGTATGTGTTTATATGAACATCATTGTGTCAGAATTGGTCCCTTGATGACAAATTGCAGATGGAAGCAGGTGACTGATATCCTGCTTCAGTGCTACAAGTATTTATGGTGTGAAATATATCATTTGGCAATGGTGTACATTGATATCTGATCGTTGAATCACCAATATCTGTGTAACTTCTGTTTTGATTTTCAAAAAGGTAAAGGATCAATGAATTAAATACTCACTGAACTCTGATTCTTTCGTGTTTTACCTACTAACTTTGAAACACTAGCAGCTCTATGATGTTAGTAAAACACCTGAATGCTGAAGATCCACACACTCTTCAGTGAGTTTACAGTACCCCCCCAGTATAGTGTGTCTCGTTAGTTATTAATCCAACAGAGCAGCACTTAACCTAACCCTTTCTCCGCTTGGTGTAAATACCCTTGCTGTTCATTCATACAGACGAGCAGAACAAAGAGAAGATCAGAGATCCCAGAAGACAAGAGATCGGTGGCGGCAAGTGAGGCCAGCCACTGAGAGATTCACCCAGGCCACCCATCCATCCAGCAATCAACTACAGCCACTGCAGGGCCAGGGACTGTTGAAAATGGATCCGTCACAGGAAACAGGCAGACAGACACACTAACACTGATGACAGTGGGGGAAGTGAGGGGGCTGAAGCTCCATTATTTCAGGAAGCTGATATTCCAGGGAGTTAAAGTATTCCCTTCTCTATATAATTATAAGAGCCAATTTCCCTTTTTTGAAATAATGTCTTGCCAAGCAATTAATTGTAATAATCCTCTATGTGGAAACAATGGCATCACAAGACAGGAAAGGAGATGAAATGAGGATGAAAGGAAAGAATAAAGGAGATCTGAAAACTCACAAACTGCTTCTAAAGCACACTGATGCGTGAGGGCTGTGTTTTTAAAAGCAAATGTGCTCCTTGTTTCCCATGCAAATCATCCAGTTGGACCAGATATGGCCACCAATAAGTTTCTCACAGATACAGTAGCAAGGCAATCATTTACCTCCATTGACAGGTCAAAACACCTTTCATTAGAGTTACGAGGCATCTCATCAAGATGCGGCCCTGCTCACAGCTGTATGACTGCTGTGTATTGCTTAAGTGTGTTTCATTATTCCCAAAGCAGCGTTGATGATAGTGAGGGAAAGGATTACACGTCAGGGTGAATGATTGGGTTTGAACAGAGCTGCTGCATACACTTTGTATCAACCCAGAGCTCAAATTACACTTAGGTTGAAAACGGAGCACGTAAATGCCCAGGAGAGCTTGTGGCACAGAAATGAAGAGTGGGCCACCATCTTTCTCCTCCCGCTTCACTGTAACACACATGCACACACTTTTCATCTCTTTCCTTTGTCGAATTTTACTTTGACCCCCTACCCCTCCCACCTATCCATCCCTTCAGCTCCCTGCTCCTTCCTGCTTGTTTTGAGCCACAATCGTTCTTTATAGGCATTCTTATTGTTCCTCTGATTCTGTTATGTGTATTTATTGCTCCATTTGTGAAATTGGAGGCAGCGCTCGACAAGCCTATTACTATTCAATAACAGGAACTGGGCATTTTCACAACCAGAGCTATCAATGTCCCAGACAGAAACGTTACGTCACATCAATTTGAAAAGGCAGACAGTTTGTTATATTGTTGTTGTGTTTTATATTGGAGAAGAAAACTCCCCCATGTTGGCAGAAGAAACTCTGAATGCCAGCAGTCAACAGCACATCTGATCTTCAACAAAAGGACAATGTAATGGGCTCAAGAGTAGATCTATTTCCTAATAGATCCTGGTTACTGCTGTGCTGTACCTGTCCCACTAGCAGTTTCTGAGCCATGCATCCCCACACCTCTGACCCTACCCAAGTCTGATCAATAGGCTGTCAAAGTGCCTAGCAGGCACACAGGCCAGGCCATCTGAGATTTCGCCTTCTCATTGTCCATCTTCACTGTTTTAAGTGCATTTATCAGGTTACACTCCTGCACCACTTAATGCATGGATGAGCTGTCGTCCTCAAAAACCTAATAGCCATCAGCAGACCTTTGTCCCAGTTTGTCAAATTACTCTGGTTACATTTTCTTTTTTTTATCAGACCATTATACAATTATACAAAGAAAGGAGAAACGTGTATCATAAATGCATCTGAATTACCTGATCTACCTGATCTGATCTTCATTTGCTGAAGGCATCTGACAAAATACCTGGGACAGACATTGACACCCTTAAGTGACATGTGGATCAAAACACAGTTCAGGTGCATCAGGGTGTGCACAGCAGAAACAAAATTAACAGTTTTAACCACAGAAGAAAGCAAGCAAGACCACAAAATGCATCGTCCCAAAGGATGCAAAGAAAAGATGAGTTACAATGAGATACTGGTCCATAAATGGTCCAACAGAACTAAAATAAGGATGCATGTGCACTCTAACACTTTAAACACTATAGAAGCGAGTAATGAAGCGTGGAAAAAACACACAGATAACTGAATGTGAAGGGTTTTATTCCTTCATTTGAGATTTATTTACCCTACTGTATCTTTATCTGTGCTGCTCACTGATATGAAGCTGTGGGGGAGCAGAAATATTTCCATCTATCTGGCGAATGTATCTTCCTCCCCCCAACTAAAACACTGCTGTGAAAATGTGTGTGTGGGAAGAGTGTGTTTTTCTCCCAACTGTTTTATTGCCTCTGCCATGTATTCACATGTTCTTATGGGCTTTTCCAATTTAACCACTGGTTTGGAAATAATGAAGGGAGATAAGGAACATTGATAAGCATGAATACGTCCATCAATTGGAGAAAAACTAACACAGGGTGCTGTGTGCTCACTTCACAGGCATCTAACACAATTACAGCATTATTACTGAGTGTCAGGCAAGTGTTGTATTAAAACATTTGCCTTTTGTGAGTGTGCAGGTGTAATTAATGTGGGTTTTTAGGATGCAGCAGATGTAAGGGTTCATTAATTTTTCTTTCTTTTTATTACAAAATACTCCCTAGATATTCTTATGTTTTTATGAATAGAACATTTATTTATTTTAACCTGTGTGCCAGTCTGCTACTATTCTTGTTAGCTTAACCTGGGAATCACGGTGCTGAGTGTTTCCTAGGTTTCCAAGGAAATGCTCAGGCTGAACCCCAGAGAGAAGCCACAGATGGGCCTGACCTTTTCTGCGTGTCAAGCAAAGGTTAGAAATCTCTACTGGCCTTAAAGCAAATGCACTTGTTTGCCATTATGGAAGAGGCCCTTGCCTTTTTTTGAGCCAAAGACCAGGTCTGGTCCCAAGAGGGTTTCCCCTGATGGAATTCTTTCTCTCTGTGTTTACCCCCACACACTCTTTCTCTCTCTCACACACACACTCAGATAGACATTGAATCTACTGTCTTCACCACTGCTATAAAATTTAATTCAAGTGAGAGTCAGGCTCTCATGTATCAAACAAACCAAAGCAGGTGTGTTCTATAAGGATAAATTACATTTCATGTTATAAAATTTGCTGCATCATATTTTACATTACGGTGATGCTTATTGTCTCGCTCATGTAGGAGCTGAACAGGCAGTCAAACAGCCATGATGGGAGTGCATGTGAAGTGAGAAATAGATACATGATCAACCGCGTAAGACCTCAGCACGAGAATCGCCCATCCCTTATCCTCATATGAGATGTTCTATAGAAGTCTCATAAATATTGGTGGGGCCTATAGACATGTTGTACACCATATAACGTAAATGACTGCTCATAACTCACACATTTATATTCATAAATATGATTTTGTATTTAAAATATGACTCATAAAGTGTGATATATTGAAATTGACAGATCATATGTGATTCCTGAATTAAATATCAAATAGATCACATGTTTTATGTCCTTTTATTCTCCTTGCGTGAGAATGGAGCCTTGACCATGCAGGTAATTTACAGTGTTATGCGATGAGTGCAAAACATGCTGTAAATAAATAAGACTCGACCCATTTCATTTTAGGACAGTAGGGAGGTTAGCAGCAGCCCCTCCCTTTGTCTGCTGTCCCACTGAAGCGGTGATGTCCCTCCACTAGGTGCATCTGTATATCATCCAAAGAAGAGAGGACTGCAAATGGGGCAGCAAGCAACACTATGCAGTCCATTTGCTAATTTCAATATGGTGTCTGTCTGTGTGGGTATGGCCTTGGGCATGGCGGCAGCCCCCTCTTAGTTCGCCAGCGGTCCTCCATCCCCCCCCCATCCCAACCTACTGTCCTTTTGACCTTTCACTCAATCACGATCATGAACAGACCTCATTTGCACATATTGACACATTAAGATAAAATAAACATAAATCCCATCTGCTTTCCAAACTTAAACATTTCAGAAGAATAATTCAGGTAAAGGCTTGTTTTTTTTATAGGTACATTTTTTATAAAAGAAAATAAAAAAGAGGGGAACAATGCATTCAGTGTATAATTTCTATTATCTATTTGTTATGCATCTGCAGGCCCTTTAAGGACACTTTTCAGTGTAATTAACGCTCTCACTGAGCATGAATGTGCTCTATAGCTTGTCTCCTGGACATACGCTGCATATAGCTGCATTTGAATTGCTGTCATTTGCCATATAACTCTCTGTAGTGTTATGGCTATGATCATTGCCCAGCTGTACAGCGTGATACCAAATGAGCAAAACCAGTGCATTTTTATTCAAATCTTGTACTCCACATCCTGCCAGGAACAACCAAATGGCTTTCACTTACACACTTTTACAAATATTAAGAAATAAATTGTTTGAAATACACAAAAAAAACATACAAGAATGCCTCACATTGTCATTGTTTTGTCCTCACAGTCCAGCACATCTGACTGACTGCTATTTAAAGGTTTACTGGCCCACGAATAGTGATTAAAACATCTCCTGTGAAATGTTTTATGGTTGTTGCAGTTTGTGGATATCTATGTCTTCTCCCACCCTCCCTCTCATTTTATCTGTGTGCACGGGAGTAACACCATGTGTGTGAGAGAGGAATAGGTGTTAGAGCAGGGGCAGAGGGAATATTGCACAATCCTCTGTGCATTATTGTAATTAGATTTCCCAGGATAGCTCAATTAAGTCATTTTGCTCCAGGGAGCCGGTGGTTTGTGGTTTGACACTCACTCACAAGGGGTCCTGTGTGTTAAGTAAGGAAGAGAAACACAACTACAGTGGACACCAAGGCAAAAAGTTATACTTGGCTCAGTTTCCTACCTGAAATAGGCGGTGTGTTTGTATGCTTGCAGAAAAAGCCTGTGGAGCAGCTCAGCTTTTTGGATGCTGCTGCAGAATGAAAGACGGCACATTCACCCCAGGATGGCTTTGTTATGGGATGGCATGCATATTGTAATGAGAAGAGCTCCATCTATGGACCACCTGTTGAACTGCATTCATGATGAAAATCCCTAAATCCTGTTGGGAAGCTTGTTACTCCTGCTCCTATATGTTAGAAGAAACATTTGAGGGAGGTAAATAATTTCAAAGCTTTATTTTTTAGCTGCCACTGGATAAATCTGATGGACACCTGGCATTACTGTAAAGGTCAGCTTTAAAGGACTGTCCTGGTTTTCTGTGATTATTTATTTGTATGAATGGCAACAAACATGAATATGTTGGGAGGAATTGTGTGTCATCTGTGGTGACAAAGGGAGATTCAGCAGTTTTGATGATATGTGGTTACATTAACTGGTCTCAAGGCTGGTGCCGAGTTTAAATGCTCCAGTAACATTTCCTTTTATTTATATCCGCAGACCTTGGCTGAAATAAATGAGTTGAGACAAGTGTGAGGGGCTGATGTTACGAACAATTTCTTCTTGACATCGGGAAACGAGCATGTGCAAGACATTCAACTCTTTCACTGCCAGTGGCTGACAGACTGTCCCAGCTCGGCAGCAGGAGGCCCCTTAAAAAGATTCAATGTCGGCATCGACGTGAAAGTCGTTGTGTCATTATCTTAAATCTTAACTATCCAGCAGGATGAAAGTGTGATAGACAACCATATCTGTCAGGGGTCGGTAGGAGATGTTTTATTCTCTGTGTACAGTGAGTGCCCCTTTCACACGCTGAGATTAGCAGTCCCGACCAAGGAAGTCACTCTATAAGGGTCATTCTGCAGCCTGCCTGCGATTTACTGCCACTTTTAATATTCTGTCATAGTTAAAACTTTTATTGCCCTCTTTTATGACCATATCCTTATGTCTCATGCTTATGAACTTTTCTATGCAAATCACTCGCTTGAATCAAAAATGGAGCTGTGTGCTCTTTGTTTTCAGGCAGCTGAGACATCAAGAAAATCCGAGGCCTCTCATACCTTCATCATTGCAGCTGAAAGTCCATCTTTTCTAAATGTGCGTGGGCTGGCGGAGATGGATGGAAGGGGACAGCTGTAGAGACTAAACAAGCGGTGAAACAACCCCAAAAATTTGGACTTTAAAATGACATCTGTGTTTTCAACCAAAGTTTATTCACGTAGGAAGAAAAAGAAGAGAGTGAGCCCGCTGTGAGAACAAACAGCACATCCTGAGCTGGATGTAATGATTCTGTCTCATTTTTTTTTTCTCTGTAACACAGAACATGGACCCACAGGGGACTGGTTTCTCTGAGCTCAACATTTGTACTTGCTTCACCTTGCTGTATTTTCACACTCTTCTTGCTCCCTGATGACTGCCCTGTTCTTGTTTTCTCTTCCTTTGAGGCTTGACAGGCCAGCAGGCCTCTCAGAGAATGAGGGAAAAAGAAGATGTGCAAGGACACAGAGAGCCATACCTTGTTATTATGAATCATCTAACTAGCAATAAGAAGGAGGGAACTCCCAGTGGTCAGTATATCTTGATATTGTCCCATCATCACTGTGAATATGACTAATCAATACATTATTAATATGCACTGCAAGTATGTATGGACACAAGGGTCTTGGCGACTTCCTTGGTTGCTTTTTGTCTGCTTCGCCTTTGTCTCCCTACACACATGGACTTTTAATGATTTAATTGAGAAAGGTGCATCAAGGAGAGGTTACACCTGACCACATTGATGTGTGAGTGTGCAGGGGGCCTCTAAGTGCTTCTGAATGGTCCTAATGAGGGAAGCAAATGGAGACATAAAGAGGGAATGGGTACACTTTTCACTTCAGTCTGACATACCGTTGCTACCCCTCAAAGCCCTTGAGGGGGCATTTGTAGAGGGTACGACCATGCTTCAAATCCTCCTCCTCCTCCTCGGACTAATTGTTGAGGATATTGACCTTGGAAAAAAAGAGAAAATGAGGAAAGGAGGGAAAATTGGGTTATGGGAGGCTCACAGTTCAGGTGGGTTGCTTGACCGACACATAGAAGTTGTCCACACACATACACAAGCAGTTTCTGAGGTTTTTTGTAAGCATTTTAAAGGAAAAGGGTAGGGAAAAAGAAATGTAACTGAAAGACACCTTAATGAATAGGGCATCATAACATTGGAATCAATTGCGCTATCTTCTGGCCTCATTTTTCGCATGTTATTGATTAGCAGCACACACAGCAGTATTGGATCTATGTTAGGGAACGTGGGGGGTCTCATACACAAACAAGCCCATCCCCTGTCCCTTGCCCTGACCCTGATACACGTCAGACAAGTTCACCATCCCGTTCTTATTCAAGTCCCAGTCAATGAGTGTCGATACAGTGGATTGGTCAGGCGACAGGGCTGCTGAGGGAGTCGATGCAGAGCTGATAAGCAGCAAGAGGCTGCTTTGTTTTAGTAATGACGGCTTAAAACCAGCACCCATTGGCTCTTCTGTTAACCCACAACATAACCTCAAACAACACGCTTTCATCAATAACAAAGATGCAAACACAAACGGACCCTTTGTTCGCAGCGGTCACACACATCTTTAACTTCATACCTTCAGAATAATCCCCTCGTGTAATGTTTCACTTTGATTGCTCATTTTTATTTAAGGTTAAGGAAGGTTAGAAACCTCCAGTTTAACATCATTTGTGCTACATCATGTTCTAATTAGGGTGTTGTCATATTTATGTATTATCTCTTGTTATACAAACTCCATTGCAAGTTTTTTGTATGAATTTTTATTGTATGAATGGTGCCCTATAAATAAAGACTGATAGGATGACAGATTAAATAGAAAAATTGTCTTTAATTTTATTCCTAATGTTTATTGATAACATGTATCTATTTTCTTTTCAGTCAAATATGTATTTTTAGCTACTTTAAAACTCTGTATTGTCAAATAATTCCTCTCATATCAACAGTCTTGACTATTGATTGTCTGTATCAATAACAGGTTATAAAAACTAATGGAAAAGTATTATTTGTTAGCTAATTTTCCATTAAGAGTGAGTTTAAGATCCAAAATTAAAACAAAGAGGAAAAAAATTGGCTCGTCTGTGCTCTATTTAAATAATATAAGAACTGACTGATTTTTACAATGTCCTCATAGGTCAAAGGTTAGAAGGTTGCAGCTATTCATTTCTCAAAACTCATCATTGTAAAAGAAATTAGAGATCTTTAGGTTTGGAAGCACTAAAATCCTCCCTTTTTTTATTTTTCAAGCTGATTAATTGCCAGCTTAATGACATTTTATAATGTTACATTAACACTTTAACGATTTTATACTCTTGGTTCTGCATTGTAATATCCAAAGTTCATTAGAAGTAAATCACATCTCATTACTGATGGAGCTGTGGTTAGTGGAATTGTAATTCTGATTTATATCAAGCAAAGATATACGGTGTAGTGCAAAATTAGGGATGCTGATGCAAATGTCATGTCAGTAGCATCTAGAATGCACGTACTGTACAGCATCTGTGTAAGCATTCACATCACATCAGTTTTGGTGCACACACTGACATTTTAGGCAGCACATGAGACAGAAAAAGAATGGATGGAAGGGCAAAAGTCAGCACTTGTTGTGTTTCCTGCAGGGAGGTAGAAATGTATGTCAGTGTAGTCAGCAGAAATGACTGACACAGTTTACTTGTTGTGCAAATGTTTTCCCCATTTAGTTTCCAGGCATCTCAATAACATCCCTGCTGCAAAGTACATGTTTTGGCTGCATGTCCCTGTAAAATTACTTTGGTTTCCCCCCCAATACAAATATTATTTGTCATCTTTATCTGCCTTATATACTCTCACGTGCTGTCTTTATTTTACACCATGCAGACATCCTTAACAGATATTTGAAAACAATAAGATAATATAAATCACAACAGCGTAAAGACAACCACTGTGAAATATTTATTACACCAAGATGTGAGCTGCAGAAGAATAAAAGAATCATGTTTTCAATGGATCATTGCTCCTGTTAACATTAGGCATAAAAGGATGTTACCCCATTGATTTGACCACTTGCTGTGCTGTATGACTGCAAACAATAGCCTTTTACAAGAAAGCCCTCCTCCTCTCCCGTGGCAGGCTTTTTATAGTGTGACAGTTGCACTATACCTCTGCAATTACTTTTCAATTAGCACGATGAACATTTCCAACACTGCAGCACAATTATTTTATAGCCCAGTGTCTTAGCCCATTAATGGCGCTACCAACAGCACGGGAAGTGATAAACCATCTGGCCAGGCTCCCAAAGAGATAGAGCACACTTAATGGAGTGAAAAAGTAAAAGCAATTAATGTCACATTAATATAATGATAATAATGCCTTCCCTTGCAGCTCTGGCAGGCAGGGCAGGGGACTGGGACGGGCCTGTCATGAGCACTGCTCTGCTGAGGAAAGAAAATCTGCTGGGACTCCATACAGACCCAAACAAGGAGGGAAAACTTCAGGGCTGGGTGGGAATCATTTTCCAGATGAGGAAGAAAAATTTGAACGGGGACAAATCAACATAGTAGCAAGAATGTGCGTCATGGTTACTTCTTGTAATTGAGAAATGGGTTATAGGTTTAAAAAGTGATTCTAAGCTGCTTTTAACACAAAAAATATTGTAAAAGTGATGTATGTAAATTTTCTTGTGTCAGTTTGATAGTTTACATTATTAAAGATGGCATCGCCTGCCATATAGGTTAGCTTAATTTAGTGCATGTTGGTATGTTTGCCTGGGAATGCATGCATGTAAATGGATGGGGTGTGTCTGCATAAATAAGTGACCAGGTCTGCCTGTGCAGATGCTGAAAAACATTGTTGTGTGCTTAATTTTTATGTGGGCCTCAGTGTGTTTCTGTGTGTGTGTTTGGAAGTGCCTGTCTCACCAGTAGCTCTCCTGTCCTATCTCCTGACCCCTCTGTGTTCCTGCTGCCCTGCTCTGTTTGTGTTAATTCCTCTACATCTCCAGGGTGGCTTACATTAGAATATCTTAACCACTGGGCTGCATTAGCATAGTGTGATGGATGCTGCTGAATCTCCATGCCAGATAATGTCCACATTTTGCATTTTAAACTAAGCTACGCTATGGACGTGCTATCCATTTTCACAGGGGAAAATTAGGTCCTGGTGGGAGAGCGCCTGGCACTCTGTCATCCAAGGCAAAGCTCCCTGCTTGGGTTTTATGACACCTCTGGGGCACCATACAGAGACAGGTTGAGGGTCATTGTCTAGCATTGGTCAGCTGTGATGTCACATAAGCACTAAGTAAACTTGGGTGTCAGCGTACTCCACTTGGGAGATTTTTTCCCCCCTTTTTTTAAAAAAAAGCTTGCCAAAGTTGGGATGGAGTACTTATAGTTTTCAATATTCATGTGTTTCTGTATGCCCACCTGTCTGCCAATCTCCCTGCAGTACATGCTGTATTTCTTCTCATGGAGTAACTTTCAAGTGAAGTGTGATAAATTATGCATAATTTCCATTTTAATCCTTATAGTCCAGCAGACGTTTTGTGTGCATATGCCTGTGTGCAGACAGACTGCTTTGGCTGTGAGGGAGTGTTGATTTCCGTTACAAGACTGTCTCGGCCCCTGGCAGTTGATCAATAAGAATAAATCAGTAGGCTCCTTTATAAGACGTGAGATAGTTGTACATTTATAAGCTTCTTTATGAGATAAGATCTCAACACTCAAGCTTTCGTCATGCACACTGACACATTCACATGTCGTGGTCGTAAATGCTTATTAGGAAACAGATCAACAACGTGTCATACGTTGCCTCCGGTGGGATATTCCTCAGTAAATATCCATATACAGGTTATTATTTTTTATCTTTACTGAAAGCGATAACAGAATTCAGACGGATTTACCAAATGCCGTCTTTTGAATATGATTGTGTTGTAAAATAAATGAATGGGAAATGACATTGCTGTTGTTATTTGTGTTGCAGTACAACAGCTGAGAGGTGTGTTGTGTTAACATAACCCACATCGACAGACAGGCATGAAAGGCATTGCTGTATGGCCTAATAATTCTGTAATGTTCTGCTAATTATGTTTGACTAATTATGAATCTTTTATGTGGCAATATAAGCTGAGTGTTTCCCCTCCCATTGCAATATAAAGTTCTGGCTCTGCTTCATTGATCATGATTGGATACCAAGGCCTCTATTTTCTGTTTATTTCCTAATTAAATATTAGCTTTAACCATGCAGAGGTGAGAAGGGGGAGGGGGTAATTAAACCATTTCAGGCCTCTACCCATTGACTGCTCCAGGATGTGATCAAGTGAGACTCAAGCTTTAATTAGATGCTTGGACATTAGCGCTATTTATTTATTTATTTATTTTCCAGGTTAAGAAAACCAGACAGGATGCTTTCAACTCCAAGCACATTGACTTAGCTCAAATTACATCCGCCTTTAAGTAGTGGATTGATTGGGGAGGACTGGGCTGCCTTTACGATCTAAGTGTTTCTGAATAGAGCTGCTGCACATACCTCCTTTTCTCTCCTCTCACGTGCTCCATAAACAGAGCTCGTCGGGAATGGGGTGTGGAGTATGTGAAAAGAGATAATTTAACAACACACGTGTCGATGAAATAGAGGAGGCCAATGCTGTGGCAAAGACAGGATGTCTCAACACAGAGAAAAAGCAAGGGAAAGTGTGTGTAGGTGTAGGTGTGTGTGTGTGTGTGTGCATGTGGTGGTGGAGGGTTGGGTAGGGGGTTGTTGGAGGTAGAAAGCAAAGTGCCACTGCGCTCTGGTTCTTTTTCTCCACAGATGATGGATAGCAACAGTAGGGAGAACAAAACCAAGCATTCCTCATGCTGTCACCACAATGAAACAGGGACATAACAGGATTTGGTCACAATGCGAGCAGCGCACTTTAGAGAGATGCCTGGCCATCATGCCACTTCTACTGGAAGTCAAAGACTCCATCCATCATACATAACATCCCTTTAGCATTTGACTTGGGCTTGTGCTGCTGTCTTCCATGGGACTTCCCAGCCTAACTCACGAGTGTGTGTGATGAATTTATTTCATTGCCTATTGTTTTGCTGCTGTTGTGATTCCATTTAGGAGTGGGCTTTGAGAGGGCATGAAGAGCATTTGATGTACTTTCTGCAGTTGAAAAATAAGACTGAAAAAACTATATTTGGTTGGTTTAAGGATTATATAAGAAATAAAGCAGCATACAAAAAGATTGAACAGACCTGATTCAACCATTTAGAGCTAAATGAGCTGCCCTTTGATTTATTTTCCAAAGTTTTAAAATTAAAAACTTAATGTTTTGTGTTGACGTTCTGCAAATGTTAGAAATTTCCCTGCTGCAACACTTCACACGCATCAGACTTAATTAACAGACCTGTGCCGAACTTATGCTGCCTTCATGTTCTTTATATTTTCCACTTGTAAATAGGAAATTACAAGCTGTAGTAGTAAAATAAAAAATGGTGGACAGAAATGTTATAATAAGCTGCTACATGGGTAAAATAGTCCTGGACTTATTAATTCATCTGCTACATCAATAACAAGATGTATCAAAACTCAAACAGTAAGTGTGCCTTATTTTGTATGGATTATGAATCATATAGTAGCCTAATTTCAGGGATAAAATTAAACTAATGTTACTGCCATTAGTGTTGCTGGTGTAACAGACTGTAATTTAAATAACTGACCCTGGGTTTTGTTTTCTGAAGGATTTTTCAATTTCATCGCTGCTCTCCGCCATTTAGAAAGGTCAAATCCGACTTCTTCTCAGCAACTCGGGTATCAAAATAATCTTCGAGTTCTCGAGTTTGACCTCGGCAAGTGATACTTTCCATAATTCCCATAGGACATGAAGGCAGGGTTAACATCAAACTACGCATGTTTGCTAATTACCCATTGATCTGAGTCAGGTGTGTTGCAGGAGGGAAATGCCCAACACGTGCAGGACTGCAGCTCTCAAAGGCCGGAGTTGCCCATTACTTACAGGCTGTGTAGGTAACGGTAACTAGGACCAAACACTCTGCCGGCTGTTGTTGGGTGAAGAGAAACTTACACCCTAGACTAACAGACTTTAAAACCCAAACTTAGCTGACTTAACATGCATGTTCATGGACTTATGGAAGCCTGACTTGTCTTCCCAGTGAAAGCCCATGTAGGCTGAGATCTGAAGCAACGTTCTTGTTATGAGGCAACAGTGTCAACAATGTAACATCCATGTATTTCACACTTTATAGGAAGAGGCAACCCTTCCTAGGGCTTAAGTTGCTCACAAAGCAGGTAAGGGAAATGTTATAGGGACACTATTTTCAGACAGCACTTTTCATGTTTAAAGATGTAATTAAAAACAGCAACCAAATGGTTTAGGTGTAACTGATATAAAAGAAAAGACTAGAAACATTCCCAAATAGCTGATTCACAGAAACAGGAATCAAAACCCTGTTTTACTGGAAAAAAAGACTATTTTTGCTGACTTTGGAACAGTAGTGCCTACTTTCATAGTCTTCAGCAGGTATGGACAACGAGGAAATAAATGATTGGAGCAGTAGTGCTTTTTTTCTTACTTTTTTTTCTTTTTGAGAACCACACATTTTTCACAGTCATTTCCCTTTTCTACAAAGCTTTCCTTTGCTTGTGTTAGAAGATGGGCATTGAAAATACAAATTAAATACAATACAAATGTATAATAATGTAAAGCTTTAGGTAACAAATCCAGCATATAAATTACAGCTAGAAGATTAAATGTGGTTATGACTCACCTATTTTACTATTCATGATTTACATTCACCTTTATGTCACACGGCTTTTGCCCTTCACAAAACAACAAAGATTTTTAAACTGTTGTCTATGATACAAGCACATTTTTGGGAGTTTTGATCAGATGCAGCAAGCACATATTTTCCTTTTTTTTGGTTGACTTAATCAAATGTGGACATTTGAGTCTCACACAAAGAGCTTGAGACAGAGACAGTTCACTCCACAAGCCACAGTTGATGATGTTACCATGAAAAAGATTAACCTTACAATGCACATTCTAACTGCAAATGGATGATTCATTCATTTACTATCCGCTACAAAAGTAATAAAAGCTGTTATAAGAGCTTCTTCTGCATCTTTTTTCATTAGCGCTGTAAAGTTTTAAATTTGGTCTTTTTACAACTTGTTTTATTTATTCCTGCTCTGCTGGTTCACTGTTGATAAGACTGCTTTTACCTCGAGGAAGTGCGGCACTGGCACCCCACCCTGTGTCCAGAGTTAAAAGATCAGCTCTATCTATAGCGGTGGGCTGTGTTGCTGTCTGTAACATTGCTTTTGACTGGCTGGTATCGGGTGATAAACCTAATGGTGCAATGTTCCTGTATGGGATAATATGAATGTTGGGCTGTGAGGAGCAGCAGTGGGTTGGGGGTGGCTAGAATATGAGGGATTGGAGGAGGGGAGTGTTGAAGGGGGAGTTGCATTCTCAAAATTAAAAGTTGTAGCCTATTAGTCTGTGTTTGGTAGCTGAGCACGCGTCCATGCCTAGTATGGCTACTAATAGGAAAAGATGTGTGGAAGTGTATGATTTATGGTTGCATGCAGGCAGGGGTGGAATAATTTGGTGCAGAACGGGTACTTACTGAACGGCAACAACTCGGCTACTTATCCGTACTTTCTGGTGATAAATTAGCTCTTGTTTAAAGTAGCTGGAGGCCCATTTTTCATTTTGATTACTACACTTGATATCTCTTTCTTTCTTACTCTCTCTTTGTCAGCAGTGGTTTGTAGCATTTTTTGTATACGGTTTAATATATTGTAGATATGTGTGTATTCAGCCACTGGCCCTTCACCCCTCTCTGACTACACACTGCAGCAGAGACCCATGTAAAAACAAGCTATAGTGTTAATTGTGAAGAGACCCAATGTGGCCAGAGTGACATGGCTTTTCTCATTGACCGTGAGCTGTCCTGCTGCCAGCTGGAAGAAGGGCTTCTGTCAATCAGCTGCATACCCCTGATGGGACCTTCTCCTGTTCAGACAAGGTTCCCATTGATCCCTCTGTCACCCTTCTGACAGGAAGCAGCTTCAGAGGGGGGAAATAAGCAGGTGAAATATTAAGTTATAAGTCAGCATCTAATCAATAAACAAAGCCAAAAGGAGCAGTAGGGCCAAGTCCCTGTAGTGGGAGCCTCACTAGCCAGGGGGTAATGCGATTGAGGTCTGTGGATCACCCCAAAGACCCGCAGGCAAAGCCTAAACTACTTCCCAGCTCCCTGACTGGGCCATCACATTGGGTCCACAGCCAAGTCCTGCAGCATTAGCTGGCATCCGCGCTTATTGTCCTCTGTTTGGCACTGCCACCATGTCTGCGCCCAGGCAGAGCTGGACTCTCTACAAACGGCATAAATAAAACATATGAAAGCTGTAATGAGAAAACAGCTGCAGAGCCAACAGAGTCAGAGTTCAGTCTCCATTGATATACACAGACCGACAGCTCCAAAGGAGTCCAGTGCAATTACAACAGAAAGCTGCAGATCCAACAGCTCCACCTTTGGTTTTCACTGAGTGTTGCAGTGTGCCATTGATCACATGTCTGCCTGTGTCTCAAGTCCATTGTCCTGAGTAGCTTGCTTCAATTGGTGAGTCTCTGGCCCTGAGGTTGAATAGGTTGGCAGGTGTCAGCAGTTATCTTGGCTTGTTCTCTGTGGACAGGACAACTGAGGAGGTGGAGCTGAGCTCCTGTCAGCCCCCTCTCTGTTAGGCCCGGAGGGGCAGGGGCATGGGGGCAGTAGGTTAGCTCAGAGAGAAGGCTTCTCTCCTGCAGGGCTGTATCTCCAGGGCCAGATCCTCTAGCCCGCTTTTCACTTCCCTCCATGCTTGTTCTTCTGACTGACAGCTATCTTCCAGCTGCGGGACATGCACTCCAGCAACCCACTGCTGATAAAATGTTAATGTAATTAACAGATAATGGCTGTTGTTTTTAGCTGTCAATACTCGGACTGGGAAGGGATAAAGGATTGAAGCGACACAAAGTCACATTCAGATATCTGCCAACCATTGTAGAATTCAATTATTTCAGCAACGCTACCCCCCACCTGTCCTCAGCTGCTAACCTCCACAACACCATCACAGTGCCCCCGACTCTTTTTTTTATTGCACAGACACACACATCAGATTGTTTTTATGTGATATTGGCAGCATTTTCACTGCTATAGTCACAGGGTTATGTGCCTATGGTCAGCTATAGTATGAACCTTTTCATATTCAACCACATTTTCTTGCTTGCAGCTTTTGTATCATAAATCATATGACTTCGGAAGGCAGCCACGGGCCTCCTCTTACCTTGGACAGCATGTCTGACACAAACAAACCTGGCCAGCCAGCTTGCAACAAGACAAATGTATTTATATTTGTAACCAAAAGCACAACGCCTATCAGGACATGGTCAGTGCTGCTTTGGACATCTCCTGCCTGACTATTCTGGTATTTTAATAAGTATCCAGCCCAAACAAGATTAGGTGCTTCTAGTTTACGAAATGTCAGTGAAGGCAGTGCTATCACTCATAATAAATGGGCTCATGCAAACTGTGGAGTTTTTGCCATGCATAAGAGCTTGTTTGGTGTGCACCACAGTGATGCTGTATGCTGATATGCAATTATTCTAAAGAGTATCAAAGTTCAGGTGTGAGTCTGCCATCTTGCTGTAGCAGTGGGGGAAGCTCTGAACAGCTACAGATTACCAAAAGAATATTCTATGAATAAAGAAGGAAAAAAAAACTTGTGACGATAACGGGAGCCTGAGAGTATGATAAAATACATTCTATAATGGATGGTTCTCCCCGTATTCATATTTTGTTTGTGGTCCAGCTGTATGGCTGATGTGAGTGATAACACTGTAGTCTTACCTTTAACTAAATTTACTTCTAACAATGTCAGACTGCAACTTTGATCAGTCCATCTCAAGTGTTTGTGCTTCCGCTCCCAATTAACCCAGTTTGTATGTGCTAATGACACCTAATTATCATTTGTGTAACAAGATTGCTCTCATTGCCATAATGAGAAAAACTCCTTCAAATGTTTTACCACTTACAAGCTGCTTTCTGCTGTTATTAGCAGTATGTTTATGCAATCACATCTAATTGAAGTGTTAATTAAATCAGGAATACCATTTTGCTGAACAAAGCCACTGAGTAGTGGGAGTTTAAAGCTAAATCTAAGAGCCTAAACACCTCTTTCTTCTCTAATCGTGACTGTGGAAATCACTCCTCACTTCACACACACACACACACACACACACACACACACAAACAGTAACAGAGATCGTCTCACCAGTTTCCTGCAGCATGCAAAGGAAGGGGAATCAGAGATGATTGGGACTTTTTTTGGCTAGTAAAATCAGGCAACTCCCCTTCCTAAATAAAAAACAACCCAACAATAGTTTTCATGCACACAAAGGTGGAAGGGCAACTGGTTCTTGACCTTGTCCATTCAATATCTATTCTAGTGTGTTATATCGCAAGAAGGAAAAAAAGGAAATATTCATGGAATAAAGTCAGATACATAAAAAGTATGGTAATAAATTCTTATTTATGCTATTTAGCTGAGCCAACTACATGTCTATTAAATATAATATTTTTATAAATATTATATTATTATATAAACATTGATGTTAAAATAATTAATTACATGTTTTGTTTTCACAAGGCTTTTTGCTAAACATATGAGTTAAATGTCATAAGCAAAAACATTTAAACGAGTATTACCTTAAAGTCTTTAATTAAAAAAAGACTAAGAAAGACTTTTAACTGTTTCCATGGCTGCCATGATTCAAACTCTACATCTTTAGTGCTAGTTTCTTGTGGTCATCTTGTTATACTCTAAACTATGTTTCTTTATATTCTGGGAACAAATTGAAGCATTTCTGTCAAATGAAATGACCAAGTTACATTTCAAATGTTGCACTAAAGCAAAAATAGAGTAACTAGACCTAGAAATAAACATATGCAAAGAAAAATATTAAATAAAATATGGAACTTTTTGACTTTCTCCTTTCCCAATGCTCATAAAAAACTGAACCATAATGAACAGAAAACAGAGCTGTTTGAGAAGACCCACACAAACATGCAGAGGATGTACACAACATCCGTGAGGAATAAAAGCTAACCTTTGCATTAAGATACATTTCATACACAGTTTGCATGTATGAGGTCTTTTAAAGTGTTGATAAATCATTTAGACCTTAGAAATTCTCTTATTTAAAAAATCATATGTATAATCATGTTACCATTTACTTTCCATTGATATCCTCCAAGGTGGTATCAATGCTCTTTGCAGCTTGCATTGAACAAAGTTCCTCTGGTAAATTGATAAAAGCTACAATTAGATGCATTGTTCACGTATGAGTTTCCTGTATGCAGAGACAATGACTTCAATTAGAGAGAACTCTGTATTTTAGTTAGTGTTGCCTAGTGTGCATACTGATTCACTGCCCCTGCTCTCACTTTCCTCTGGCTCAGCAGGATGATCCATTTCTCTCCTTTGTCTTTACGTTCCTTTCCTCCGCCTCTTTTCATACCCCAGTCATTATGTGTCTCCCTCTTCTCTCATCCTGCTCCTGAACAGGACCCATTGGCCCTGATTAATCTGCTGCATTTGACTTAATGAGAGGTCATTCACATATCTGATCGCAATGGCTGCAGGAATCGATGATAGATGGCCACTTGGCAGAAATACCGAGGTGTTGGAGGAAAAAAACAGAAATTCAATTTGTTAGGTCTTTATTAGATATTCCCCTTCTGTACTGTGTACCTGAGTGTATTGAATCCCTGTGAGTAAAATATCTGTGCAAACTTTGAAAAGTAACTACGATCACTTCTTTCCACACTCTTTTGGCGTTAACAGTCAATGCCTGTAAGACAAGTATCTCAAGTGTGCTATTTAAATTCTCAGTGCAACACTCAAGAGTTAGATGAGGTGTTGTGACTGAAGTGTGTGTTTGTGTGTGTTAAGATTAAGTACACAATAGGTCGTTCAATAATATATCTTTGTGATCCACCCTTCTACAAAGAGACATATATAGCAGGTCTTGGTCCACACACAGAGAAAAACCTTCAGTTAGGAGATTATGAATTGATTTCTTCCGCCCTGTAAAGCCCATGTCTTCCTTTGTGGATGCAGTAATGTGTCCACTTGACCTTTCTTAGTGAGCTCCTTTCTGGTGAATTGACTCCTAAGTGTTTGGCTCTGGCCTTTTCAGCACCATGGGTGTCCTCCATCTGCAGGGTGGCCTGGCTGGCAGACATCAGCAGCCTGTCAGGCTCATCATGCTCACCACAAATGCAAACTCTCCTTCTCGTACAAACAGCCGTGTTTGTGCAAACTACAGACACATAACAGAGAAGGTCTTGTTCCCATCAAAAGGACTAGTGCATCTGTACTTTTGTCAGAGTCAAAACAAGGGTGATGAAATGCAAAACCTTTCATAAGTTTGACATCACTTGTGCTTTGTTGACCTACACCTTGTGTAGCTCTTAAACTGCACTGTAAATATAATTCTACACAACATACTTAATATATGATGTAGTCTACAGTGAGATGTGTATTGTGTTTCCTGGTCTTTGTCCAAGTGGCATCTCTGCTCTGTGGAGTGTAGTGGCAATGAGAATGGTCAGTGACACTAAGGTCCCAGGCATCTGAACTAGCATCTGTTGTGGATGGGAGCTGCACAGCGGCCACCCTGTCCTCATTGTTGGCCTGACACCATCCCACACCATCCACTGTCTGTCACACCAAGCACCATGCAAAGTTAATTGTGAACTAGAGTAGCGCATTGGGGCTCTCTCGCTAAGCAGCCCCTAATGACAGGCAGAAAGACAGCTACACATGTTCGCTGGCTCTCCCTCTGGAGGAGGCTACAGATAGCGCTCCGGCACAGACACTGACCTGTCACGGCGCTGTCAGCAACCAGCCTGTCAGCCACGCAGCCCAGCACGCAGCCTAGCTATCCCAGGTGCTCTGCTGACAATCTCCGCACCCTGTTCTGTCGACTTCTCTGCCAGGCCTGCTGCTGCTAAGAATCATTAACGCTTTTATTCAAAGCATCCTCGGCCACTTCATAATAAACACAACTCAGTATGCGTGGGACAGAAGGAAACAGTATTTTTTATGCTTTGAATGGTTGTTTAGAGTCTCTTACTGCTTACACTGTTAAGTCATCTTGTACTAATACATTTTTAGAAAAGTAACTGCTTTGTTCCACTTGGTCTCCCTTGTTAAGATGGCTCTTGAGGTGTGCATTTTGTGTTTATAGAGGATTCTCCTGGTAGTGTAACCGCGCTCAGCACAGACGTATGGAACACATGCGCTAATATCTCCTCATAGGAGCCCAAATGAGCCATTACAGGAGCTAATCTGACAGGCACACTGCATTCAGTTCCCCATCTGCCAGCCGCAGTGCTGAGAGCCACAGTTTGTTCCTCCTGACTGCAGAACTGGATGGGCCAGATGGAAAACACACTACTTCAGAAACAACCTACTGAGCATGGATGCTGGGAGATGAAGAGAGAAAGAGGACAACTGGGAACATGGTCGCATCTCGGATGAATCACCTGGTTATGGCTTAAGCAACATCCAATAAAGAGCTTTCATTTATCAGGATGTGGGAAATTCTTTAGAAAGCTATATTGCATCTACTTGGGCATGTTGACCCTTAGTCCTTTCTTCCATGCAGTTTCTTCCTCACCCTTAAACCACTGAGATCAGTAGGAGAAAAAAATGGAGGGAACAAAGGGGCAATATAAGTTCTACCTCATGGGGAAGAAGACATATAACATTAATGGTATCCGTTAACATCTCCTTAACCCCAATACCCCTTGCTTTCAGAACCCACCCCCACCCTCTTCTTCTCCCCCTGCAGCCAACCGCAACCCACTTATAGTCCCACCACAGTACCCTCAACCTCCACCCCCTCAAGCTCCACTCCCTGGGGGCCTGTTTGTTTCCCTGCCAGGGGCACAGGCGGCGGAACACTGATGAGGTGCTCAGGCCACCGTGAAATGCGCCATAACCTGCCAGTGCAGAGGCCTGGTGAGATTGCCGTATTTACTTTTTAATCTGGCCGCCTTAATACATGCGATAAAAACTTTGTCACATTAGATGGTGACAGATGGGCCCGGAGATGTTATTACTAGTCTGGGGAGGGAGGGTGTCAGGAGGAGTGGGTGAGGACTGGGGAGCAAAAGTGGTAGTAGGGGGGGTAACAGAGAGAGAAGCAATGCCCCCCAATCACGATAATTTTTCATCATCCCAATTACATTGTTGAGTACATCACGGCGGTGGCATGTGCACACCCAGTTCTGCTGCTGGGAAAGGAGCACAGCACAGAGACATAAATAAAGATAAAACGAGGTGCCCTAGGTCTTCTATCCCGCCGACTATTCCTCTGCCATCTCTCCAAACTGATGGAGGCCCTGTTTAAATGAAGGCTAAATCTTATTTAGATAAGAGAACTGAACTGCTGCCCAGGATGAGAGCGTCATTGTTTGTTACTGATGGCTGGAAAGCTGGGGCGGATGCTGTGTGGGGGGAGGCTGGGAGAAAGTGGCTGCTCTTTGCATGTTGTTATGCTTTAAGAGAGATTGAATGTTGTTTTTGTGTTTGCAAGAGTGCAGGCATACAGACCACATGACGAGAGTATCTGTCACAATACAGACAGACAGGTATAGTTTTTGTTTTCTAAGTGCGCATTTGTGAAGTCACTTCTTTGGTAATAAAATTGCATTGCTGTATTTCTGCCATTTCCTCTCTGGGGGCTCTCAGGATGTGTATTGTATTAAATGCAATATCAAAATAGGCTTTAGCTGTTGTTTAAATGTTCTTTTTATGGCTGAACATCAACATGTGTTTCATAGTGTGTATTTGTTGCACAATAACTTGCTTGCACCACTGAACAGCGCTCAGCTGCCTCAAGCTGCACAAGTTTAGTGACTGTTTTCCTTTTTAATTGTCGTGGAAATTAAATAAGAGTGTTTGTGACGTGAATATTGGAGGTAATGATAGCTTGAGAGCAGCTGGGAAGCTACGGGCCTGGGTGTGCATCATTAGGAGCTCAGAGGCTCCCAGGCTCCACGCTAGCGTAAGCTGCTAATGAAAAGAATGTAGTCACAGATCTCATTTTTCAGGCAATTCTTGTGTAAACTGGAGATTTTCCAGTGTATGCACAGTGGAACATGGGCCCCACATAAATCACACAGGCTGGCTGTCTCCAGTGAGAGAAAGAGGGGGTTTCGAGCACATGCTAACCATACAGACATATGCTCCAGGAAACTGGAAATCTGCAATGGCACAGCTAGAGGGAGAGCCACTCACAGCACCTACACCTGTCTGTCCCTCCGCTCACTGCTCCCCATCTAGTCTAGCTCTCTTTCCATTTACACAGTGCTGTCCGACAACCCAACCCCCATCCTCCCCCTGAACACACCCCTCTCTAACATTCCCTCCTACCCCCAGGCAAACCAACCAGCAATGCCTGCATGCAAGCCATTGAAATGGGTCATTTTTTAATTAAATACAATATTAATTACTGCGAGCATCATTACCGATATGTGAGATTTGACTAATTAGTGTAATAGTTTTGGAGTCACGCTCATTAAATATGAAAATTACAGCAGTAGAAAGGATTGGTTCCATGATCAATCTTGTATGGACAGAGAGGAAATGATTTAGAGAATAGCTTTTATTGTACAATTAACTCCATTACAACCTGCCAGACAAGAATAAAGAGAGTGGGGAATTTGGTCGGTGTTTCACACAATTGCTGCCTTCGGGTGCTGGCTCTTGCTCTTTTTCAAATGCAATCTTTTGCCTGTAAGTACATGAGACACTTGCCAAAGCATACAATATCCTCCAGAGAAGCCTTCAGTCTCATCCCCAACTAAATTAGGACAGCTGCTAAATGGAAGACTTGTTGATCTCTTTTTGATACCCTCAGAGTTTATTTTACTGAAGTCTGGCAGATTTACACTTAAAGGGGTTGAAATATTCTGGGGTGTGATGATGATTTTTGTAAGGTTTTATCTTATAAAAAAATATCTTGTATTTTATTGTAAAAAACAGTTGCTGGCACAGAAATGTGACCCTGAAAGAAGATATCAATGGCATGAAAAACAGATTACTATGCAAACACACTGTTGTAGTAAAAGAAGATTCCTCATGCTAGAAATGCATTATGGATGGCCTCCAAGGTGGCCTGTGGGTACTGAGCTGTTATTTGCGTGCATCAGGGTCTCTTTCCAGTGCTCTGGTAAACACATTGCATAGGACCAGAGCCAGTGCATAAGAGCTGAACAGAGCTCCTCTATGCCCTCAACGTGTGTACTGCTAAACACTGAGCAACAAAAATTGGCCCTTTTGCTGGAGTGGTTTTTGTGTGTTTAGCATATCAAAGCTGTGAAAATAACCATGTTTGCATTGCCTCTTCTCTTTCCAGGTGTTTTATCATATCTGGGCCCTCAGACTGAATGGCACGAGTTGTGTGTGTTGATCAATAGCATCTGGGTAAGGGGAACACCCCTGGTTGGCACTGCAAAAGTGTTAGTTTCAGTGGAGGTGATGACAGCTTTTGCTAAATAAATAAATCACAAAATGGATTCAAATTATACTTATTTTTAGACTATTGTGAAATGTTAACAGATAAATACAATCAGGTACATTCTTGTTATTGTTCCTAAATAAATTATTAAAATAGTCATTAACATGATAAATGACTTTTTTATCAGGGATTTTAAAAATGTATGCTAGTCACAGATCATTTCTAATGAATTAGTAAAAATTAACTATTTAAATATTTGCATTATAAAATGTTTTTTGTACATTTTTCCAATTTTTTGACACCACTTTGAATGAATTCTCTCAGTGAAACTGTTCATTGCTTATGACCTTGTATCATGAATGTCTTTGTGAATCTCTTGTATGTACATAAACATTTCTTCATCTTTGAATATATGCAATAATCCTATCTCCAGCCACATGAATACTGGCCCTCCATATTATTGTAATGCTAACCTCCAGACTGCATGCCTGATAGCCAATACTTTATCACAGCTTTGCCTTTTTTATGGGTCTGGTGTCTCTTTAAAATGATTGCCCCTGTTTTGATCTGATTAATTTTGTGTGAGCACAAACAATTACTTTTCATCTTTATCTGCTCAGGAATCACCCTTTTTTATGGGCATCATTTATTACAAGTGGACAGCTACTTGTTTATTAGAATTTCAAGCAGCCTATCACTGCTGAGATCTCCCGCGGCCTATATTTACATTTCGACTTCGGCTAAACAGGTATGACAAACACATATAGCCGAGGGCCAGCCATGGCCACACTTCATTTTCATATTGCCACCTCCCAGGCCAGACGGACCGGACTTAATGTAAAACTTCCTGACGTGGCGGCAGAAGGTGCAAAGCAGGAGGGGGAGAAAAGGAGAGAGAAACCAAATGAAAAAGGAATCAAGTGGGAGAAAGATGGAGGAGAAGAAGGAGGTGGGGTGGTGTGAGCAGGTTGACTGAGTATGTATTTGAGCTTTCAGGTGAGTGTCCATCATTTGGGGAAAGAGGATGAGTTCACGGCCTCTGAAATCCATCCATGGCAAGGGGTCTTCACAGTGAATATAAATATATGTGTGTGAGCCACGGCCAGGGCCACTCTTGACAAGCCAACAGCTGTTAATTATGAATTGGCCTGCAGAGAGGGAGACAGGCAAGTGAATATGCAGAGCTGAAGGAGTGTGCAGAGCCCATGCAACACAAGTGTCAGACCCCCACTGCACCTGGAGTAGCAAGGGTTGACCTGGGTGTCAATCACTACTTCCGTCCAAGCAACAGGATGGGTAATACTTGGAATAAACCCAAAAAAGCTGCTATTTGACTCACATAGAAATAAACTTTCTTATATCATTGCTAAAGAAAAGAGAAAGCAAATTTAGTCCTTTTCTGGCAAATTTCAAAATACTAAAAGCGGCGCAGAAATGCTGCAGTTATATGTATATACTTAAACCACAAAGTAAACCACCAGTTGAGCCCTTACAGCAACTAACAATGACGATTTGCATCATGAATCAAGATTATGGTAAATTTTGTGATAATGTGTGAAATAGTGTGCTGTTTTCTCTGCTCATCTCATGTGTTTAAAAAACAGTGAATTAAATTAGGTGAAGGTTTTAGAATAAAACTCAAGACTCAAGACGCATTAAATCATTTATTTACAAAGATCACATGCACATTATCAACCAACCTAGCACCAAAGTTGTAAAATTCAATCACTGCAGAAGCTGCAACCGTCCACCTGTCAGCTCCTGCTCCATCCTTCTGTCACATGTGAACAAGATCCCAAAGTATTTGAACTCCTCAACTTGTGGTAGGACCATATTCCTAACCCGGAGAGAAAACACCACATGTTTCCAGTAAAGGATATTGACCTTTAATTGAGAGGTGCTGATTCCCATCTTAGCTGCAACACACCAGTGAGATCAAGCTTGATGAATCCAACAGAACTACAATAGCGGAGACCTGCTGTCACAAAACCAAATTCCCATTACACATCTGTCATGCCAGAAATTCTGTTCATAAAAGTTGTGACAATGACAAAGGGCAGTCTAACCCTCTTAGGAAACAATTATTACTGCCAGCAATGTGGACTTAACTCTGGCACT
>JBAMHV010000021.1:8573136-8584422 GCA_037177535.1 Pseudomugil gertrudae | reverse complement strand
CACTGCAGAAGCTGCAACCGTCCACCTGTCAGCTCCTGCTCCATCCTTCTGTCACATGTGAACAAGATCCCAAAGTACTTGAACTCCTCAACTTGTGGTAGGACCATATTCCTAACCCGGAGAGAAAACACCACATTTTTCCAGTAGAGGATGATGGCCTTGAATTGAGAGGTGCTGATTCCCATCTTAGCTGCAACACACCAGTAAGATCAAGCTTGATGAATCCAACAGAACTACAGAACTACCTGCTGTCACAAAACCAAATTCCCATTACACATCTGCCATGCCAGAAATTCTGTTCATAAAAGTTATGACAATGACAAAGGGCAGTCTAACCCTCTTAGGAAACAATTATTACTGCCAGCAATGTGGACTTAACTCTGGCACTGGTGGTATATGAACCATACAGCTCAAACAAGAGGGCCTAGTACCATATAAGAGACCCTAGGAGATGTTTGCACACATTTCTCAGGTCCATAATCACATGTACACTGGTTGGACAAACTTCCACGCCCCTGTCCCCCTTGGTTCAATGTCCCACATCCATGACAAAAAACAACACTGATCCTTCTCTATTCAAGATTTAACTGGAAAAGTACTTGGAGAGCTCAAACCTCCACCAAGCAGCTCTGCCTGTGTTGTAAAGAATCTTTTTTAAAATCCCCTTTTTCACAATTCCTTCCAGATCACTACTAAAATTTGATAGAATCTAAATTAGACCAAGACCTATTAAAAAAAAACAAATTACAAAAATCAACCCAGTAGTTTTTGTGGTAAGTTGTCAACAAGCAGAATGATATATGAACATGGGCAAAAACATAACCATTTTGGTGGAGTTAACTATCCAATGGGCCTTCCTCTGAAGGTCCCTGAATAAACTTTACCAAGAAGTCTGAGGGGTGTGATACCTTTATAGATGGAACACACCCTTCAGTCCTCTTCCTGAGGAGCAGGACCATCACCTCAGTATGCCAGTACAGTAGCAGTCTTCCTCATTTCCACTCAATGCTGGAGAGGTGTGTTCACCAAGATAGCTCCACAGTATCCAGAGCCTTTCATTCAACTCCAAGACCCTGGCCATAAGGGTCTTTTAAACCACCTCAGCCCCAAAGATAGGAGAACCTACCCCTGTGTCCCCAGAATCAGCATCTTCATTAGAAGACACGTTGATTGAGGAATATTCCTTCCACTTACTCATAAAGTCTTGAGTTGATGCCAGCAGCTCTACAGTACTCAGTGTTGATGGTGCACTGCTGTCCTGAACTGCCAGATGGTGGATCAGAATCTCCTCGTAGCCGATGGGAAGTCTATCTCCACAGGCTCTCTAAACTCCTCCCACACTTGATTTGTTTTCCCTCAGTGACTACTGAAGCCTCGTAGTCTGCAGATACCTGTCCGCTGCCTCCCAAGTCCCTCCGGCCAAAAAGACCCAGGAGGACACTTTGTTCAGCTTGACAGCGTCTCTCACCGCTGGTGTCCATATACACATTTATGAACCACAACAGGCACAAACTTAACAGCCACAGCTCCAGTTGACTGCTTCAACAATGGATGTGTTAAACACAGACTTGTCTCCCTTTTCTCTTTGCATGGTATGACACTGTAAGTGGCTTTGCATGCTAGCTTCAATACTTATCTCAGAAAAACAGTTTAGTTGCAATTGTTAATTAAAATGTGGAGAATAATGTAGCTCTTGATGTTCAAGTGGTAAGTTAAGTGATGCTTAACCTGTGAAAACTATAGTGGTTCTGCTCACCAATCATTTTTAATCTGTGAGTAAATGTTGTTATCCAAATATATAAACAAACCTAACCTTTCATGGTGTGACACATCTTACAAAGGTGGTGATTATACATCTCAACCCCATTTAAAGGTAACAGCATATATCTTCATATATCATGTCACAGCAATACATACTTTATAAATATACACAATTTCAATAAACTCTACAGCCATGTTATTGAGGTTTGAAATTCAAGAATGTGCATTTTTTTGATAGAACTACAAATTATAGGCAGCTAATTATAATAAACGTATTTAATCATAAACTGATTTTTTAATCTTGTTTTAGTCTTTTAAGACAAAAATCTGATAAAACAGAAATACCTCAGGCAAAAAAACCCTATAAAGATTTTTAACGTTTATTTGTAGTCCATAAAAAAGCCATATGTCCCATAGATCTACTCATTGTGGTAAGCTCTAACATGTACACACAAAGCAATTCACAGAAAGACCAGGGTTAACAAGGCCTTTGCCTTTAATGACAGGGATATCTCCAGGAATTTTAATTAATTTTCCACTCCTAGCAGCTGAATCTGCGTTAATTTCCCCCTCAAGGACTTTTATAAATTTCATCATTAATAAAATCAGACATTCAATTAGTCCCAAAATCCAGATTGCCAACTGTTTCATAACAGTCCTGGTCTGATTTCCCTTTTTTTATTAAGCTGGGTGAAAAAAAGTTAAAACTAATTTCATTAATCTAATTGTCATAACTTCAAACCATCTCTTAATTAGTTGAAATTAATATGATTAATCACAATAATGACAAAAACTCATTCAATTACAGGTTTTCAATGGCAAGTGGATGTGTTGGAGGTGATAGGGGCATAAAGGATGAGGGCGGGAAGCAGAGCCGGCTGCGAGAGACGGGATTGGTCGTTATTATTCCGATGACTGGCAGGTTATCAATCATGCTGCACTTTTAATAAAGGGTGCTGGAACTTCAGAGGTAGGACTGGCTCAGTTGTCTTCTTTCTTGTTTTATTTCTTCAAAATCCTTTGGAACTCTCCTCATTCCTCTATGAAATATGATCCCTCTTTGAATGACTTGAGCTGCACATTTTAATGAAGAGAGTGGTGTGCATAAAAACAAAAATGGACTCATCCATATGTAAATAAAAGATGGCAGTGCATATGATCATCTCCACTACCCCCATTATTGCAGAAAATTGCATACGTTTATGTGCTGGAATGATATCACTTTATTTTCATTTGTCTGAACGCTCAATGAAGCTGCAGATGAGTCTGCCCCCTTTAGCATTCCTTTACCTCCATTTCTCTGCAGACATATGGATCTGAGAGATGCCTGCTGCTTCTCTTTCAATCAGGGCCACTGATCTAACAAAGCAGGAGAGCAGAAGCATGTCACCATTTGTCACATGCCACTGGGGCACAAGCAGAGCAGCAGGTACACCCTCGGGTGTGTTAGGCCAGGAGGAAGTACTGCAGCTGCCAGTTTCAGACAGGTTCCTCCTTGTCCCATGTGGTCCCCTTGGGACCAACCACCCAAATGTCCCCACTGAGTTGTCTGGGAGGATTTGACCTGTGATCCACCCATCTGGAGAGATGGTTGCATTCAAAGGGCTGCTTAATTTCCATCACCCTGAGGAATTATTTGGTCAATCAGTGAATCCATCAGGGACAGAAATCCACCGTGGTAAGACCAAAACTTTGAGTACAAAAGATATACCTTTTCTATGTCTCTTTTGGCTACTCTGTCACTGCATTCCTTTCAGCATCCTGTTTTGATCTTCTCACTTTGGTATTAAACAGGGGAATTCACCCGCCACCCCAGGTAAAGCCCACTGGAGCATTAAGCAAAGCACAGCACTGATACATATGTTATTTCTCAGTGACAGTGCTTATCATGCAGCTCAAGGGCTCCCTTCCTTTACTCAATGGTTATATCTCACACAGCTTTGGATCCATGTCTGATGCATATCTTGCCTGTAGTTGAAAGCCTGGTGAATGACAGCCCTATAGACGCATATGTATCATATATGCTGCAGCTTTTAGATTTTCTGTGTTCTGCTGTGGCTTGTGTTTGCTGGCATTGTTTACACAACCCAGTGTTTGGAGGCTATTGGACGTGTTGCAGAATCCACATGATGAGCGGTGCCATACTCTATGAATGCTGTGACCACATGGGGCAACATATGGAAACATTTCCTAGTTTCTCTCCAGGACTTTTACACATGTCATTTGGGCCTTAATCATGCATTTTTCTGCATGAAGGGAGAGCTGGACAATCTGGGTTGAGCTGACTTTAGTGGATATGCGGTCAATCAATAGTGCCCAGAATAAACTATGTACACAACACACATGCAAACACACACTTATGAACAAACAAAGTAACCAGCACACACTCACAGTTTACCTATAGTCTCTTGGAGGAGCATTTGCTTTTTCTGTCTGTTATTCGGGCCACCATGCTCTGACCAGTGCCTTATTGTCATTATGCTTTTTAATTAGAGGAGAGTGAGCTGTTGGGTGAAGGACCATACCTCAGTAGTTTAGCCTTCCAGAGACTTTGGGACAAAAAGGGCATTTTTCAAGGTCTCAATCCACCCTCCACTCATATGCACAGCCATCTCTGAGTCCCCAGCCACCCTTGAGAGGGAAGGATAGCCTTCCATGTGCATAAAGTTGAAATAAACTGCAGTCGGTATTTTCATTGGGGAAAGTGAACCCAATTTACACACTGCTCCATTGGAGATGAGCACTCTAGCGTACCCTAGCTGGTAATCTTACCCAGATTCCCCCTTTGTGTCCCGCATTATTGTTGAAATAAATAACCTTTCACTGCAATCAGTGTGGGGATCTTCACTTAAATTATCGCCCCACAGATAGCTCACTCATGATCTGCTTCTATATCCATTAACTATCTGGGAAAGTGATTTATTGATGAAGGGTAAGAAAAAGGGAATGAGGGAAGCAAAGAAGTTGGTTTGGTTAGACAATAGTGCCCTCTACTGCTTGCAAAGTAGATCCCAATGACACAGAGAAGAATGTGGAAACGGGCACTGGTATGTTCAACAGTGATGCTTGGTTTGAGTTTTGGAAACGACTTTAAGCTAAAGGATCCTATTTCAGTTCAATCTTAAGCAAATCTTCAGAAACTGACTGAAGGCATAAAAACCTGGAGTTCAAGAAATCTGAGAGACCCATGCAACAAAAACACTTAATGCATGATAAAGCACCACAAAGTCCATTATATCTAATTATCTATTACTAAATCCACTAAAAGTACAGAGCTTTCAGTCGGAAGGATGGACATGGACATTATGCCCTCTTTCAGCAGCAATTTAAGCCAGGGCTCTCACAACTACTCCCCCTCTCTTCATCCTTCCATCCCCTCCTCTGCAGTCTCTCCTTCCCCACACTCCTGTGATGTGTCGTTACACGCTCGGCTGCCTCCTCTTCCATGACAGACTGTTACTTCCTGGAGCGGAAACGCATTTGATTGTTAACATCTGGGCCATTACAATTGCAAACTAGGGCTCTGTACATCAATCAGGAAGTGATTTCAAAACAAAGAGACCGTCCTCCAATCAATCTATTGGGAAGCGGGGGCATTACATGCTCCTGTAATCCTGGCTAATTAGCGGGATAATGGGAATGAGATTTATGAATCTGCTGAGGAGAGTGGAGGTGCGAGGGCACACTCAAATTAGCAGGGATGCACGCCAGCCAGGACTGCAATAAGGAAGATGTGCCATTGGTTTTTATCAACTTCTCGCTGCTTGACCATTCTGGTGCTGGTGTCACTGTGAAGGGAGCATTATGGGGTGATGCTGGCAATGTGTATGGTAGTGGTACAATATGTTAAAAGTTTGATTCAAAACCATAATCAGAGAAATCTTTATTTCGTCTAGTGTCTGTTAAACATCTGGTGTTTCACAAACAAAGATAGACAGACCATTATGAGCATAATTTCATATCCATGGATGTTTACCTTCTGTATAACTCAGCAATGCCAGTTCATGTAAGATAACAGGAGTAAATTTATGCACAGCTCAAGGTCCCACCACAGCTTTTCATTCAGATCTATATTTAAATTACAACATTATTTTCCTATAGATTTGCAGTTGTACCTGTGATCATGTGGCTGGCAGCTGAAGTTCAGATGGAGGAGCAATTGTCTGTCAATGATAAGGTTGTGAGATTGATTCCGGGCTTTCCTAACTTTGGGCTGAATTGTCCTTTGGGCAAGACACTGAACCTCAAGTTGCCCCCTGATGTGGCTATCGGGATGTGACTGTGTGTGTGTGTGTGTGTGTGTGTGTGTGTGTGTAGTGTAAAGCACTTTCAGTGGTCAACATGACTAGAAAAGCACTATATTAGTACAAGTCCATCAACCATTTTGGTTAAAATTATCTAGATTAATTGTAGAACGATTTGGCTTTATAGTTGAGTGAAGGACTGAAAGCTGTTCGGGTCCTGTAGCTGCAAAACGAGCCAACACCAGCAGCCCTTTACCTTGATTTATGTTTCCATCGACATGTTGTGAATGTACATTTATTTATTAAATACATGGTAGACTGTGCATTATAGTCAAACATTTCCACTTTGGTTTGATCTGTTAAACAAAGTTTTTTCCAGAAGTTTTGTGATTTGTTCAGATATATTTATGAACTACTTCTTTCTTAATGCTGTTTGAGACTGCATGACTTTATGCTGAGCGTGTGTTTGTAATGCTTTTTAATTCTATATTTCTAAACCTATTTTTACTTTCTGTATCATTCTTATTTATTTCTTTTTACCCTTTAAACTTTTCAAATAATTTCCCTTGTGTGCCCGAGGGACTGCAGATAAGCCACAGCAGTCTGGTCTGAGTCAGATGTTTTACTGTATGTCATCCCAGACAAAATAATAATTAAAAATACATATATCAAAATGTTCTTTTTTTATTTATTATTTTTATTTTTACAAATGGCTTTTTTTGTGTCTACATTAAAAAGTCATAGCTGTTCAGTTTTTTCTAAATGTACATCAGCTGAGGCCTGTAGGGTGGGAGAAGTAGCCCCTTAATTTTTCTAAGCATTGGGCAGAATGGCATCAATAAGGGTCAATACTGATTTTATTTTTTTTATGGACACATAACAACTAAATGCCCCAGACTAGCAAACTACCACAATTACATCTTTTATAGAAATACTCACACTATCTGAGGACCATTAAGTTGTGCATCTAATTATTGGCATCTGATTGATGCTTTATACAGAATGTACCTACTTTTTCACAAACTGCTTCTGCAAATTTGCTTAGTTTTTATTGACTAAAACAAACACATTGCTATCATATGAGGTTGTATTTACCTCAAATAAAACCTGGAAAGGATTATTATTACTCTATTCTCTTTTATGTTTTTTTTTACCCTGTTCTTACATAAAACTTTAAATTGAAACAGGACGTCCTTATTTCGTTTGGCTTTTTGACATTATTGATTAAACAAACACATTCTTCTTGTGAATAGCAGTTATAAACATCAGTCAGTGTTGGGAAAAGTGGAGATTAAGGGCTTATATAATTAAAAAGGATACATTACTGGCAGTTTATATTCAAACATTTGGGACTTTTAGTTGTGCCATATTCCTGAAAACTGAACCAAAGTTTTAAGGTACATAAATAAAGTAAGGATACAAAAGCCACCATTTGTCTTCTGTGTAAGCAAAGACATTTAAAAAGTGTATTAACATCCTGAAGGCCTTTTATGATAAATGTATAAATGAATTTACAAATAAATGTAATTATATGTCATTAAAGTAGCTGCAACGACGGCGTAGTGTCGGACATTACAGGGGCAGAAACAGATACAGAAAAGAAGCTAAGTACAAGAAACACGAAGCAATCAGAAGAGAAGAGCTTCCATTCTTTACTTACTTTAAATAAAACTATATCTTTACAAGAACTACCAAATGTTTTGGTTTTGTTTACCATCTTCTTTATTATTGTCATATGACAAAATAAGCCAAACATCCCGTCTCTAAATATTCTGTGTAAATAGATGAAGAGACCCTCATGTAACACTTGTGTGGTGGCATGTGTGTGAGGCAGTGTTTCCCTGAAGGTGGCTGTCTCTGTGGTACCCCAAAGCCTCTTCCTCCCCAGCGGCCTCAGGCCTGACCTTGCTTTGCTGGCAGGGGGACATCTCCCATTAAAGTAGTGCATTGTGATAAGGCCATTTCTTTTCCTTCAGCATCCCTTTAATGTCATCCCTGAAATATGAAGTCATTAAGCGATATTAAAACAGTGCTGACAAACTAATTAACAGAAGACATTATACGGGATGGGCTCGATTAATCCGCTTTAATTGCTCTTTTAAATGGGGGCTCCAATTAAAATTAATAAAGATTTACTGGTGATCACACCAAACTACACTAAGAAGTGGTTGTCTGAAGGGCAGCCTAAAGTCAGCGGCCTCCAATCTCAAGTTACACTCCATCTTGCTCCAAGCGCCCTCCCAGAGTGAGGCTGCCAAAAAGCCCATATCTATGAGCAGGGGATTAAACAGAGGGACTGCCCCAGTGCCCCCAGTCCCACAGCTTGTATTGTCTCTTGCTGGAGGGTGTTTGATCCCGTCTTTGTCATTCCAAGACCCCACCAGGGAGACAAGTTCATTGTTGTTTTTGTCTATTAATATTAAGCCACACACATCCATCGGGCTTCACAAACACCATAAATGATGACATTTGCTTTAAAAAGTCTGTAAGTGTGCTACATTTGATAAGCTATATCAATGTCCACTTTCATTAAGTGTTGGCTGTCAGGATCCTCTGCAGCCTCTGTGTTCCTACACAGTAACTAGTGCACCACGTTGTGAGGGGTTGTGTCCATGGCAGAATCTGATACTGCGTGCTCATTTGTCTTAAATCTTGATGTTTTAGAGCACATTTAGTTTTTAAATGAGCTGTTTAATAAATTTAAAGAATACATCTGCATATTGTTGATGTTTCAGGGCTGAAATGAGGCAAGCTGATCTGTGTGTACTACAGCAAAGATTCACTAGATGATGCTGTTACTCTTCTCTATGTCAATGTATCTCCCCACCTCAACCCGCCACAAGTAAAAGATGATTTTAAAAAAGGCTTTCATTTCCCTTGTTTGCCCTCTTTCAGCATTAGATGAGAAGAATACTTATAAACAGCACGTTTTGCACGTAAATGTAAATTTCCAAAAGGTCAAACTCGTAAAACAGCATCTGGTCCAACAGTGTCTTTTTAATTTCATCACGTCCTGTTGCCTTTTTACTTTCCATTTCATCTTCATTACAAAGAATGCTCTGTTTTATCTGAGACTTTCTAATACAGAACATAATTTCATATCGCAGAGTTTAAGTTGAAGCCTTGTCAGCCAGAGGCGGTTAAACAACTGAAGGCTTTTTATTTGTTTTCTTTCATTATATCAGAGATTACCAAAGTCTTGTTCAGGAAAATGTCACGCAACAAATTAATTGGAGCAAAGCACTTTGGTTCAATCAGAAGTATTTTAATTGAGTTGAGAATGTAAATCAATTTAGTGAAGAAGAGTGATCTAATTGAAAAGAAATGTCTATTAAAAGATTAGTGAGGTTTATTTTCTCCAGTCTTTGTCATCAGCCAGTCCAACCATTGTTTTAATTTCCTTAATGTTATCATTTTTTATGTAATTGCTGCTTGGATGCCTAACAGGTTTTTCAATTAAATGTTTGGTTTTGGGTGCTGACATTGTAAACTCACACAGTGATGGAAGCAACGTACTTTGATAGAAGTGCTGTGTGTAATGTAGGACTCTTTATTCTTTTTATTTTCTGACTTCTGCAATAAGTAGGGACACTATTACTCATCATGTTGTTGGGTTTATGAAGAGCTCAAAGAATCAGAAGTTGCTCGTCTGGGATTTTCATGACATCGCCAAACTTCCACGTGCATCTGCCATCAGCTTGTTTTGAGCGAGTGCCTGGAAGAAAGAGTCAGTGGGTTTGTGGAATTTTGCTTTGGTGGCACAACTGCGATATGAGGTCACCTCGGGCATTAGTCATTAGGAGGGAATGCATTGTTACTGTTTTTAAGACATGGCGGTTGTCTGTATCCGCAGCGGCCACACAATGAATGCAGGCCTTAGAAAGTTGACTTGAATTGGCTTCGGTGAACAATGTGAACAGCATAGTTTTTATCAGATGGCTGCTAGATGTGGATTAGAGGCACCTTAGAGGCCGGGCCAGGGGATGCAGTGTTTTCACTGGAGGGTAAACACTTCATACATGTAGTGGTTACTGTGAAATAAAATAATTAGATTTTATTAGTTCCTAATGGGGAATTATAACAGAACAAATGAGTTTTGTATGATAATTTAGTGCATCTTTAATTTCAATAATTATCCAGAACAATGTTTGTGAAAAGCAAAATAGCTGAAAATGATTGTTTTTTACACCTTCACACACAATAAGAAAACAATGATACACACATTCCTTCACGCTCATAGGAAACAGCAGAACTATAATACATTATGCAACATAAAACAGCAGTGCATGTACATGTATGCAACACTTAAAGCTATGAAAAGAAATAGTTCAAAATAAGCTAAAACTGATTTTTTTTTCTGACAGAAAACTAGACTATAATTATTACATCTTCAGGAACATTTTACACAACTACAAACTCAATAACTGTCTAAATACAATTAGTCAAAATTAAAACAAAATCCACATGAGATTCACTATTTATCTTTCATTTTCATTAGATTTGTTTATTTTATGAAAAAGCAGAGCACAATATTTAAGATTATTTGTAACTGATAAAACAATGTGAGTGTTATATGTGTGTGTGCGTGTGTGTGAGTTAGAAGGGGAGGTCCATACAAACGTAACTATGTTTCACCTCATCTAAAATGCACTACAAGACGTAATGAAATACTTTCAAATTATTTAGTTCAAATCGACTAACTTATTCACCTGGACATTTCTTCATTCACTTATATTCAACCTATAAGTAGGAAGATGTTTTGAACTCCTCCGGAACGTCGCTGTCCAGCTTACAGATCACCTTGTAAATGGCCTTTTTCCAGGAGGGGTCAGTATCTTTGGCTGCAGAAATGGCATTGTGAAACTCATGCAAGGTGAGTTCAGCAACCTCGAGGAACCTGTCTGGAACCTGGAAAACAAAAAGAATAAGCTGAAATTATAACTGGATCTTGGAAAAATACATTTCCTTTTGCAAATAAAAAGATGGGTTAAAAATACTTTTTTCAAAATATTTCATATAAGGACCAAAAGAAAAATACTTCAAACACTCAAGCTGATGAAAGGAAGCTTGTTTCTTTGTTCTCTGAGAATATACAATAAATGCAATGTAGCAATCATTAATTTCCAATCACAGGCTCTGTCATTAGTTAGGAGCCTAAATTAAATACAGTTGAGCTTTTGTCCATGGAAATTGTCCAGTTCTATGTAACAGGATATAATTATAAATTACAGCCAAAAAATGATAAAACATCTTTATCTTTTTTACAGATTGTTAAGGTTTA
>JBAMHV010000021.1:8546145-8573032 GCA_037177535.1 Pseudomugil gertrudae | reverse complement strand
TATCCTGTACTCAAACAATTAGATGAAAGAGGCGAGAAGTGAGAAAATGGTCCCTCTGCACTTGTTTCCCATCCATTTGCCCTGTTCGCACAACAGTTGTTGGCATAAGTTATTTTTCTTTCCCTTCATCTCTTGACACAAAGCATCCCTGGGAAAGGAATGTCTTGGTCCCAAGGTAAAGAAAACGGTCTCATCCCTTTCCCACCAAACAGCCTTCTCCCTCGGAATCCACAGCGTCTTTCTCAGCATTCCGCATCAGTAGCAATCTCTGTCTCGCTCAGGCGTACTGGTCCTCTAATCCTGAGTTGTTTTAGCCGGATTTTGCGGCTTCCTCTTCCCACAGTTTGATAAAGCATCACTCTGAAGTTTAGATAATGGCTGTAAAGGCTGGCCAGTCACAGGTGCTATGTGACACACAGGTCAGCACACAAACATGCATGACCACAGCCACACGGTGAAGGTCTGACATACATCGACAGGCGTGTAACTAACCAATACATCAACTCTGGTGGTTCTATTGATTAGTTCGACCCTGGGACTTGTTCATTTTCTGGTGCAGCATTGTGAGAAGATTTATGGTATTCCTATATTTGCCTGATAAATACAAAATAATAAACAACAACTGCATAGAATCCAGCATCGAATAAAGACTGAAAAAGGAAACAGACCACATTAACCCTACAATTTTAGCAAACATAACATATATGTTGGTCAAACACAATCTGTCTTATGTCTCTGCAAAGATCATCACAGTTAGGAGTTAAGAAATACTTAAACACATATATTTTCCGATGAAAAGAGTTCAGGAATAATGTGAAAAAGGTTTTCACTTCAGCACTCTCCACACTAGAAACAATATTAAGAATATCTAGAGGCTAATAAAGGTTGCAAAAAGTATCATTATGGTGGAATTCAACTGCCATCTCTCCACTTAAGTTTCTCATTTACAAGAACTGCTGTATTTCTTAAACAATAGAAATTGCAACAAAGGAAAGTGATGACTAATAAGTGACACTTACATGAAAGTCATTGGCTTTATTGTAGTGCATGTTTAGTGCCCGGAAGAGCTCTGAGTCCCTACTGACTGCGATGTCTTTGACATTGTAGATACCGTCAACGATGGCCTGGCGAGCAAACTTCTCCATCTGGATGTAGTAGAACTCCCTGAAGTTACTGAACCACTTGATCAGCTGAGACGTGATGCAGCGATTAAACTGCAAATGGAGAAAAAGGATGACTCATTTCATATTACACCAACAACTTCAAAACGGAGGGGGGAAAAGAGCATGCCACAGTAAAAAATACCTGCAGGACCCAGAATTTGTTGCTCATTGATGATTCAGACTATTTATCTGTGTTGTGTAAAGAGCAAATAAATGAGGTGATTTTATGAAATCAGATTTGTCATTTTGATTTTTAAGCCCATCTTTGCAGAGAAGTTTCAATGCTTTTTGACAGGGTTTTCTAACATAAACATTATTCTCTTTAAATCTGGATTTAGGACCTGTAGGACTGAATGCCACCTAACAGTCAGTCACTATATGACATTAATTATTCAGATTTTTCCCACAAATGTCCAGAATGAAAAAACCATCTGTCAGGTCTCTGTGTTTTTAAGCTCAGTCTTGACATTAGTCTTGTTATTCTATCTCGTCATCCAGAAAGACAGAAAAAAAATGCCTAAGGGCTGGGCAGGCATCAAAGACGCTTCTTCTCTCTGGTGTGGTGGGTGAGAAAGCGGCAGCGTAAGGACAGAAGGAAGCTTCCCTCTCATTGACTCGGGCTGATAGGATGGAATCAGACACTGGGATTATGTGCTCTTTTGTTCAGTGCCACTTCCCACCACAGGATTGTAAGCAAGGAGGAGACGTTCGCAGGGCTGCAGCAACAGCATCCTCCCCCCTGACCCAGGGGGTCAGTGCAGATTGAGGGGCAGGGGCCCGCACATGGCTCAGAGATCCAGGAGACAAGATAGGAGATGAGATGGAAGAGAACGCTGGGAGATGTTTGGAGGAAATTGAAAGGGAAGCAGGACAAGAAGCAGGTAGAAAGAAAGGAGCAGAGGTGCAGAGCTTGAATGAAAAGAGCCAGCTACAGCTGGACACGGTGAAGGAGACAAAAAGATGATAAAAAAAAAGGATGACAAGGCCAAAATACACAGGATGTTGTGTTTAGGACCAGCTCACCACTGCCTGGTTGCATCTGCACAAGTCTCTAATACCAACTCTCTGTTGACACTCAATAGCAATGCCTTGCCTACAGAGTCCTTTGTCACTCCATTTGCTGACTGGAGAGGCTTTTTTAAAGAGAGAATGCCCCTGTATCTCCCTCTGCCCCCAGGACATACTAGCAGCTCAGTGGCTTTGTTATTTAAACCCTCTGCGTTTTTGTTTCTCTCCTCCAACACGCTGCTGATTTTTTTCTGTCCCAAACACACAGTGACAGGTAGACACCAGGGGGTAAAACGCAAGACCAACAATTTTCCAAGTTGTTGACACATTCGTACAAAAGCTTGTATTTTTTCCATGTGCAAAAAGATAATTACCTTTACATCAGGGAAGTAGGTTTTCAGGACATTGGAGCTGGGGTAGCGAGTGTAGAAGAACATGAGCTTTGCCTTCTTCAGATGACTCGGAGTGAGACCCTCCTGGATGTTCACATCAACGTTAAGGAAAACTGACAATTAAATCTAACACACAGCAGCTCAGTCCCACGCAAAGTGATAGTGGGCCTGAGTATTGTGTTGCCTCAGTCTTCAGCTAAATTGAATTTCACTAAAGAACAGCTCGGCATTAACTAGGGAGTCAATAATGATCCTAACATGTGCTTATTGGCAAAACAGAATCACGAATTAGATTAGGGATTTTTAATTAGAGAGCAAAGCACTTCATGGCTGCGAGTTAAGACAGCTTGTTTTAAAAATGTTTTGAAAGGAGATGCTAATCATCGAACGTAACTGAGTTGATGTAGGGACAACATATGTTGCCATGTTTCATCCGGAAAAATCCTCCAATACTTTTTTTCTTTAACTTAGACCCAATAATCCAAATATTTTAATTGTTAAAATGCCATAAATTAGAAAATATTTTCTTTGCAACTCTTTTGCAAGCCCACCCCACTTCTTCTGTAGCCTACCACCTAGCCTTAGGCCATAATATCTTCTTATCAGGTCACCATACAACACATTTATTAGGCAACCCTACCTTTGAAATAAGGAAGTTTGGATGAAAGATTTATGTGGTGTGTTCAAAGAGAAGCAGAGCTCTTGTACTGTAAAGATAAAGTGAATCCTGTGACCACATATTATTCCTCTTTAAAAAGCGCTGCAAAAAAAAGCATGGGCTAAACTTATTATCTTTATAGCTGAATGAGAAATTACCTAATTAAAATGTAGAATTAATTTTTAAAGTGACTTAATCTGGCCATGATGGAATGCTCATAGTATCCATCATCATTTTATGCAAGGGTATGAGTAATAACAGAATTAAAAATCTGTATACAGTGGTGTTTTTCCTTTGAATAAAACATTTTGATTTACATTAAGTTCGCCTGAGGGGAAAAAAAAGTATTATTTTGCTCTCTAGTTCAATCATATACCTACTGACAAAGGTATCCAACAACAAATGCTCAAGAGAAGAGCTCAAGTGTTATGGTTGGAAGGCACTTGTGGTTTCCACCAGCACTCAGATGTGACCTTTTAGATGCACCCCTATCACTCTGATGATGGAGAAATAGATCCTGCACCTTTTCAAGTCTGAAAAAACTACGCTTCCTGAAACAGAAACCGAAGCTTTCTCTGCCTTTGAAAAATTGGCTTTTGTTCCTGGCAATTCTTATCAAAGCCTTGTATTCCTTTTTATTTGTCTTTTTCTAGACTTAAAGTCATTACTCTGCTCAGATTAAAGAAGATGCTGTAATTTTCTATGGGGTTAGAAAGATCAAAGGAAAAATTCTCCTTGAAGTTTGTTGCTGGAACTAACCATGTTGAAGTGAACCTCAACCAGCCATTGTTCAAATGAAGCTGAAGTGTGGAGAGGTTTTTTTATTCACAGATAAATAAAGGTAAATATTGTTTATGTAAAGTATTATCAAAAATCCTTTTCTGTGCTGTGGGATGAATACAATCATCACAGTGTCTTGTCGTATATATGTGTTATTTCAGTCTGTTGTTACATCACTATACTTTCAATCTTTATATTTTAATAACAGACATGGGTATATTGTCTACATTTTTCATTGTGTTTTTTAGGAGGGTTGGATTTAAACAAAATCAAATCTGCTCTGTTTCAACTGTTTCAAAGCAAAGGATATGTTGAGGGACATGTAGGGGTTTCGTTCCGTCATGCTCTGCAGTTCGCCACACTCGAGCTTGACGTGAGGGAGACACAGATTGTCAACCGCCACAGCCCCCAGAGAAGAAGAGCGAGGATGGTGGCCAAGATGGCTGGATGTCACCTTGGACCTCATGGCGATTGTGTCCCAAGGCAGATCCACTGTGTCTGGAGAAGTCCTGTCCATTGACGGGGGCATGCAAGGAAGAGCCCCGAAGTTGGAATGCGGCCCATACTTCAGCAGATGCTCCAAGATGTGGTTCTCATGCAGAGGGGTACTGTAGCTGAACTGAAAGGGTGTCTGGTGTACAGGATAAGGCCTCTTCACTGTAGGGGTGACTGAGCTCACAGGGGTCACGTTCGGCTTGCGGACTACCAGCGACAGGGCCTCTGTCTGGTCCTGTGGGCTTTGAGCCTCGGGGCTTTCATAGTACTCCATTGATTGGGGTTTCACTGTGGCCTCCTCATTTTGGGGCTGGTCAAGGGCGGAGCTATCTTGCTGGCTCTTCCTGTCTGCACTCACGTTAATCTTAATCTGTGGCGAGGAACACATACGCTGCTGAGGGGACAAATCCATCTCCGGGGAAGAGACCTTCTTAAACACCCTGTTCACACAATCATCAACAGCTCTGGAGAGCTCCTGCTTAAGGGTTTCCTGTAGGTTCTGGCTTTCTCTTTGGTGAAGCAAGTAACCAACTACTTTCATCCTGTTTTTGCAACCTACAGTCAACCTGCTGTTCTTCCTCTCAAAATCATCTTCACTGCTTATGTAACACGACTGTGTGTTTTCTCCAAGGATGTCATGCTCAGAATCAACTTCTGTTGCATCTCTTTTTTTATCCTCAGGATCTTCCTGGTTGTAGACTTGCAGAAACTTTTCCTGGAGCTGGTGTAGGAGTCTTTGCATGCTGTGAAGCTGCTCCTTTAACTTGTGACACTCTTCTTCCTTGGTGGTGCAGTTATCACCATTGCTGCTGCTAAGTTTTCTGCTCACCTGCCCAGGAGCGCCGTGATCCTGGTGCTGAGGCAACCTCTGCTTACGTTTGTTCTCTCTGTATGATTCTCTGGCCTCCCTGGTGTCTCTGGCATCTATGTCAGACCTCTCAGTGTCTGCGTGTTGCCTGCTATTAGGAGAACCAGTCATTACTCTGATGATGTTCTCGACTCTGGCTCTTTTGGCCTGCAGATGATCAATCATTGGATGATCTCCTTCTGGGCTTGCTCCTGTGGAGACACAACCACTGGGCGATGCAGCCTCCACAGTGCTGTCCTTTGAGGAGACGCTGCTTTGGTCCTCCTGGCCAGAATCAGCGGCAGTGGAGCTGGAGAGGTAGAAATTACTTTCATCCAGTGCCCTTTTGTTATGGATTGTCTTGCGGAGGAGTTGAGAGATGATGGATCCGTTTGAGTAGGAGGCCAGAGGTTCATCATACATGTTTCTGCGGAAGCAGGGCAACATCGCATCGGGTTTGTCATCTTCTAGGCAGCTTTCACTTGAGCTGTGCACACTCTGATCAGGAAGACTGAGGTTCATGCTCAGTGTGGCTCTTTAAACAATACACGCTGATGAGTTGTGGATGTGTGATGCACAAGAATCTGAAAAGACATCAATTAAAATGTGGCTTAGAAAAATCACAGCAAAAACAATATATCAAAATTATGTACAGTTACAACAGTTTATTATTCTTAAATAAATAAAAGATCACTGTTTGGTGAAAAATAATGAGTGTGGCATCTTGTGTCATACAAAAAGAGCACGAAATTATATTAACGATATGTTTTATATGTAAAAAAAGTACATAAACCCATTTAATATAACCTATTATGTCGTTATTTTTAAAGAAAAAAACCAAAATTACAGTCACAATTTAACTTGAACCACTGCCTTAAAAAAAATCAAGAATATTTTGAAAATCCTTAGCTCAAATGATTTATAATATCTTAATACTATCTTAAATCCTAAATAAAGACGTTTTTGTTCCCTTTTATCTTTGGATTTTAAAAAGAAGAAAAAGAAAGAAAGAAAAGAGGAATGATGATGGAACAATTAAAGATACATTTCAGCTCGTGGGAGCTACAGTCCACGCAATAGACACGTTTCAGTGTAGACATTAGACATAAAACTACCATGAAGAGATCTTGTTTTTGGTTTTTTTAATAGACACTATTTTAAAGAATTTAACAAAGTAAAAAAAAATCTTTGAAGTAAAAGCAGAATAGTTTTAGTCCCTTCAAGTATGTGCTTTACTTTAAATTTTCTTTTAGTGAAAAAACATTTAATTGAGTTATTTAAACATATTCTTGCACATATGTATGAAAAAAGGATGAGTAGATTATAGTTAATATTTAAAATAGATTATATGACAACATTTAGGCAAACACAATTTTTAAAAATCCTCTTTTTTATATAAATAAATGTTTGCACCACTGCAGATTAAACAGCTTGCATTGAGAAACTATTTTATGACACAAATAATAATAAAAAGTAGTACTTTTTAGTATCTCCAGTTAAATGCTTTGGCAGTAGGCTGTTCTAAACAAATAAAAAGGACTAAACATTTTGAGTTATAAAACTTCAAGCATTTCTCTTAAAATGTCATACAAACACTATGTACTCTATATAAAAAAAAAAAGTAAACATATCAAACTATACTGTACAAACAAAAAACAGACCAAGGTGCGCTTCTTTCACATCAAGTTAAAAAGAAAAACAAACCTACAAACTAAGGTGATGAGTTGTGAAAATCTAAATAAGAAGTGATGCATACTGGATCATCCTGTCCGTACTGCGGTATAACCACAGCTGCAGAGGCAGTGAGCGGCTGTGATGGGACCTTACCTGTTGAGCTGAGGCGTGCTGTCGAGCTGATGGCCTGCGCTGACTGTGAGGTTGCTGGTGGGAGTGCAGGAGAGTCGATGCATCTGAGCTGGGGCGTGGTCATGTGAAGGCGGTGAGGTGGCCAGGACTCATCACCACCCAAAACACAGCCTCCACCTGATGCTTCAGTGTTTCACAACGAATGCACTCAAACCTTCTCAAACAACAGAAATGAATGGAGAAACTCAAATTAATCGAGAAAGTGATTCATGTTTGAGGGGAAACAGTGTTTGCTAATTGTCTGTTTTTCCATCATGTATAAAACTATAAGAAAAAAGACTAGGAGATAGTGTATAAGGCTCATATATATATACACATGTATGTATGATTTATACTTCCTGCCAGGATTTCATTTGTCCAATGAAAGCCCAACTCTTACAAGAGTGGATATCTTATTCTACTGGGTTCTCCGGTTCATGGAAATCCTAGAAGAGAGTGACTGGACTTTTTATGATTTTCCAAGATGTTTCCTACTTTATTTAAGAAGTTTTTTTGCTACTGCACCAAACGAAAAGAGTTCAGCTGTTTCTGTTTCTTCAATTAAATAAATACGTGTACAATTTGTTGGCTGTATGTGATGCAGTTTCTATTGTATTTTGTTGCTGCTGTTTTAGTTTAACTTCTTAATGCAAAAGGACATTTTTGTTGATGTTTTTATGCAGAATAAAGCAATTATTGTCTTTTAATAATAATAAAAGAGTAATTAAAGTAAAAAAACAAATGATTGACAGCAAGGATTAAATGTAAAATAAATAAATGAGCAGAATTATAAAAGAAGTAGAAGAAAAAGACAGTAAACATTTTCGTTTAATTACCTAAATTACTTTAATTACTTGCGGTTTTTACGGTGAAGGTCCCCCCTCTCCCCCTTCGCACTTGGTTTATTCCACACTACTTCCTCCTTTCTTGCGCTCACCCATCCTATCTTGTTGGTGTGGTCGGAGATTCTCTTCCGCTGGTAGGCTGCTGTCACACAGCTACAATGTTATCCCATTCCCGGTGTCTCACCAGGAATTTTGGCCGCTCCCTTTCTGCCATCCGTCAGGTAGGCAATAAACGAATACAAAACTAGCTTACGAAACAAGATTTCTCACTACCTCTTCTCACGCAAGACATTATAGCTCCTGGGAGTTAGGCTTCAACAGAGCTAAGATTAGCATTAGCCAACTCGCCGCTGTAGGCCACGGTCAGGCCGTAACATTGTGAGCCAAGGACAGTATGACACTTGCATTCACAAGACAGCGGGGCAGTCTCCTGTTAAAGTTTTACGTTCATGTTGGAGATGTTTGACCTCAATTGAAAGTAGATACCCCATCTTAATGTGAAGTCAATGCACTCGCCTATAAATATCTGCAGCTTCTTAAAACATGCTAACTACCCAAACCGAAGTATGGGTAACTAGCTAGCTGCTCCAAGCAGTCATTATGTTGAGGTCATTATCCAATTAATAAGAGACTTTGAGGAGTAGAGCTAAGATTAGGCACATATTGAGTAAAAATGTGACTTCTAGTGCAAGTTTACGTAGCTACATAATTAATTTAGCTTGTAAAGCCAGTTTATTTTAGTTCCCTGGTGGCGCTAGCACGTTACCAATGTTATTAATAGATAACCAAACGTTAACGCTTTTTTTTCCCAGCGGAAACTATTTTTATACATTTTCTGATCAGCTTATAATACTGAGCAAATTCTCCTTTTTTAGTCCTGAATGCATATTGACCGTGCCAAAGGTCAAAATGCTTTTGGTAGTAATGACTTTTGACCGGTGACAGTTGTTTCTCTGCACCACTGACATCTGAAGTATACAATTACAACTATTAGGCAAAAGTGTTTTTATATTAAAGCTTACCATTTTTAACCTTAAAGCAGATACACACAAGTCAACATTTCTCTGTAAAATATGGCTCTTTTGGGTTACACACACACACACATATATATATATATATATATATATATATATATTTATATTTAAGTTGCAGGTGTTTTGTAAGGCTTGACTTTTTTATTTTAACAGGGAAATAACGTGTTAGCTCGTCGGGCCTCAGCAGGTATGTATATTTACTGTTCATATAGACTCTGACCATTTTCAAGCAGTTGTATAAATGGTTCGCCTGTCCTTGCTTTCACAGCTATATCAGCTAGCCATCATATTACTTTCAACAAAGATGTGTAAGTACACACTCTCAGGTGAAGCATTGTCATCATACTGTTACAAACTTATTTATATTACCACAATGACATTATTACACAATAACCACATGTTGTAAACCTTTACTTTAACGGAATTATAATGGCAATCATCTATTTTGTGATAACCTTTAAATTTATTCTGCTATATTTGTATAGTGTAGTAATTTGTGTATTTAACAAATAAAATCAATTCAAGCCAATTCATTGTGATCCAATAAGTGTTGATGCAAGCAAATTTGTGAAAAATAATAACTCAGCTAAGGAAATTAATAAATTGTTTCTTTTATTCCCAGAAAATATGATCCCCGATCCAGTGTCTTCCAAATACAATACTTCAGGACATCTTCAGCTTATAGTATGTTTTAACCTGCATCCTTTTTTTCCCTTTTCTATAGTTGTTGAAGGTAAAGTGGAAACATTAAACTATGCTCTGCTTGACTTTTATTCTCCAGGAAATGAAGTTGTCACTGTTAAGACCCCTGCATTTGCAGAGTCTGTCACAGAGGGGGATGTAAGGTGGGAGAAAGGTAATACTTACTATTAATATACATAAATAGTGTTCAATACTGATGCCCTGATGCTGAAACACAACTTTTCTCTTTACAGCTGTTGGAGACTCTGTCTCTGAGGACGAGGTGGTGTGTGAAATTGAGACAGACAAGGTAAAACGTTAAGTAACTGCTGGTGAATATGGAGCTTACATTTAAGAGTGACAGTCTCAAATAAATTACGCTGAGATGTTGTATTTTATTATGTTTATTGATTTTTATTTAGACATCAGTACAGGTTCCCTCTCCTGCAGCTGGAGTGATCGAGGAGCTCTTGGTTCCAGATGGAGGAAAGGTTGAAGGAGGAACTCCACTCTTCAAGCTTAGAAAAGGAGGAGGTTTGTTGGACTGAATTTTTATAGAAAAACAAAAAACTTTCACCGTCACATTTATATCCTAACCGTTTATGTTGTAATCTTTAGCTGGTGCTCCAAAAGCTGCAGAAGCTCCAAAAGCTGAGGCTCCAGCTGCTGCAGCCCCTCCACCACCTTCTGCCGCCCCATCCCCCCCTCCTTCAACCGTGGGCCCCATTCCCACTGCCATGCCCCCTGTGCCACCTGTGCCAGCACATGCTATGGACACCAAACCAGGTTAGTCACCATTAGACAGGCAATCTGTGGTGAGCGAGAGCTGATTTGTGTGACATCTGTGTACTTAACCTCCATTGTACATGATGAATCACTGTTACGCTTTCGGTAGACAGCATCTTTGAGCCTTTCTTCTAAATTTCCTTTAGATTTACTGACTGCTTCTTTTCTTTTCTGCCTCTCTCATAGTTTCAGCCATCAAGCCCTCCGCTGCTCCAACCACGCCAGCGACTCACGCTGAGGGTGGAGCAAAAGCAGCAAGGACAGAGAGCAGGGTAAAATTAAAAACTCATTTAATTTAGTTATATATTATAACTAAGATCTAATTAATGATAAAGTGGTGTTGAGAAGGAGTTGTTTTTTTCTTATTGAAACTAATAATTTGTTTTAGGTTAAGATGAACCGCATGCGACTGAGAATTGCCCAGAGACTGAAAGAAGCCCAAAACACCTGTGCTATGCTCACTACGTTTAATGAGGTCGACATGAGGTATAAAATTCTGAATTAGCTGACCTACATTGTTAAACCCAAAATGCTGTTTGAAGCTATATTTACGCAATCTGCCCCTCTGCATACGTATGTATAAAATTGGTCAACTAAAGGAGAACAAAAGTCTATTTCTATTCAGATCTTTCTGCATCTGCATCTATACTTTTTCTTTTTAGTGGTATGGCTGTAAGCACACAGTGTATACAGATTTTATTTTGTGCCTACCATATTTATAATCGCTGGTAAAAGCACAAACAACCCCCTCCACAAATGGTTATAGATTGAAATCTGCCCAATAGGAAAAGCTTTTTGATACCTGATATCCTCTTAAACGCTGGAATGTAAATATTTGGTCATAATTTCATCTAAAACGAAGATAAGAATTGTTAAAACAAGTTTTATTAATTTACAAGGAAATGTTGTTGTCTGCACTTGCCCCCTGTGCTGAAGAGGACACTTTGAGGATTTCTTTTCCCCGTAAATGTGTGGTGTCAGCTTTCAGCTATTCAGGGTTTTCTATGTATCCTAATTGGATTGACATTGATGGTCTGGAGGAAGACTTCCCAGGCTAGGGCTCATCTGGAGCCGAAGGAACTAGTCAGAACAGGAGGCTGGAGCATCTGCAGGGGCCCACAGAGACCTGTGCTCTGAGTGGAAGAGCTGCCTCAACCGATATGGGCTTTTATGACAGCCCAATAAGATTTACAGGCTCTAGAAAGTGAAGATTTTTATCGCTTCTTCTCTCCTTTCTCGGAGAGTCTGTGTCTTGGGAGGGGCTAATTATGTTAGCGGAGAAACCCTAGATCTACAACAGGGTTAGACACAGGAAAACAAACAATTAAAAGGAGAGATACAATAGAAAACGAGCAATACTGAAACAATTAGCAGACATCACTGTCTGCAGCAACATTTTTATAGCCAACAAATATTTGCTTTTCTCTGAAAAATATTACATATTTATCACCTGTGTTTTTTTTTAAGCATAATAATATTTGAAGCGGATTTTAAGCAACTCAAGTTGAGTTGATCCAGTAAATTTTTAACAGGAACCATAGATTACCTGCTGTTAATAATCCATTATATACAATAACATCTAAGTAACCAACTTCACCAAGCTGGTCATGGCTTTCTTTGTTTTTAAATATAATATTTTACATATTTTGGAAAACAAGCTGACAATGCTGTAACGTGGTTATTCACCTGAAAGGTTTCACAAATACCTGGAGGAAGAAATAAAACAAGTAAATGTTATTGAAGGAATGTGACAACCTTTATAGTTTCATCCTTTTTTTATTTAATCTTGCTCATTTCCAGATCATAAACAGATTTTTCTGTTTTCCTGCAGCAACATCTCAGAGATGAGGAAGGCTTACAAAGATGCCTACCTGAAAAAACACAACATCAAGTTGGGTTTCATGTCTGCGTTTGTGAAGGCTGCTGCTTACGCTCTAGCTGATCAACCTGCTGTCAATGCTGGTATAAAGTTCATAAATTAAATACTGACAAAACCTCAGTTCATATGTCTATGCATGTTAGTATCAAGTGTTTGTGGTGAAGAAAAAGATTTAAGTTTCAGTATCAATGATTGCTCGACCTCAAAACCAACTTATTTTCTTCCCTTCGACTACCCTGACCTATTTAGATCGACCACATTGAAATGGGGTGGTCCGTGTTGCTGCATTTTAGAGATCTATAATGGTCTGTGGGTTTGTCTTGCCACAACTTTTGACTTGAATGTGACAGGCAGCGGTTTACAAGAAAAGAACTACATCTTAGTGGCATTAGTCACAATTATTCTCACTTCAATTTATATAAAAATGTTCTCTTATATAATTTATTTTCTAATTTCCAGTAATTGATGACACAACCAAAGAGATCGTGTACAGGGATTACGTTGACATCAGTGTGGCTGTAGCCACGCCAAAGGTAAGACCAGTGCAAGGGAGAGGGCTGTTTTTATAAATGAAAGGCAGAATATTTGTTTATGTTACTTCTCTTTCAGGGTTTGGTGGTTCCTGTCATTCGAAATGTTGAGGGAATGAACTTTACAGATATTGAAAAGGCAATTAATTTGTTGGGAGAAAAGGTAACGTTTCATAATGCATCTTAATGTTTATCACTATGGGGAAAAGTTATTTTCATTTCTTCCTCATATGACTGTAATGTGTTCACAGGCTCGTAAGAACGAGCTTGCAGTTGAAGACATGGATGGAGGCACCTTCACCATCAGCAACGGGGGCGTGTTTGGGTCCTTGTTTGGCACACCTATAATCAACCCGCCACAGTCTGCAATTTTAGGCATGCATGGAATCTTTGACAGGCCTGTTGCAGTTGGTGGAAAGGTTTGTGGCTTCACACTTGGCACATGCAGAGCAGAAGATATCTTTTTTACAAAAACAAGCCTGAGTCGTCTGTTGCCAGGTTTTGCTTTGTTCAGTGATCTGAATGAAACCGCAGATAGTTTGGCACACAATCTTTAATAGCATCAAGCTATCTGCTAGTTAAGTAACACCCGTAACAAATTGCATATATTGTAAGGATTGGGTTTTAATTTAGAAGCAGGTTGATGCAAAGTTTGTCATCATTTTATTACTAATTACCTATTAGCATATGTTAAAGTCAGTAGTATATAATATTGACAGTTTATATGTTATTTTCATTACCTTTTAATCTGAATATGTTAACGTTTATAATTCACGTACATGTTACATAATTGTCATTAAACTGTGATTTAAAATGTGTCTGAATTTACCAGCAAACACTAAAAGGTTTTAGTTTCTCTTTGATATGAACACGAATGTTGGAAGTGGTTAATAATGTAGTTTTTTATGTAATGGCTGATACATACACTTGTTTAATATCAAAACCATCTTTATCTAAATGTATTATCTTCAGATATTAACACCTAATTACTTTCAAGTCAAACCTTTTGCATTTGTTTACTCTGGTTCTGGTGAAAATGTATTTAAAATGTTTTTTTTCTAGGTTGAAATCCGTCCAATGATGTATGTCGCCTTGACATATGATCATCGTCTGATCGACGGTAGAGAGGCTGTCACTTTCCTGCGGAAGATCAAGTCGGTAGTGGAAGACCCCAGAGTGCTGCTCCTCGATATGTGAACCCTTATCAACTCCAGGCCCAACCAAACAAACCACCACACATGAAGTGGCTACACTCACCTGATGAACATTACTGTAACTGCAGTTATCGTATTGTTGTATTGGTTAACTAGGAAAAAAAGGATTTTTTGGTCAACAGTTGGGTTGTGCAATGGACAATTGTAAGACTGACAGTGGTACAAGGGTTTGGGGCTGTTGTGGAGGAGTGTCGGCATTTCTAGTGCTGGTCTTTAGATCAAAGAAAAGAAAATACTTGTTCGCCATATGTCATTTTCTACATACAATTGAAAAAATTCCCGCTTATTATTGAGATGACAGGCAAGTTTAAATAAAACTGCATAATTTGATTTTATTTTGGTGGAGAGAAGAACAAGAAGCACGTATTGGGCTAGAAAAGTATAAACACCGTTTTAAAATCTCCAAAGTAAAGAAACCCAGATATTTATGCCATCAAGTTCTCAAAATGTTGGTATGAAGAAAAAATCTTTTTGCTGTGTAAGAAGGACTATTTAAGAAAAAAGTTTTAAACAATAAAAACATCATTACCCAACTGTAGTTGTTGTTGGATGTTTCTGTCCTTTCTGATCGCAGTGACGTCTGTAAACTGGGATAATATGCTCTATAATTTGATGTTATGACACAAATTAGCTGTTTAAAATGCATAAATTCTTTTAAAACATGCAGTTTTACGATATGTGGCAAGTATTTTGTGCCAAATGTGTTGATAAACTGGAGGTTTAATGTGTAACTGGTTTATATTTAATCCCAGGCTGGACTTGAAGCTTGTTCCAGTTGAAGCTTGTTCACAAAGACCGGTTGTGTGGAGCTTTTGCGCATCACTTAGACACATAAATGCTAATGTAAAAAAATGATCTGTTGTGGCAAAATCTAAATAAAACAAGCTTCTGTTTGCAGCTGGTTGACTACTGTGACCTAATGTAAATGGTTTGAGTGCAGGAAATGCTCCAGTTCCTTTACAGCAGGCACGGGCAACTCGATGGCCGCAGTCCTGCAAGTGTTAGGACTTTCCCTGCTGCAACACACCTGACACAAGTCAGACATAATTAGCAGACTTGTGCAGAGCTTAACATGTGTTGCAGCAGGGGCGTTCCTAACACATGCAGGATTACGGCCCTGGAGGACCGGAGTTGCTCATCCCTGCTTTACAGTTTCTAAAATCTCTAATATCAGTAATGATTTCTTGATCAGCTCCACAGAGTCTTTTCACTCAAATTACATCACCTATAAATGGTTCATCTCACAAAATGTATGTCTGACATTTTTAAACTACTCTTCCTGCTCAAGTGCAGTATGAGAAAGCATGAACATGTACATTTCAGTCTTAATCCTTTTGTCTGATCAGAAATTACCTTTAATAGTAACCAAAAATCTAAAAACATATAAGAGGTCATCTTTAAAAAATATAAGAACTTATAACAGTTTATTGCGTGCTGTCTTCATCTTTCCACAGAAGCTGATAGTTGATTCACCAAAATTTTAATTTGGACCAAGACTGGGTAGAGTTGACATCCATTGTCATGAAATTAGATACCTAAAATGCCTCATTCTGTAAGTTAAAAGTTATAGATCTAATTGTTCCTTATTCTCTGTGGGACATATTTATTTAGTCCTTTTCTTTGGGAAGCACAAAATGTGGTTAAAATCTGTGCCACATCCATTCTGGCCACAGAACAATGTAGCAGTGTTTGTAAATCCACTGTAACACAACTGGATGAGACGCAGAGCCTCCTCTTCTGTTTGCTAGCAGCTCAAAGCCTTCCAGGAAACTCCACCGAAGAAGGGATGACACTTGATGTCGCTTACTCCCCCGCCTCCAGAACCCAAGCGGTAGCCAGCATCAAACTGAAGCAGCTGTAAAGGAGAATAGATCAGAGTTCGACATAAAGATTCAATTAAAATGAGTCATTTATTGGGTGAGATTGTTAGAAGCACTGCAGGAGTTTTGTGTCTCATCACCTCAGTAAGCAGAGATGCAGCTGCAGTGCTCAGGTGGTCGGGGATGATCAGCTGGGTGTGGGAGTGGATTCCTGCAGGATGAAGCTGCCACAGTGGCTGTAGGATCGTTAAAAGGAGTTTACCTTCATAATATTTTCATGCATCTCTGTGACATTCTGAGTAAACTTGTACTTTGCTTACAATTCCTGTTAGAAGTTCAAAAAGCAAAGCTCCAAGACTCCACCAGTCACAAGCTTCAGTAATTCTGGATACTCCACCAATTTCTGTCAAAACATTAATTAAACAGGAATTAAGTGGTGTTCATGCCAAACATTTCCTTTAAAAAATAAGGTTTTTATGCAGTTGTGACACAAAATACTTAAAGTACTTGGTTATTGCCACTAGATGGCGCATTACACCGAGGAACAGGGGCGTCAGTTTACCTGGCGCACAGTACATTTGTTCCATGGCTTTGGGATAGATTTCTGACTGAACTTCACTCCACTGACTGAAAAACGTCACGCACACCTTTCCTGTGAAAACATTTAGTTAAGTTAAACTCAAATGATCTAGTTTTCTTTTCTTCATGTGCTCTTTTACAACAATTCTGACTCACCATTGCTGGTGAGCAGAACATTTCTAGGGTTGAGATCCCGACACAGGATGCCTTGCTGATGCAGACTCTCCAGAGCCAGTAGGATCTGTGCCCCCCAAACACGCACTTCTGCTTCAGGAAGCCCCCAGCAGCTCTTCGCGGTCTTGTCCGCAGGCCTGGAGGACTTTGCAGGGAACCGAGGCAGGTGGCACCAGCCATCTACCTCAATGATCTGGTCTTCCCCATGCCCTTCTGCTCCCTCTGGTTTAAGGGAAGCATCCTCTCTCATCCTTTGGGGTGTTGCTCCAACAGGATCAGAAGATAACCAACCTGCACGACACCTTTCTTTAACGCTTGTTTTCTTTTCTCCGGGACTCAGTAACTCACAGGAAACCTTCTCTCCTTCATTGGAAAATGTTTTGTTTGTGCCATTGACTTCAGAGATGCTCAATGGGACCCCTGAAATCGAGCTCTGTTTTTCTGTGCTACTGGGCCAGAGAAAGGAACTGTTCATCTTTGTGTCCATTTGATCAGAAAACACTGCTCTGTCTGTGCTCTTGATTACAACCATTCCATTTCTTTCTTCTACAGTAGGACTGTCTTCCTTTATGTTTGTAGCAATCTCTGCAGGGTCACTACTTAAAAAAGGTCCCTGGTTTGTGCTGTTCGTATCCCATAATGCCCTGCCACAGATTTGTGTTTGGCAATGGAGGGGGAGATGCAAAATAGCAGGAGATGAACTCAAACTCTTACTTTCATTGTTTGATGACCCTGTTATAACAAATGAGATTGGGTTTGTATGAGATGCAGTCTGTAAATCACTGCTGGTCACTGCATAGGGGTTGATTTTCTCATAGTTGTGTGCTGGATCTGCAGCTTTCCAAGCAGTTTCAAAGTCCGAGCTGCACTCTATCAATCCCATCCCAGCTTTCTTTTTTGTGAGCTCTGACATGACATCAAGAGCTTGACTGACACGAGTGCAAGAGAGGGGAAGAGCAGGCTTTTCCTGAGTTTCACTGGAGTGCAAACACAAACTAGGAGCTGGGGGGATGATGTGGGTGCTGACCTGTGTTCTCGTCGAGCCAGAGAGCAAAGTGAAGCGATCAAGCTTGCTATAAAATGATGCCGCAGAGCGTGTGTTCTGTAGACAACCTGTCTCCTCAATGTAGGAATGAGTCCCACAGCTTTCCAACCTTTGCTGCGTCTCATCCCAGGATGTTGGAAAGTCATCTGGGCTCTCGTCACTTAATCGTCCCAGAGCTGTTGCTGTACTCCTGTTGCTGTGCTGGTAGTCTGTGCTGATTGAGGGTGAGGTGTGGCTGGTTTTTAGCTTGACACTGTGCCGGCCAGAGGTGAAGCATTCAGGGTGTTCGTTTGCTTTTTTATTTTTCAATTTATGCAACTTGGAGAATAACCTCCCACCTGTAAAAATCCATTAAAAAAATGTTACGTTCAATTGTTAGCAGTACAGTAAGTGAATAAACCTGCTTTTCACATTAAAAAGAAATCACCTTTGACATGTTCAAGATGCAGGTACACAGCATCTTCACTGACATAATATCTAAGCAGCTTGACCATGTATGGCACCCCTTGAGGAATAATAGTTGGCTGGTCTCTGGTCTCCCAGCTCGATTTGACCAGGCTCTGCAAAAACGAACAACTGATTTTAAAAAATCTGCAATGTTTTGAGAAGAGGGGTAAAAATGTGGCATTTACACAAACCCACACATAGAAAGAGTACCACTTTAGTATTGTGTGCCTGTCTGTTACTTCCATTGAAATATGAGGTGTGTTTGCATCGACTAGAAGGATGAGAGCTCTCAGGCAGATCAATGCTCTATGATACTCAGGGAGACATGATAGAGAGATCTCTCATCGACAGGCTTACCACAGAAAACAAGAACTGGCTTGTTACCATACTCAACCCCAAAACATCACCATTATTGGATGGCCATTGGACATTTTTTATTTTAAATCATGTGTAAGTATAGTGTAAACCACTTATTAAGTGGGAGAACATTCTTACCTTCACAACAAACATCTCTTTGTTCACCATACTTTGGACAATCAAGACCTTTAAAAAAAAGTCATATTCAAGCAACCACAAAAAAGTCAGTAAATGATTATACTGCACAATTCAGTATAAAAAACTTTTATGGTCTAAGTGGAGGAGATCATTTACTCAACACTCATTCTCTTTAGTCAACACTTTTACTGTAACAAAGATGGTGCATTTCTGAAGACTAATAAGCCAAAGTTTTTGAGTTAAAATGTGATCTCACCTTATCATTAACTCCTACCACTTTACACATCTCCAGATCCTCTACGGGTGAACTCAGGTGTCTGATTGGGCGAAATCTTAGACTACTGTAGCCCTAGTAATGAAACACAAAGAGGATTGTTTCAGTGGTGTTTCACTGAGGTAAAAACATTCATATCACTTTAATCAAGCGAACACGACTCAAAACAAAAATAGTTCTTCAGTGACAGTGTGTAAGATAGAGGACTATGACTGTCTTACCCCTAAATGAGAGCTCCCCTTTCCAAGGTTATCCTGTAAATGAGTTATGAAGATTTCTTCAGCTCTCTTTAGATACTGGGTTGTCTTCCTCTTTACAGCCTCCCGCCGATCTTTATTTGGGTCCACTGTAGAGCAAGCAAACTCATTATGAAGACTAATATTTCTTAAAGATATGTGAATATAAAACATAATCACAGACAACCTACCCGGTCACACACAGCTGTAACTATACACACTGTGAAGAAGGCAAACAAACCTTTGGCTTTCTGACTTCCTGTTTTTACCCATCACATGTCTTTCCACATTCACTGACTCACATAGCCTTAAAGACCAACGTCGTCCACTTACATTGCACACCATTCAGCAGTAAGTCCACCCCATTCTTATAATAGCTGAAAGCTGCCTCGTAGTCTTCATTAACCTCGCTGTCCAGCGCCATGCGGATCTGCTTGGCCGCCTCAACCAAGTAATCTCTCTTTGCCATTGCTGCCTCGTTTTGGTTTTGTCCAGGTCCAGATGGGGCCTGTTCATTGCACAGATAGTAATATACAGCTGTTTATTAAACTGGAATGATAGATTAAAGTTTGCTTTGTTGACATAGAAAGAGAAACTAAACCCTAAGCTTTTAAAATAAATCATAGCATTACTCTTTGGCTCTTAAAGTCTTTTTAAATGCAGCAACTGCTTGGGTTGGGTCTCACCTTTGCGTCTGTGTCTTAGCAACCACAGGATGCATCTCAGTCTGTCGTCTCTGTGCACGGTCTGCCCCTTTTGACTCCAAGGCTTAGGTTTTTACAACAGAATGTGGTCAGCTGAGCCAGTAGAAACAAAGAATTAATCTTCAGAGCAGAACAGGAAGTGAGAACAACCTTGTTCCTACTATTTCTGATGAATGGAAAGAAACAGAGCTGCAGATGTCCAAGATGTCAGAGAGATGACTCAGAGAGCTGAGGCACAGCATCTCAAGGTAATTACATTATTTAGCCTTACAGGATAACAAAAGTAAAACCCAAAGACCTACTTAAAGAGTTTTTTTCACCCCGTGTTGGTCATCATTTCAATAACATGGAAAAACATATCTGTCATAAAGGTTTTCATTCTCACACTTACATAAATGTGTCAAATGGAATATTCCCACAAAGAAATCAATTATTAATTTAAATTCATTTAGGAAAATCTACATTAAGCCACAAATGTATCACTTGTATAAAACTGAGAGCTATTGCTTAATAGAATGCATGTACAAACATCTAATGCCTCTTTCTTCACAATTAAATCACTAAATAAAAAATAAATGTAATAAATATACATGGTCCTTTTTAAAGCAAGGATACAACATCATCTAAGCAGTGTGAGGAACCACACAATGCCATCCTCAGTCTCATCCATTATTATTCATCATCCTCTGAGTATAGCTAGTAAGCTAGCAGATCATCATGACCAGTAACTGCACAAAAATCACAAGAAACAAGTGCACACACACACACAGATACGCAAACTATACCTGGTGTGAGGCGAGCATGGCCTGGACCCTCCACCCGAGCATCAGCATCAGCACCAGCATCAGCGGTGGCAGCATCAGCGGTGGCCTGTGTCCTCAGCCACAAGAACACAATCATCCTACGAGCTGGAGAGGAGGGAAGAGTGCAGGCTAGGATGCTGATTGGATAAGTGTGATGTCACTTCAGGGTACCATGTCATACAAAACGCTAAGTGCTCACCCCCCCATCCTGACTGATGCTGAAAGATTTAAAGACACAGTGCTCTTTTTGTGAACACTAAGGGCAATTTCCTTTAGATTTCTATTGATAACAGTCTTGAGTTCTGATATTAGTTCTAACTATTAATAAATGTAATTAAAGAAATGGCTCCCTTTACTTAATAATGGTTTTTACTGTCTGCTTTGTAAAATGGAGGGATTATCCTCTCCAGAATTTATAATGTGTGTTGTACCAGATGGAGCCAGGCTCCGACCACAGCACAATGGAGAGGCCCCACTCCACAGACACACCCCCATGGGAGGGCTGGGGTTACAGAAAGGAGTAGAGACTCCAGCATGGATTTGAGATGGGATTTTTCAAGAGTTAACAAAATGGGAGATTTAAATAAAACAGGACACAAAATTGAATGCCTTGCTAAAGAGATTACAACAAGGGTGCAGGTTTTTATTGTATCCCCACTCCAAAACATCTGACTGACATTAAATAGATCTGAAATCTAAAGCATGTCTGCACTATCACCAATTTAAGTCAGGTGTGCTGGAGCAGGGACACGTCCCTCGAGGACTGGAGCTGGACACCCCTGAATTACAAAACAGAAGAGAAAGCCAGTGTATCAATTACTGTACAGAAAATCGAGCTCAAACAACATTGTTGTTTGTGAAATGTTTTTTATAAGAGAACGCATTGTACCCATGAATGTACAGAGCCTCTGATTGGTGGGATTTCTGTACAAGTTGGCAACATTTTTGGAATAGAAAATTCTTCTCTCCTGTTTCGCTTATGGTTTTCATGGTGGCATACATTACATATATAACATGATAGTGGCACATGTACTGTATAGTACAAGTTAGTGGTTCAAATCCCGGCTCTGGCAGTCCACATGTGTCCTTGAGCAAGACACTGAACCCCCAGTTGCTCGTGGTGCTGTCACTGGTGTGTGAATGTGTGAGTGTGTGTGTGCGCATGAGTGAATGGCCAAATAGTTTCAAAGTGCTTTGAGTGCACAGATATGTAGAAAAGCGTAATACAAGTATGAGATTTACCATAAACACACCCTATGAATGCAATTCCCACATGACACTTGAATGCAGTAGTTTTCCTCTTATTTTCAATACCAAACAATCCCTTATCTATCTTAGTTATCACTTTAAGCATGACCTTTCTCCTTTCTCATCTTCTGATGTTTAAGTACTCGTTTGTTGAAACATGTGGGTGTAACTGCATATTTTTTGTATACGTTTGTAATTAGTCTGTGACAATAATTTTAAGAGGCCAGAATGATTTAGCAAACTGGTAGTAATTGGTGTTACCATAAAAAATGTCATTTTTACTGGTTCCTTTGTACCCTGTGTTGGATTCAGTCTGTGAAAGATGTGCTTTTAAGTTACTGTAGGAACTTAAAGTAAAAGTGTTGTATGTATTGTACCTGTATGTTGAATTAAACAGGTTTAAAATGACCCTGTGATGGACTGGTGACCTGTCTAAGGTGTACTCCGCCTCTCTCCTATTAATTCTAGGAGATGGCTTCAGCTTTCCTGCAACCCTGAATCCCATTAAGCTGCATTGAAAATGGATGGATGAATGTTTTGAAATGTTTTTCCTACATATCAAACTCATAAAAGCAGAAAAAGAAACAAGAGCAATATTAATGTAATTCACACATAAAGGGTTGTCATCCTGTTCTCTGTTTTATTCCTTTTTTCCTTCTATACAGATTCCCAACTATTTACAGCTGATGCTGCAGCTGCTCTTTATACACAAAAACGTTTAATTTAGTTAGACTGAGCAAAAAAATATAGATGATCTGATATTTTAAACTGGCATCCCTATTTTCTGGAAAATAATCACTCACTTGTATATCACTGATTTAAAACACCTTATCTACATGCATAAACAGCAAAGACAACCACATTATTTAAATGCTGCAGGTTGATTTTATTGAAGAGAGGGGATCACAAATAGTTTCAGAGACAGAAAACAGATCAGTCGTATGAATCATATTACATTGGATTCAAAAGTGATGTCATTTTTTGTTAAATCTAACATTATAGGACACATAATAGCCATTGTTGTACATGTACAGCTTCTGGTCAGAGGGATTGTAGTCCAGGTTGCTGTATTTCTCCTGGAACTTCTTAAAGTGAATGCTCAAGTGTTTTTCCTCTTTGGTCTTGGTGTCGTATGCATAGAAGATCTCTTCAGTGTTGACATCCACCGCCCTGGTGGCGTACATGACTCCACAGGCCATAAAAGCATTGCCAGCCACCTGCTTAAATACCCCAGTGTTCCACTCATCCTCAATGCCAAAAGATTTCTCGTTAATCTTAGCAAGGACTATTTTACCTTTGCTATTCTCCGAGGCATACATCACCCACAAGCCATTTTCATCAGCTGCAAAGTCGAGGTGCTGATTATCTGAGTGGACGTAAGAGAAGGCTTGACTTGCAGCTGAAATCACTCTGTAGTCAAATTTGGGAACAGTGAGATTCAGCTTCGCCATACTGAAAGGTGAGTAACGCTGGTAGTAGATGGTATTACTGTGAACAATGTAATTATTCCCAGTACCCCACGCTGATGGCATGTCATAGTGTTTGAATGCATTTCTTAGAATCAGGTTTTCATAGTCAGAGTACAGGTAGAAGTCATACACTGCAGGACTGCTGTGTCCACCATAGAAGTACATGTTCTCATAACCTCGAACTGGCTTGGAATCTTTACCCCATCCACCATATTGGTAACTTGCAGACAAATGAGCATTTAGTTGGACCACGACTGGTTTACTGATACTCAAGATCCCTGTGTGATTGCAGTTGCCTGGGAAGACACAAAACACATTGGCAATCATTTCCAAATGGCAAACTTTAAGCTGTCATCTACTATTTTAGCTGCCGCACCGATATCTGGCTGGATGAATTCATGGTCTTTCTGACACTCTTCCAGCTTCTTCTGCAACTTTGCAAACTCGATGCGGATCACCTCCAGGTTGCCCTTCTCGTAAGTTTCCAACTGGTTCACAATGAGGGTCATGTTATGGATCTAAAGACAGTAACATAAATTAGATGAAAAGATGATTCTGGGGGAAAAAGAAGAGAGATTTTGTTTGCACGTATGTAAAAAGCAAAGTCTTCACCTCAGTATACAGACTATCAAAGAGGGGTGAGGAGGCGTTAAGGGAGTTTTTGAGCTGCGATACCAAAGCTTCAAATTCTCTGATTTCCATCCTGAGCAGCTCAAAGTCCAGCTTGATGTAATTATCAGAGCTGTTTTCCAGTACTGACACTCTTTGAGTCAGACCTGTCAGTTCCTTAAGATAGATCGCCAGCTTACCTTCATAGCGCTCCATCTGAAAGAGAGAAAAGACAGGAAACACAATACCGTCTACCACAGCTTGCTTTAGAATTAATGCTGCAACTGGTTGTTCCTACCACACCTTAGTTATCTGGACTTTCATTTCCAGAATCAGGTCATTGCTGACTTGTTGCATGTGCTGAACCCGGTTGGCTGGGAAGATTGTGTCAGGTAGATACACCTGACAAACACACTGACCTGACGCACCAACTGATGTAGTCACATTCCCAGACTCCCAGTGCTGTACTGGCTGAAAATCACATGAAAAGAAAATAGTAGTATAATATATTTAATTAGAAATGTGCATGGAAGACTTAATGAAAAACAAGAATAACTTACAATCCAGGCCAGACCAGGACTGAGAGCTGGTAGGAGCAGCAGCAGAACTGGAAGCATCATGTCTCACTTCACCACGTCACCTCTGGAGTGTCTCCTCAGTCGCTTCGCTAAGGGGTTTTTAAAGTCTGCTCGTATCGGATAGCTTAACTAGAACACTTTCTCTGCCCATATTTATTATCCAGCTTCAACACACACAGATACTCCTTCTCAAACAGCCAATAGGAGGTATGATCATTGTTTGCATAAAATAAGGGGAAAGGAACCCATTGCATGAGGTTGGATCTGAGCATTGGGTGTGGATAAGAAACACACCTGATGGGATTTTTGTGCAGCATTGTTTATGGTCTGGTTGTTGAACCATGTCTTTGTTACATGGGAAGAAGTTATATTTTATAACCATCTGTTGGTTTTTAGAAAGGTTTCAAACAAAAAACTGTTACTTAAATTCCATTTTCACTGAGAAAATACAGGATTAGGCTAGAATGAGTTTGATTTCTTGAATTGTTTTAACAACAATTGCTTAGGCCTCTACTTGGATGCCCACCTTTCATGATAAATGATAAATAACACGAATAACACAATATTACAGAGTGAAGTGCTGAGTCAGACTCTAAAAAAATGACCCTCGTGAATTCTTCAAACTCAATTATGAAACGATTAAATAGAAAAAGATTGAAACTCTGCATGGTTTTAAGCTTTATATGTCGTATCATTATAATCTAAACATAAGTTTGGTTTAATAGGGATGCAGTGGAGAAGAATTTCTTTCCAGTTAGTCCATCAAACTCTTACTTTGCAGGACAACTTTGAGTTTGCAGAAAAGTACAGTTAGTGCATCACAACTTAATACAAATCAGCCTTTTTAGATTTACACTACAGTTATTATTCAGTAGCAGATCCATACACATCTGACTGCAGATTATTTAAAAAATAAAACTGGCACTAGAAGAGTGACCGTGTTGAGTTTTAAAAAGTGTAGCAGACCTAAAGTAGGGAAACTTCATAGCAGATTCAATAACATTAAACCACTGAATCATCACTGAGTCTGTTCATTCATTTCTAACTGACATTTGATCGTAGAAGTTAATGGGAATTAGGACATTTTGTTCTTTACTAAATTTTCCCACATGTATTTTATCGATAGCCCCTGAGGATGCCCAGTTTAGAGTAACACTGGAGCTGTAAGAGTCTGAAATCCTGGATGTTTCTCACATGGGAGATGGCAGAAAGATTAGGAATTCATGCCTTTTGGCTTTTGTATTGTTTTCACTGATACAGTGGCAAGCTTACAGTAAACCTGAATGAAACAGAGATTCTCTTCCTGCTATTTTTCTTATTCAAGTTATAATTGCCTCTGAGCAGAATGGTTTCATTTTAAGGCTAGGGGAAAGTCTGAATACAGTCAGACACTCCTATTATGTCTAAAGAATACAACTGAAGGTCACTGGTCTACTACTTTGTCTGTGGGGGGTGTGGTCGCTTCTGGACTTATGAGGCCTTGATGCCAGTGCTCTGCCTACCCTGGGTGTCCAGCGCCCAGTGGGCTCCTAGGCTGATGCTTGGCTCTGGGGCGGGGTGGCGAGAATCCTTGTTCAGGGCTGACTGCCACTTGTCTTGGTATTGGGGTGGTCCTGGCCTGCCTCTGACCTTTGAGTTGAGGGGTACACACTAGCATGATCACTTTTCTGTGAGCACTCTTCACCCCGTACGTTCCGCATCATGACACAGTTTGTAGATTTATACACAAACAGTTGTTTGTCATCATGTTTGTGTGTGTTTCAGATTTGAGTTGAAAGACATAGTGTTTTTATGCATTCCTTTTTTTATATATATTTTGCTTCTCCATTTCTGGTGCTCCTGGCATTTGCTGAATTTTGTCCTCCTGCTAGGACCCCATCAGATTACCTTTATGCTATCTGTACAGGTGTGGTGATGGTATAGTAGCAGCATGGTGGAGAAGTGGTTAGTGCTGTGGCTTCACAGCAAGAAGATTGCTGGTTCGAGCCTAGGCTGGGGTGGGTTGTCTAGTGGCCTGTCTGTGTGGAGTTTGCATGTTCTCCTTATGTATGAGTGGGTTCTCTCCAGGTACTCTGGCTTCCTCTAACCCACAAGACATGCATGTTAGGGTATAATAGCTATGGTTAAAATTTTATTTAAAAAATAACATTTAAGTTCCTTTGGATAAAAGCTTCTGCCAAATGACTGTATAGTATAGTATAGTATAGTATAGTATAGTATAGTATAGTATAGTATAGTATAGTATAGTA
>JBAMHV010000021.1:8503929-8536369 GCA_037177535.1 Pseudomugil gertrudae | reverse complement strand
CAACTATTTAAACAAATTAACACTTTGTTTTTTTAAGGTAACCGTTTTAATCACAGGGGTCCACATTATATATTTTGCTTTTATTTTTCTTAAGGGGGCTCAAAGAAGAGTCTCTCTCCTGCAGTGATCAATGGCACGGCAGCTTGGGATGGTGATCCTGTCGCAACCAGATTCACTAAGTCTCAAACAACCCTGCTGGACCAGTGGGAAAAAACAAAGGAAGAGACAAAAGAAAGGATAAAACAGCAAAACATGCAAGAGGACAGCAACACAAACCCTACCGTGAAGAAGAAACAGTTGGATGCTGATTTGTTTGAAGATATAAGGAATAATGCAGCTTTAAAGATGAGTGAAGTGGATTTTCTGTCACAAGAGAAAGTAGAAGCTCTCAAACAGATGAATGGTAAAATGGCTAAGCAAAACAAAGAGGATGAGAGTACTTATCCATCTGATACTAATAATCCAGACAACATATTTGTAGAACAAGTAAAGTGCCTGCAAATAGATGACAGCATAGAAAAAAACACCTGTCAAATTCAGGGACAAATACAAATACTAGAAGAGATAGAATCTCCACTTGAGAAGAGTACACAGGAAAGTATCTGTGCAGTTCAGAAACAAATACAAGCTTTGGCGTCAGTAACGCCACATAACGACGACGTGAATAATGGCTCAGCAGAGGAACAGACTCCGGATAAGACTCAAGTAACTGAGTGCTGGGATGAATATGAACCTCCTAATGTAGATGCAACTCCTGGTGGAATGAGCAGCTCTGAGATTTTTTTTAGCTCACTCCTCACAAACACAGAATCCTGCCGAAAACCTGATGAACAACACAACAGACAAACTGGATGGCACTTTCCAGTGGGCCCTGGTCTTGCACAAGAAGTACAGTGCCCTCTGTGGCGCTTTCCTGCTGCAAGTTATTACCCTCAAATGGAGTCAGCAATGCCATTTGAAGGTAAAATGTTTGTTTTCCCTTTTTTAAGTTTAAATATTTTTGCAATAATAATATTTGGTTCTGTGTTTAATATCCTTTAGTTATCTGGAGAGTGTGGGAGGAGTTGGAGGACGTTACTGCTGAAGCTGAGCCTGTCTTGATACCCTTCCCATTTAAAAAGACTTCAATAGACTTCACCATCATGTCCTACAACATCCTTTCTCAGGACCTATTGGAGCTAAACCACCACTTGTATATACACTGCCCCCCAGACATTCTAGACTGGAGCTACCGCTGTAATCTGCTTCTTGAGGAAATAGAAAAGTGGGCACCAGATGTACGTTAAATGCACTTTTTTAAATTTATTTGTCTGAAAATTTTAAGGTTTATATAGTCACTAGTAACCTCTGTGTTTCCTCTTGTGTGTAGATAATATGTCTACAAGAGGTTCAGGCAAACCACTACCATGATCAGCTGCATCCTGTTTTTTCTCAGATGGGTAGGTTACCTGAAACAAAACGGTGAAATAGTGACAGTGATTGTTTAGCATCACTTATATTATACTCATCTTGTTGTCTAGGCTACACCTGTGTGTACAAGAGGCGCACAGGTACCAAAACAGACGGCTGTGCCATTTGCTATCGCAGCAGCTGCTTCTCTGAAGTCACAGTGACTAAATTGGAGTTCTTCAGACCTGAAACGGAGCTGCTAGACCGGCACAACGTGGGCATTGTTCTGCTGCTTCGGCCAGTGGTAGCCCACGCGGCAGAAGTCAACGAGAGGGGCCCGCCCCTGTGTGTGGCCAACACGCACCTACTCTTTAACCCAAGGAGGGGCAATGTTAAGCTAGCTCAGTTAGCAATAATGTTGGCAGAAATTGACTCTGTGGTCAAGTCCTGCGAGAACAATGGTGAACATTGCAATGTTATATTGTGTGGAGACTTTAACTCTCTTCCACATGTGCCTTTGTACCAGCTTATTACCACTAATGAGTTGTACTTCCAGGGACTGCCAGCATGGATGGTAAGAAAATGCAAGGCTCAGTAGAAATATTCTACTGTTCCCATGTGGTTTTATATTGATTAATTTGTTACATTAAGTTAATTATTTCCTGTATTGATGTTTTCAGCACCATTTTATCCATATTTACATAACAGGTATCGGGCCAGGAAGACCTCTCATACAAGCCCAGTTGTTATAGGCTGTTTTCTCCTTTGTGGTCCAACTCTCTGGGAATTAGTGACACCTGCCAGTACACCAGTGTCTACAATGTGTTTGAGAGAGAGAAAAAGAAATCAGGTCAGGTTTGTTTTTAGGTTTGTTTTACAGTTGCTTTTATAATCTTGATCCAAGTAGAAGATTGAGATAGTGATGTCTTCCCCCTCACGCTGTTTATCCGTTTCTTTTTGTGTAGGGAAATATCTGTACAGCCACGGCTTTATGCTGCAACTGCGCTATTGTCCAGCAGCACGTGTTCGTCCTCAGGACCTGGAAATGATTCCAGGAGTGACTGATAACACACCAGGTAGAGAAAGCACAACATCATTTACAATGATTGAGTTTTACAACCCGTAATATTTTTAAATAATTGATTCTTTGTTGTCTTCTCGTGTGCAGATGCTTCAGGGGACACTCAGCAATATGAAAGGTCAGTTTATTTTACATTATTCTGTGGCACATTAAATATAGGAGGTATTTTAATTATTTGGATTCTATGTAGCATATTACTCATTTCACACAAATATGTACAAAAGAAAAAAATCATTAAGTAAAAATTATATTGATTTGAAATTTGATGTTTTCACAGGTTCAGTCAAAGGTTCCGGAAAAGTTTAAGACATAATTTAGACCTGAAATCGGTCTATAAACATGTTTTACCCGGCTCTGGCACTCCAGAAGTCACTACCCTGCACTCAGGAGGTGGAGCTACTGTCGACTACATCTTCTATTCCCCAAAACGCACCGTTTCCTCCAAAGAAAAAGGTATGAAGACAGATCCTGAAGTGACACATTTTTTTAGGTGTTGTATTTTTGATAAAAAGTTCTGTTTTTATTGATCTTTTCTGCAGCTGATGGGAAGTTTGCAGGTGAAGGTCTGAAGCTCCTCGGCTCTCTCTCTCTCCTATCTGAGGATGTCCTGTGGTCAATGAACGGACTTCCCAATCACATATTCCCCTCTGACCATCTCAGCCTGGTTGCCCGTTTCCAGCTGGACTTTATTAGTTAATGTGTGGAGGAAGATTATAGTAAACATGCTGCCCTCTGGCTGAGGTAATACTATTTATTTTATGATACCTGGGAAGAATAGAAGGTGGATTTCTTAGTGTTTGGTTTTGCAGTGAGAATGTTTGGCCAGATAGTGGTCATTTTCATCTCCTTTAAATGTTCCTACAAGGCACAGAGGTAGTTATTTTTATTTGTTACAGTACATTTAAAGTATTATGGAAGAAACATTAAAGCCTGTCCTGAGGCTTTAGCTATGCCTTGTTTCACATTTATAGTGGAACTTACACCAGACGTATAGTATTTCTTCATAATTACCACTTGTTAAAGGTTTAAATTGATCCATCTGTACCCATATTACATGCTTTTTTTTCTTTTTTTAATTTAACATGCAGTTTCCATTAAAGCTGCACTTACATGACAATGAGGGAGAACGTTCAGGAGAAATGGCCTCAAGAGGCAGTTAGAAGGGGACATATTCTGTGGACAAATTAGAGTTCTCATCTCTGTTTAAGTCACGTTGAATGGCAAACCTAAGCTTTTTAAAAAAAGTGGGATTTCAACAAAAAACAGCAGTCTCAGGTAGCTCACTAATCTGCAAACTGCCTCACTACAAAAACTACAGCAATAGGATTTAAGAGATGAGTGCTGCATATTTATAGCTGCTGCACTGCATCATCAGCCTTGTGTCATGGTGTGTCTTTCTAGCTCCCTCTATAGATCCTTCTATGCTCAACCTGTCTACATCATAATTTAAGTGTTTCCACATTTATCTTCTGCCTGCTGTGAGGGTTGTTAGACACATTCTTCAAAATCATGGCGTGCAATGTTCCAGTAGCCCCTGTAGGCTCTTTCAGTTTCCTGACCCGAGTTCATCTGTGCCCAGTCCACTCTAGAGACTTGAAGAATATGCCTTCAACCCCTACTCCCTCCCCCTTCCACACACACACACACACACATTTGTTTGGTGCTACCTTGTATTACCTTCCTGGTAATTAGATGCTGCAGTGTGTATTGTTTATATAAAGAGGATGCCAAAGTAAACATCAGTTTCTGCTGTGATAATACACTGACTAGTTCACTTTGCTGTGACAAAAATGTTGAAATGTTGTTGATAGAGTAAATATTGTTTTTCATTTGGCAGAAATAAATGTTTTCCATCAACGTGTGATTATTTATGTCAAATATTTAGCAGTTAAAATGATAAAGTAGCATCACATTGTTCAGTGTCTGGTTGTATGGCTTAGTACTGAAAGGGTGACCTGAATGTCTGCACATCCCACTGCTCTGAGGCACTCAGCTTAACAGGGTGCAAGGTTGATGCGTGAATGAATCATTTATACATGGTGTTGAGCATAATACATGATGGCACTCAGTAAGGGGGTCTTAAATCTGGTCTGTAAAGGATTTGTAGATGTTTTTCTATCAGTTTGACTACTTGAACTAATTTTTCTTATTCTCTCATATGATTGCAAACAGTAATATGATATGTAGATTTAAAATGTAACGCATAGATAAATGATCCTGTTTTATAATTACCCCCGTGGCATAATTTACATGGAAGAACATGAAGTGGGTCAGTAGGTTTTCAACCAAATAGGGCATTACATTTTTTTTTATCCACAACTCATAAACACTAGTGTAAAAAGTCTGAATTCTTTAGATAACATAGATTTAGGTCTCTTCTTAATCACTTCATAATTCAGAAAAGGCAGCAGCACCATATTTATACCTTAGTGAGTTTATTTGCATATATCTCGACACATTCTTGGCAGTGTTTTACCTGGAACAAAGCTCTCTAGAAGGTTTATTATTAGACTATGCACCAAAGTGCTGTCTGTTTTTAATTTAATGCAACTGTGCAAGGCTTTTAACTGTGTGCAACCCACACTTCCATCCATCCAGAGCAACTATTGCAATACAGAATTGCAGAAAAGTCCTAACAATGTAAATTTGTAATGTGTGTTCCAACTGATGGTTGTAATTCCCATGAGGCTTGTGTTTCCCTTTTATAGAGTTGTTGGCATTGAGTTTCTTTTGTATAAACCCAACAGATCTTGTTTGGATCGTTCAGTCTGCTCTCATCCTCTGCCTCGGTGCTCAAAGCTGCCCTTCAGTTGAGGACATCCTCTGTTCCAGTTGGTAAACCTGGCAGCCAGACATCCAGACGACTATTTACACTGTCCCATCTTATCGGATGGAAAGATTCAGGGGTTTTGGGACATATTTAAATAATGACGTGTTAATAATTAAACAAGAAAAAATTTGAAGACAAATAGGAGTTACCCTTTATTATAATCATGTTAATAAGCTGTGTTTTTGGTACAAAATAAACATGGTAAGGAGCACTAACACCCACTATACAGGTAAAAATGTTGTTTGTAGCAACATTTAAAACAATGTGTGGTGAATATGAAGTTTTTTACCATTAATCACCAACACTGAAGATTGTATAAAATGACAATTTCTAATAAAAAAAATACAAAATCCCGATAAAAGTGCTGTAAACAATTTTTTATACCTTTGCTTTAAAGTGAGTCAGACACTTAGAAACAATTTAAGGCCAGTGAAAGTTGCTACAAAACAAAAAAAAGCTGAAATCAAGTATTACACACATACATCGTGGTTGCTTTACATTTTCACTGAACGCAGCCTGGCTCAGTCACTATGATATTTGTCATTTTGATCGTTTTGGTTCATGTGAAAGATTTTATACCCTGACGTCTGAAAGTAGAATGCTAAACACGTTAACTCTGGGAGTTGGAGGCCAGTTGCAGAACACACAACTGGATAATAAAGAGTCTTTTCCTTCTCACTGAATTTTCATACAAGGCACAAGGACAGAAGTCACCACATGTGTAATCGCTGCCTGGCAGAATCTAAGTGGATTTATGTTACATGGCATATCTTTGCACACATACAGTACAACTTCACAGATGTCAGACAAGCCTACGGCACTGTGATGGGGCACTGTGGGGATCTGTGATGCGTCCTGTAGAACATTTACAAGCAGCGATGCTTCTCCATTCAAGGATATTTATTTCATACTGTATTAAAGTAGAAAATCTTCACCTATTTAAAAAGAAATTGCACATATTTCTACATGCTTACTCCCTCTTTTTGTGAGTTTGGAGCACTGCAAGCACCAATTACCATCAACAGTGCTGGTACAGATAAAAGCCTGTAGCAACACAGGAAAAATGAATGAGGCGTTTGTTTCAGGAAGAAAAATTTGCTGGTGGCCTTTTCAACACTGCATCTTATGAACAGGCCAATGTGTACATGAACAAGTGACAATGGCCTCATGAAACAGATATGTGAAACATTTCACAAGCAAACAAACCCAAATTCTTCATCTTCAGACTCGAATTTGGTATCCGTTAATATCTGCTGAGGACTTTTGTTCCAAAACCTTCTTCTCTCCAGAGGGGCTGCAAGAAAACACAAATATTAGTGAGATTTGTTCATATATGGAGTAAAACATAATTAAATGAGTGACAATAGTGCCTGTATTTTCCATCAAACACCCAAAGCATGTAATCCATCATACCGTCTCTCTACTCTGCTGATCCTCCGGCTGGGGCTGCTTGGACCTCTAAGAGGTGAACCCATGCTGTTTCTTCTGTCTTTGGTAGGAGAGGGAGGCGCCGGCTTTCCTATCTGCAAACACAGTTTGCAATATAGATCAACTTGACTAGAATTCCAGTCACTTAAAAAAAAAGACAGAGATGAGTTAATGATGTTTATATCCTCCCCATCCTGAGTGCCAGCAGCTCAAATCTGTTTATGTCTCAGCGTGATTGTGCAGAGCACTCAGCGTGAGAGACCAGCTATTGATGGATTGAGCAGGCCACGTACGAAGCAAAGCAGAGTACATTCAAGTCAGTGCATCCGTTTTATTACACACAATGCTATGCATCACGGCTGCCCTCATTATCTTAGAGAGGTGATGTGAAAGCATTGCTTAAGAGAAATAGCCTCTCAAAGAACAGATTAACTAATTGTCAATGTGCATGAAGAAACATCAAGTCAAAGGCAACCTAATAACCAGGAAGGCACTCCATCTCCCTAAAGACAGTTATTGCTTCTTGTTTTAGCTCTCATAGAGCACTAACAGATTGTTTCATTTGCAAAATATGGTGAAAAAATACCATTTTTAACATGCAAAAACAGATATTTCAGAGGAAAGTATCAAACTGCTAACAGCAATAAAAAAATGCAATAAAGAATAAAAGAACACAGCAAAGGATAAACTTCCTTGTACCTTTAGCCTCATATCTCGAGTGTGTCTCTCCAGGTCCTTCCGTAGCTCGTCCTTGCTTAGCTTGTCTACATCTAGTATCGAATGTTTCCACTCTATCTGCTCCACGCTGTGAGGGTCGTGGGACACATACTGGCCGATCTTGATCTTGCGCAGGGTGTGCCAGTACCCTCTGTAGGCTCGTTCAAATTCCTGAACCAAGTCCGTCAGTGTTCGGAACTCCAGGGGCTTGAACATGAGGTCCTCCCTTCGGCTCATGCCCAGTGCACCAAAGCGTCCCCCGCTGTGAACTCCCAACACAATGTGGTAGAAGTGGTTCCCTGAGAAGTGAGACTTAAAGCTGAGGGGGAAGCGCTCCACACCTGGCATGTTATTGGTGAGGTAACTGTATCAAGATCAAGGAAATGAACATCTTTTACTTAATCCATTAGTATAGAGACATTATCTTAATGTATAAATTCCTTTCAAAGCAATAAAGCTTCTTATACTGCCTGATATTAGAAGAACTGTCTACTCATGTCGACTCATGCAGAGGACAGACTGAAAGGTCTGAATCTAGGCGGCATGCACATCACACATGCAGAAAATCCATCTGTTGTGTCTGTTTTATCTGAAAATATCTGCAGCCAAATTTGAAGCAACAACACAAATTAGGTCTGCCAAAAACAACCTGAAATTGCTGCAAACAAAAGGGCCATTAGCATAACATGAAGACATTATAGTGCAATAAATATCATGCAACATAATGGGAAGCAGTAAAGATACATCCCCAGGATCACCGCCTCCAGACATTTGATTGGCAGAGCCTCTCGTGTCATCTCCTTTGCAATGTCCATTAACCTGTAAAAACACAAATTGATCATTTCAAGTGTTTTGCTGCTAACAATTGCATCAACAAACTTTTATACATTTCATGCAGCTTTATTAAACCATACCCACAAGCCAGGAAAACTAAATCTAATAGAGTGAGGTCAGGATAATAGCTCCAGGGATCCATTGGCTGGCATTAGTTTCTACTATTAAAACCCTAGAAATACACTTAATCCATCTGCTGTCACCAGTTAAGCCTTAAGAAATCAACACACAAACACCATCTTTGTCATCTCATGACTGAAGCCACGAGCCTCTTTGATGATTAATTTAAAAGATTTGCTTACGCAGTAAGAGGGCGACTTTTCTTTATCTCAAAAAACTGTGTTCCTGTGTGATTGTACCTGTAAGATATGGTTAAGGTCATACCATGACAGGGTAATGTGACACTGCTGTGTAGGGCAAAACTGCTCAAGTACTTTGCGATATTCATACTTTGCTGATTAATTATGGATGACTGTCTTCCATAAATGGAAATGAAGCTTTTGCTTAATATTGAATGTAGTGTCTGCTCTGCCCTACATTGGCCCCGATCAAGCGTCTGTAACAAAATAGTGCATCAGTGTGATGCTGGAAGTATTCATATGTGCAAACATTTAATAAAATCTGAACTTCTTTAAGCTTTAATTACACATTGATGGTAAAATATAATAACAAACCCAAAAATATATCATTAAAAAAGACACAACGTGCATTCATAGTTCTAACCACAAGCATGGTGAAAGGATACTGCAATTCCCTGATGTACTTCTGTATGGCTTCCAGACGTGTTGGGATAGGGGTCGTTGGTTGGTATGTAGGCACACTTGGTACTGGAATCTGTGGGACAAACAACTTCATTGCAACAATACAATCCCAATGTTGTCTGCAGCTGAGGAATGTTTGACCTCTATGCTCATCTCTGGTTTAAAAACTGATTAGTGTATCTTTTTTTTAATTTATAAGCAGCGTCATTTGAATTGAATTAAACGCACCATTCATCAACCTCTATCTGCAAATATAAAATGTGCAATAAAAAGCAGCTTGGATGCTGTTTTTAGGTAATTACTGCACACTAAGCAGTAAACAATCCAATACTTTTATTGAATTTAGAAAGAAATATAACTAATCCATGCATTTCCACATAAAATACAGCAAAAGTAAATTAGTCTTTCCATCATGTGAAAGTTCAAAATTAATGGTATGAAAATCAAAGTGCAACAATCAGCTACAGCTTTTGTATTCAACACTTTACCTTGGGCAGGTCAGTGGCACCCCTTATCTCCTTTGCTAGTGCTTCACCAGTGGGATGGATTCTAGCCACATAGCGCCACATCCTCTCCCAGGTCTCTTCTTCCACTGGGAGGCCTCCTTTATTCACATAGAAAGGCACTCCTCCATCCCTCAACTCTTCTTCACCTTCATCCTCCTGCTCCTCATCTCTCTCCTCCACTGAGCCCACAGTAGCCCTCAGCATCCCTCCTTTGCCAGGAACCCAACAGAGTCCTGGAACAGAAATGTCTTGACTGATACCTTGGAGCAGTTTGCTGCTTAATCGGCTTGCAGGTACAAACAGGTTCCAACAGCAGATGGCCAACTCATGACATCCAGCAGATTATGGCATCAGTGTGTCACAAAGAAGTCAGTGCAGCTGTGATTTAAAGTGACGTTAGAATCTTAGACATAGCAGAATAATTAGATCCGTGATTTAAGTTAAATATAAGATAAAATATTTATTGGCTAAAGAAACACTGCCCTAAGTATTCTATATCAAGTAGACTTTAGGCCATCGAAAATGCAGCTATTCATGCAAATGAATAAAATAAAGTGAATTAAGCTATGATGTAATGCCTGTTTATGCTCAATAAAAAGCAAACACAAACCTGTATATGTAGCACCTTTACAGTTTGTTGCAAAACAGACTGCAGGCAACAAAGTATTAGAAATCCCAATTCCTTGAATCGTTAGAGGTCATTCACGCTACTGAGATCCAGCAAATCGCTGCTTTTTCACATGCCATCTTCCCGACACTCCTCCTACGTCCACCTCGGGTTAGTTACACCAGATCATTTCCATTAAACCAGTTCATTGTTCCCGCAGATGCTCATCTTGGCTCTTCTGTGTCCAACAAGCCCCTCAGACACTCCCCGACTTCCGTTTACTACGCATGCGCACTACTTAACAGATGATCGCAATGGTTGCTGCATTTAAGAGCTCCTCGTAAGACGTCAACGTGATATTAGAGATGTGTTCATTACATGCACGAACATTTCACTTATTTAAAGTGTTTTTTAAAACAAAACTCAATCTACAACAATTGCTCAGTAACTCTAACAAGAAAAAAACATGGACGTCATTTTAGGAATTCATTTATTTGTGCAAAGAAGAATAAACAGTTTCAGGGCAGCAAAGCAAATTTAAAAATAAAACCAAACATTTTTTCATATGTAAATTCTATCAAACTTATGTAATCTTCAGAAATAAACCAAATCTAAATTTAGTGTACAAAGAAAAAAAGATAGAAAGAGAAACACCCTCAATAGGAATATTCAGTTTATTTACACATTGGCTCAGTTGCAGAAATATTAAAACCTTGGTGCACCATAGTCATCAGGCATCCTTTCAATATTATACCTGCATTTAGAAGAGAAAACATCAAGTCAGCATAAAAAACAACAATAATCATATATATATATATATATATATATATACATACACACACACACACACACGGTATATAAATTCTGTATGAAGAATGTGAACAAAGCTTTGATATATCTGACATATTTAGCATATTACCTGTGGTTTGAGATGTACATGATGGGCACTCCAGGTATTTTCCTAACCCTTCTCTTTAGATCTCTGTCCACAGTGGCCAGGATGTAACACTTGTGCTGCAGAGAAAGTTTATATGCAGTTGATCTCTTTCCTCACACAGTAGACTTACTCTATATAACAGAAATGGTGGAAACACTGTGTATATATAAACAGTGAATTTATGTAATCTCATTTTATTAACTTAGATTCTTATTGAGTATTTGCAGTCTTGTAAAATGAAAGAACAGTGAAATATACAGACCTTAAAGAAGAAACTGAGTGATGCATTATGACCAAAATGTTTACTAGCAAAAACTGGATCTTATTTTTGTTCCCACAATACTTTAAATTTCCAGATATATATTTTAAGATAGAGATATTTTATCTGCTCTTTGTTAGAGTCCTTCTGTTGCTTGACTTTTGTCACACCCTACTCACAAACCTGTTTTTGTCATGTGTAATACAGAACATTATTTTAGGACGAAGGTCACAGTAACTCTCACTAGTGGCATTAACACTGTTCATACCACCCATTTACTATTGTAACCGTTTAAAATTAATTTCATGGGGTTTTTGATTGATTTTTTATACTTATTGATGGTTTGTCAGGAGGGTGTCACACATAATCTAGAATGTTCTCCTGAATGTCTTTAGAAGCTGTTAATGTAAAGAAACAAAGTATAATCATTTCCTGATCAGTGATTTGCTCATTTAGTTCACTTCTCTTTAAGGTTTAATTGTATTAGATTGTAGAGAGATCTTATTTAAAAAGCAACGGCAGAGTAATTTGACACAAAACTAAATTCAGATAAATTTCTCAGCCATTGACCCCAAACGCCAGATTTTTGCTGGGTTTACTAGTGTAAAAATGGCTGTAATGGATCTTTTTTTGTACACACACCAAATGAAAACACAGAGTTTATCAATACATTAACACTAATAATGCATTCAATGTACACAAGAATACATATAACCGTATTTAAGTGATTTACCTGTGTTACCCTTTGGACTAAACAGTCATCAGCATAAGTCCCCTTGTGTGTGCACGGTAGGCGCTCAAAACGTGGATCCTTAGCTATTCTGTCAGACCAAAAAAAGGTTTAAGTAAAAGACAAGGCATGTGCCTTATGTATTTTTACATTAAGTGTTTTTTTTACCTGAGTGCCACTCTGTATTTCATCCCAAGTTTCTCAATTTCAGCCATCACACAGTCTGTGATATATGGGATACCTGGATTATTAACATTTAAGGAAAAAAGAATTTAATGAAAACATAATCAATAGTAATAACAGCATGCTTAGCTAACATGACTTTATGATTCTAAAACTTACATTTGGCATAAAGACAATCCATCATAGACTGAACAATGTCCAGTTTGGCCTTGATGGAGAAGTTAATGAAGTTGGTGTCAACAAGAATGTGGTATGGAGGGCCAAGCTGTGTGTTGTACTGGAAGAACAGGCACGATGGATATTTTGGGCTGCAGAAATAATAAAAACAAAAATTCACATAAAATCAAGAAACCTTTAAAAATCAGCTGTTTCCTTCTTTTGTGTTGTTAACTTACACTTCTCGTTCCTTAAGCTCAGAGGGGTCCTTCTTCTTTTTCTCCTTAGCTTTAGCACGGTCTTTTTCTTTTCTACAAAATAAGTTCAAAGTCAGTGTTTGTACAGCTCTTTATTAATGTTGTTTTATTAGAATACCTTAATAAATATGACAGGAATGTGAAAAAATGTTAAATCAGAAGTAGTATTAGTTCCAATATAAATTAAAAAAACTCACATTCTTTGATCTTTCAGGTTAATCATTCTCTTCATTGTGGCATACCTTTTTGTTTTCTGTTTACCCTTAATAAAGACATTTAAAAAGATACATAAATATGTTATACATAAAAAAACTACATTTTAAAAAGGTAGCAGTATACAGCTGTAGCTTGTAGAAACAAACATCAAGCTTTTTTTCCCTTGAAAGATCCTCTTAGCTTAAGTATATCATCTTAAAATGAACTGGCAATCGAAATTATGAAACACTACAATACGAATCATAAAACTGAAACTTTGTTATTTACATGAAATTATTTTTTTATGTGGTGTTTTAACGCTAGATGCTACGCTAACTGAGCTATCTGGACATTTGTAAAGGCATTTGCCATGTAAGCCTAAAATTTCAGCACCTAACGAAAACACGGCTTAGTACATTTTCCCAAATGGAAACAGTCCATCAATTTTTGGTGTAATGATAATATTAGAACACTCTTTACCATGTTTTAAATTCCAGGGTACGGCAGGCGTTATGTGAATAAGACTTGCTTCCTCTCCCCTCGTGTGTGTCGATACGTCATCAAAAATCGACGCTTTTCTGCGCATTTTCCGGTTGCTATGCTATCAACTGGCAAACGAAGGTAAATGGATAATTTTGTAGAATAGATTAATTAATTTAGCATTCACTGAGTGTGACTTTGTATACACATCGTATTGTAATGTACGTATAATGCACATACTGAGAAGCGCGTCTTCATAACCACCACGAGCAACCGACGAGATTTCTGAAATGACGCTTGGCTAGCTATTAGCATTGTGTTGTCTTTCTGTTTATGAAATGCTACTGTAGCAGATTGTCACTTCGATGCTAACATTCGCCTGCAGCTTTACCTAGCTTTCCAGGTGTCTGTAGACCAGCGAGAGTTGATGATGTTGCATTTACTATTTTCATTGTTCGCGGTCGGTATTTATTTGTTTCATAAGATACCTGAAGCACAAGAATTGTACAAAAGCTGTAAGTTAATAAACATGATTTATTTGTCTGGTTGCAATGATTGACACTAGTAAACGATTTGTAATCTGGGCTAGCAAGACCAGACAGCTCATCATCAGTGCAAGACAGATGTACTGGATTGTTGCTGTCGGAAGGGATTTAGAGTGTAACTAGATTTAGATTGACCTGGTTTGTTTAATAGAGTTTACTGAGACTTTAATCACCTTTCTCTAACCTTAATTTTCATAGCAATTTAATGTAGAGTTATTTAGTTATGCTTGTTGTGACTGTTTTTTTTATCTATCCATCGCTGCTTCTAAATTCGCAAAACAGTAAACAGCAGAGCTTCCTCACTGGATTTCCTACATCAGGATATTTACTGAAAACATCCACTCTTAACGGATTTATTTGAACTTTTTTCTCCGTTTGCTGTAGGAGAGGTAGCTAGTCCAGCGGTGTGTGGCAGTTCTGTGTGTACAGAAGGATCTCAGTGAAGCTAAACGATGGTCTGATGGACCGCCGCTTCTTCCTGACCTTCCTGTTCTGCTCAGTGTTGTGGGTCTTCTTCTGGGAGGCACGCTGGAAGAGAAAAAAAGAAAGTCAGATTGAGGAATGGCTTCAAGGACACAGCCTCTCTCAATACACCTTTTTATTTGAAGGTCAGTGGGTTACAGTTTTGACTTAGTATTTTTTATGATCAACTCAAATGCAGTTAACATTACACTTTCCTTTCATATAAATTCTAGGGAAGTGAAAGTGTAATGTTAACTGTATTTGAGTTACTTTTAATAAAGGCATGTATCAGCACTTGCTTTGACCATCTGCATTGTTTGGTTTTGAACATTAGACGCTCAGTTGAATGAAAAGGTAAAAAAAAAATGTTAAGAGAAGTGCAAATGCTCATTACAGTAGACTTATTAGGCCTCATTTAGGACATAGCTGTTGTTGTTTTGCTGGCCAGTATGTGTGCAGGAATTTTTATGTGCAGTTCATGTGGCATCCAGATGTACAGACGCTAGAAGAACTGAGTCTGAGTGCACTAAGTCGTCTGGAAGAGGTGGTGAAGGAACGGCAGCGCTGGAGGGAAATTGCAGAGGCTCACATCCAGCTGCTCAGAGACTTTGCTTTCCAGGAGTGGCTTTGCTCCCAGAACCTGGAACACTATTATCATATGTAAGCAATGAAAGTTCTTAACTTGAACATTTACCCCCCAATCTGGTAGACATTTGTGAACAAACTGTCAGTATAAGGAATTTGTGACTTGTTTGGATATAGTACCATAAGTGATGATTGTGTCTATATTACTACAACTATTATTTATTTTTTGTTATTAAATCTTTTAGACTGTTATAGTCTGGGTTTTTGGATGTTGATAATATTTATATCTCCACTTGAGGGCAGCCTTTTCATTCACAGTAAGCTGAGTTTGCTGACACTGAGATGTGTGGCTGCAGTGTTTGAGGGTCACTGCAGTAAAAAATATTCTTTAGAGAGCATGTGAGTTTGAGACCCTGCAGCATTGCAGATGTGTGTGAAATGGTTGCCCTTCATTAAAATAAAATAACCAAACAAACAGAAATCATTGGTTAGTGCTTTATGGAAACTGCTTCCCACAGCAAGGTCAATAACATTTTAAAACCAATACCATATTGTTTAAACAGAATACAGTCTCCCTTTTTTAAAGACATAGAGTGTTGCATTATGAATATATTATATGTATATCGCATTATGTAAAAAAACAACTTGGTTAATTATTTAATCAATAACAAACTGCGGTACATTAGCACATACATTTTAACTAACCTTTTATAGAAATGTCTGTATTTCAGCCTAAATATGTTCAAAAGTACTATCTGACTTCCACAAAAAGCCATAAAATTAGAACAGCTCAGAAAATGGATCAATATGAAGTGTCTGTGTTAGTTTTCACACTCAGTAGCACAAAACTCGGCAAATAGAGAAGTTAAAGCTTCACACTAACATATGTTCTCTTTTATTTCTCAGAAAATTAGTCTCATTAGGAGTAAGATGATACAGATGAATGTGCAATGCTGTCTTCCGGTTATCTATCTTATACTTCTGCATGATGTGCATGGAAATGAATGCAATAACATTTCTGTAAAATCACATATGATGAAGATAACGGTGTAAATACATTTTGTGTTTTTCTTTTTTTATTCAGTATTTCATGTTGGTCTGTTTGACCATAAAACTCACACACTAAAAACATAACGGGTGCTCAGTGCTAGTAGTGTTAACAGGAAGGTTTGTGTAACTGCAATGAAAGTACATTATTTATTTATCATCTTCTCCACCTGTTTGCACATATGCCTGTCTAATGTTATCATTTACATATATGAAATGTTCAGATATTGCGTACCTCCCTCTCGTCACTGTTCACGTGATACGTAGGTTTAGCTGATAAGACTGCAGTTCCCATCGTGAAATGTTTTTACACAAGCTAGTTGTTACTTTTGTATACAAGTCTACCTGGTAAGTGCAGTTAGAACAAGAGACTTGCTCAGTGGACATTTAGTTACAGCAAGTCATGCTGGAGTTGCATTGCTAAAGACTTGAGGAGGAAAGTATCTGTAGTCTCTCTGCTAATCGACATGTTTTTCCTTTTGTTTCTCTCTGCAGATTGAAGAACTTAGGTTGTATGAATCTGGATGACCTATCTCAGTTTGACAGTCAACTGCAGCTCTCTCTAGCTGCCTGGGGCTACTATTACGAAGACTACATAAAGTTGTCTACCGGTATCAAAATCCTCCAAACCTCAAGGGGAAGTCGGGATCAAGACTACGAGATCCGGCTGGTGCACAGCCTTGCTGAGAGGCGTCTGAATGAGAAGTGGTCGATTGGTGAGTCTGGCCATTTTCAGCCCTTTTAAGGCTTTAAGTTTTTGTTGTCTGTTCCAGCTGTGGATTATCAAGAGGCATTTATAATCAAGGTATAAACAAGAAATGGATCGCTCTGCTGCTGAGAGGTTTTAAGTGTTGTTACAATTGTTATTGCAAGAGTCGGATCATTCAAGTGTTGTCAAGTCAGCCTCAGAAAAACAATACATTTACTCCTCATAAAACAATTGTAAAAAAATGTTTTTATTTCCTTGTTAGCATTCCAAATTTTATTAGCCTTAGTTGTTTGTTCTTGTAAATTGAAGCATAAAGTTATGTAGTACAAAGGAAACAGCCAGTGCTTGGATTTCAGAACAGGAAGTATTCTTTGTTTTTAATTCATCATTTTCTTGTCTCTTCAGCGGGAGCTTTCCTATTTGGCTGTACTGTGGCACTGTGCTTCTTGATAAGGGACCTCATGTTTTACGTGATTGGTGAGTCCAGCGTTACCTGTTTGGAAGGTAACCCAGATTGGCCTTTCTGGATGGATGTTTATGTCCTGATAACTTGTTCTTTAGCTGTTTGCATAGCTAAACGCATGTTTGCATGGCCTTGCAGCAACTTTTCAGAACTTCATGACTGCAAGTTTAGATTTTTTTTCCTGTCTTTCTTTATTCTTTCTGATAGGTGGAATTACTGTTTCCATCATAGCGTTTGTCTTTACCATCAAGTTCCTCTGTGAGCTTGCAGCAAGGGTTGTCAGCTTCCTTCAGAATGAGGACCCAGGACGACGGGGAGACCGCAGCATCTACGACTATGTCCGGGGCAACTACCTGGACCCACGCTCCTGCAAGGTTTCATGGGACTGGAAGGAACCACAGGAAGTGGGGCAGACCATGAGCTTCAGAGTACAGGTGATGCTGTATTCTAAATGTTTTGAGGCAAAAATTTAACACAGATTGTTTCCAGACTTTCTCATGACAAGCATCTGTTTGCAGCTTTTTCCAGAACATGTGATCTTATAACCTAAAACTAGTTTGTCTTCTCATTTTAATGCTACACTACTTTTGTCACCTCAGCTTTTCTACAAGAATGGCCAACCTTTCCCTGCTCATCGACCTGTGGGACTGAGGGTCAACATCACCCACATTGAACTGGCCTTGGACATCCCTGTGACCCAAGAGGTTCTGCAAGACCCAGAGTCCAATGTAGTCAAAGTGGCCTTCACAGTGCGCAAGGCCGGCCGCTATGAGGTTGCTGTCAAGCTTGGTGGCCTCAATGTGGCCTATAGTCCTTATTACAAGATATTCCAGCCAGGTTTGTCAATGATGGATATTTGCAGAAGCCTTTTTTATTATTACTCTGATGTCAGACAAAATTTTGTATTTTTGGCTGATTATTTTTCTGGGCTCTTATGCCTTCCAGGTACAGTTGTACCATCCAAAACCAAGATAGCCTACCATTTCTCCACCCTGGTGCTAACTAATGGCCAGCAGCACACTTTACAAATTGAACCCAGGGACGAATATGGAAACCCAACCAGTAACTCCACTTCTCTCACTGATGAAGCCAACTACAGCGTCCGTGTGCACGCGGTAAGGGAAAAAGCTTTCCTCTGTTACTAATTTCATCTTATGGTCTCGTTTTCTTTTTTCTTTGTTCTTTATGTTGTCTTTGCTTGCAATGTGAAACCCAGCATTTCTTACCCCTCTGTGAACATTTGCTGATTCAGTAGTTTTTCCTCTCTGCAGCTTGGCACAGTGGATGATGACAGCCTAGAGGACTTGTACAGTAAATCGGTTTCACTAAACAAGCCGCAGTGTCAGGTTCTGCTGAGACTAACCCTGAATAAGACGGGCTGTTTCAGAGCTCAGATCTCTTACAAGGATCAGCCGCTCAGCAACGGGGAATTTGACATAATTGTTCTCAGTGGTGAGCAGCTTTTACATCCTAAAGAAACGTATAAGAGTCTTAAAACATGGGCTAGCCGATGGGATATAAGAGTTTATTGCAGCACTTGGCTTTCGTTCTCAAAGCCTAATACTCGTTTTCTTTGCATATTGCAGAGAATGAAAAGGCCTGTGTGGAGAAGAACGTGTCCACTCCAGGCATAAGCATCTACTTTGAGGCATACCTCTACAGTAGTGGAAACTACAGCAGTTCTTCGTGGCAGTTACCAGCCTCTGCTTTGCTGGCTCCTCAGAGGAGGCCCTCCATGGGAGAGGAAGAGGAAGAGCATGACTCTCCTGTGGAGGGGCAACCTGAGAAGGTGAAGAAGCCAAAAAAGGTCTACTGTTACATATCGCCAAAAGTAAGTGAGAAGCATAAATATAAGATGTGATACTTTTTCTGGTTCTTTAACAACCTTTTGGTAAATATAAGATGGCACTGAATTGGGCTTTTGTCAAACAGCAACTTTCTGTAAAGGAGTTTTACCTGAAAATTATTCCATGGCGCCTTTTCACCTTTCGAGTTTGTCCAGGAACAAAGGTAAGCAGAACTCTCATAAAATACCAAGCAAAGTGCTACTTTGACTTGCTTTCACATCATTTATCTGGTCTCTCTTTTTAGTTTAGCTATTATGGTCCTGACCCAGTTCATAAGTATCTAACTCTCGTGGTGGATGATGGGATACAGCCTCCTGTGGAGCTCAGCTGCAAAGATAGGAACATCATGGCTGCCACCTTCATTCGTTTCCTGCACAAAAACATTGGTTTGTTTCTAATGAGACCAAATCTTTGAAATGCAAATACATTTCCCTGCGTGGAGACTAGCAGTTTAATTAATGTGAAATGTTTTTTTAGGTGGCTCTGAAACCTTTCAAGACAAGGTGAATTTCTTCCAACGTGAACTCAGGCACATCCACTCCAAGAGACCTCGCACCAAAACTTGCCTAAAAATCTCTCGACACACCATTCTGGATTCGGTGAGTGTTGATGCCCTGCTGCATCATGAAGCTATTTTTATAATGTGCATTTTGAAAATGAGCTGTTCCATAAATGCTGAGACTCCTGTGATAATGTTGACTCATTATTTTTTTTACCCTCTCCAGTCACTAAAGGCTACAAAAAACTTCTCAGTATCAGACTGGAGTAAGAACTTTGAGGTTGTGTTTCAGGATGAGGAAGGTAAGCTGAACCTATTTAACATGGTTGAGTTCTAGTTAAGTGTTTAAGTTCTTTCTATTGTGTCATATAGTATAATTAAAATCAAAACAAAAGTGGATACTTGGGGTATTTGACATCTGTTTGCAGCTCTGGACTGGGGAGGTCCTCGCAGGGAGTGGTTTGAGCTGATTTGTAAGACCCTCTTTGACACATCCAACCAGTTCTTCACCCGCTTCAGTGATAACAATCAGGGTCTTGTAAGTTAATGTTTGAAACCATGTCCAAATTCTTGGTGTCCTTTTTGTAAACTGCATATGGTTTAAATACTAAAAGATCATCTGTCTTTTTCCAGGTGCACCCAAACGCTGACAGGCCACCCCACCTGCGGCAGAAGATGTACGAGTTTGCAGGGCGCATCGTAGGCAAGTGCCTGTACGAGTCTGCATTGGGTGGATCCTATAAACAGCTGGTCCGAGCTCGATTTACACGTTCCTTCTTGGCTCAGATCATTGGCCTCAGGATGAACTACAAGGTATGGAAGATTACCACAGACAAGATGTTTCTCTTGTGGTTGGAAGGTTCTGTTTTCATTATTTATCCACATGTGTCAGCTGGTCTGTCTCATCACTTTAACATTCGTCATGAAATGTGATTTGTTTCTTGGGATTATTTATACCATGGCAAGCTAGTCGGCGTATTGTGCTGTTTATCTTATGCTGAGATTTCAAAATAGCCCACCCAATCATCTTTATATCCATCCCCTCGAGGAAAAGAAATGCAATGTTTATTTAAAAACGCGCTTTTCCCATGTTTTCCTTTTGTTTTCCACATGCAGTACTTTGAGACGGATGACCAAGAGTTCTACAAAACTAAGGTCTGCTTCATCCTAAACAATGACGTGAGTGAAATGGACCTGGTGTTTGCTGAGGAGAAGTACAGCAAGTCAGGACAGCTGGAGAAGGTGAGGCAACAGTTTGGAAAAGAACCTCCCCTTTTATCACTGACGTAATTTCACCGTAGATAGGAGCGATAAACCAAACAAAAAGAAACGTATTGCTTGTTTGGCAAGAAGCTTGTTTTTCTTAAAAGAAAGGGGAGTGCTGAGTTTATATCATGGTGGATGAGTAGAGTTTGGCATCCATGCCTTTTCTTTGTTTTTTGTTTAGTTTAATTTTAATACTGCGGTTTAGTATGAAGTTGTATTGTATTTGCACATGTGTATTCCACATGTTGAAACTTTAATGAGTTTAATGGGCTTTTAATAATTGATTAAATATGTTATTGAGTCAAGTTGCTGTTTTGAACCTTGAAATAATCTGTGAAATAATTATGGATCAGCAGACAAGGATGTGCCAAACAGTGATGTTACAATGCGTTTTAAAGTTTACATTTCCTATTTTCCCCTCTGCATGTCTCTTTGTTTTTTCTTTTGATATATTTGCATCCTGCCTCATGCTGTCATGCAGGTTGTTGAATTGATATCAGGGGGAGCTCAGATCGCTGTTACCAATGAAAACAAAATGCATTATCTCAACCTGCTGGCCCAGTACAGGCTGGCCAGCCAGGTGAGGGATGAAGTGGAGCACTTCCTGAAAGGTAAGGAAACAAACACAGCTGCATGTTGCCGTTTTGTGCCAAATCGTTTTGTTCAGGTTCTTCTGTAATGTGCATGCAGTTAAAGTCATTTCCTGATTGATTGCAGGTTTGAACGAACTGGTTCCAGAAAATCTGCTGGCCATATTTGATGAGAATGAGTTGGAGGTATTTGTGGTGTTTGCAGTAAAATGCCAGGCATCTTTAAAAGGGCCAACCAGTAATGGTGCATGTTTTCCTTCTGATCCCATCAGCTGTTGATGTGTGGCACGGGGGACATAAATGTGCAGGACTTTAAAGCTCACGCTGTGATTGTTGGAGGATCGTGGCACTTCAGAGAGAAAGTATGTCATGGAAGTTTTATTTTCTTCTAGCAGGACACAGTACATTTTTATTTATTTATTTGTTTTCATTGCAGGTAATGAAGTGGTTCTGGGCAGTGGTGTCCAGTTTCACCCAGGAGGAGCTGGCACGTCTGTTGCAATTCACCACTGGCTCATCTCAGCTTCCCCCTGGAGGATTCAACACCCTTTGCCCCTCCTTCCAGATCATCGCTGCTCCCACACACAGCACTTTGCCCACTGCACACACCTGGTAAGTACAGGCATCCAGCAGCTTGTGGGTGAGCCCCAGTACTTGTTAAGTACATGTAGTTTAATTGAATAATATAAACATATTTAATAACATTTTAAGTGAATCTGTGATACTGTGAAATCAGCTGTATATTTGATTTATTTTTTTTTAGCTAAAATTAAAAATATTTCAGCATGAGAGCAGCTTTTTTTTATTTTTATAAACTACATGAATGGTGTCGACATTAACTAACCATGTTCTTCTATGTGCAGTTTTAACCAGCTGTGCCTCCCCACCTACGACTCCTATGAGGAGCTGCACAAGATGCTGAAGCTGGCCATTAGTGAAGGCAGCGAGGGCTTCGGGATGCTCTGACTCGTCACTCACTGGCACCGTGGTTCCACTCACACATGCGGAGACCAGCACAGCTTCACTGCCCTGGTGTTCGGCATTCATCAGTAAACAGTCAAGCATCTCTGCTCACCCTATATATTCTCTCTCAGTATGGTAGGGCTATTCAGGAAGTTCCCAAAGACTGTGCTGAAAGTGGGACTGAGTCATATGAACTCTGAACACTACTGTGTGTATATAAAGCATCCTCGTTTTTGTTGAAAAAAAAAAACAAGAAAGTGACTGCTGGAAAAAAGTGAGGTTAGGGCTAGTTTTACTCTGAACGCAAAGTTTGCCTAGCTTTACACGTTAAAATGACATGATGCGGGGACAAAGGCTTTGAGTTCTAAACTATTTAACAGCTTATTTGCAACAGCAGCCTCCGTGTGATGTGGGTGACACATGCATTCACAGCACTTTGGCCTTAATTGATCAGGGACTGATGTGTGTATGTAAATATATAATATCACTCTTTAATTTCACTATTTGTACATATTGGTGTGTAGACATAGGCTTTCATCTTATTACCTTTTAATTTGGTGTTTGAGGAGAATGGATTTCATTGTTGCTGCACATTTGCCAGGTTGAGGTTTTTCTTTTTCAGGGTGAGTTTTAAAAGAAGCCAAGTGATTTCTATTGTCTGTGTTTTTAACTTATGAACTCCTGGGAAATTATACTGACCTATTTCTTTGAACATTACTGTTATGTTTCATAACCTGCCTTATTCACGCCCTTTGCCTGAGAGAGGTGCTTAGGTGACAGAAACGGACAAAAAGCAGCAGTTTTATTGCAACATTTCTGTTTGTACATGCAGGGGGTTACCGTGGGAGACGGGGTTGGATGAACACATGTACAACCAACATTTTTCTTCCTTATTCACAACCTTTTATGGGTTTACCTCAGAATCTGCCACCTATGCATCCCCCTGACAGCTGTGTATGTTTTCGTGCATGTATGGAAACACATGCACGTACACTTTGCTCATAGTTGCCTCCTTTCAGTCCTCACTGTACAACCTTTAGCCATCTGCTCCCTTGTACTTTGTAAATTGCAGGAAAGTGTTGTCTGTTTGGGAATATATCCTGATTGTTTTTTGTTGTACTGTAAAACTATTTATTTTGAATGCTGTTAATGTTGTCCGTATCCTGAGCCAACATATGCTTGTTCCTTTTTTTCTGTTTATTACTTTTTTTTTTTTAAGGAGTTTACATGATCATTGGCCATGTTGGAATTATGTGCTGCCAGTATTTTAGGAAAATTGATGCTTGGATCTAAAACAAACAAACAAAAACCTCTCTGTGGGTTTTTAGTTGTAAATGTTCAGATACCCCACAAAAACTCTGAATGCAGTGTAAGATCTGATATAGCTTTCAGTGTTTGTTATTATGTCATCCCCACACAGAGATTTAACTTGTTGACAGCCAAAACATCATGTTTTGACTGTAAGTTTGTTAGCTGACCTTTGGCTGTGTTAGGTTTATATAAGGACTTTTGTTTATTTGGGTTGTGCAATGCTGACTTTGAGGTGAATACTGAAATTGTAATAATACTCTTAATACCAATGGCTGAAATCATATTTATAAAACATGGAGGTGAGGTATTACAGACATAAGACTAAGCAAATACTAAGGAAATTTGTCTTCTGGTTTCATGTGATTGTTTCATGTTATTTTTTTTTTAGGAACATCCATTTCTTGGTTTTGTTTGAGTAGGTTTCTGAGTGAAATGGGCCGAGTGAATTTTAGCTATGTAGATATTGTGATTTTTGCCTATGACTGAAGCTGGGAATACACTTTTCTTTATTTTTAATGACAAGCCTCTGCTGATGAATGTTTGAAGATTTTTCTGGACTGTAAGTCCTTTGTTTATTGTAATAAAAAAAACTGGAATACGTTTTTATTTGTGTATTTTAAATGCATGAAGCAGTGTAATCTGGACAAGAGGTTCGATGGACGCTGCAGTATTTCTTTCTTCAGAAGTTGTGAAAAAGAAAACTAGAACTCTTGTTAGTTGTCATAAAATGGAGTTGCTTTTTTAATCACTTCACTGAAGACATTGATTATATAAATTGATTTCCATAAGCAGGTGAGTTCATGTTTTAGACACAAGGGGGCACCAGTTTAACATGCCATGGACTCACTGGAAGCGAGCCATCAGTCCATCATTGTCTTCCCTTGAGACAGCTGAGCAACAGTAAATGATGAAGAGCTTGTCATCCTGGCCATCCACATTTAAACTCTTCCTCACTCTAACCAGACCAGATTGAATCCATTCCTTCATTACCATTTCCCAGCACACTCACAAGTGCATCACAAACAGTAAAATAAACATCCTTCATTCATAACTTCTGCGTTCATGTTAGCGTCAGGTTTAATGAGGTCAGTCTTTTGTGAGTTGTGTTGTAAATGGAGCTGCTGAGAGCCAAATGGAAAACAAATGGCCCCGTTCCCTTTCGGCATACACATATGTGACATAACTCCCAGCTGTAAAGGATGCAGTAAGATAGGAGGTAGACTGAATACCTTATTCCACAGTTACTGTCTGATATTCTAAATAAAAAGCTCTGCTGTGAACAAGCAGGCCCTGTGACCCTCCTTCCGTTCTACACCCACATGTTCCTGGTGCATCTCCTCACACTGTGGTCTGAACACTATTGGGAGCAAGCTGAAAGGCATCTTGAAGCACTTGGAGGCAGGAGTCCAGTTATTTGGTCTTGGCATGCACCTGTGGATTTGCATAATGGCCTCACTCAAATTTCCCCAAAGGAATGTTTGCTAGAAAAAAAAGGAGGGGGGACAACAAATTACAATCATCCTCTTCTGTGGAACTGCTAGAGTCCATTCTGCAGTAACAAAGGGCATTTTTGTGAGTAGAAAAATCTTTTTTTAATTTACAAAATGTCCCTGTTCTATTTCATAAACAGCTCCAGACCCTTGTGGAGCTTTGACTTTGGTTCAGAGTTGCCAAGCTCCTAGGGGAATCAGTTTATGGGTGGTGCGCAGAGTCTCGATTTCTACCACTGAGTCAGACACTGCTTCAGAGTAGATGTCCATCAATTCCCCTGGATCGAAGTTAATCGTCTGCAGACAGTGATCTTTTTCAGGGCAGACAACACAAATGTGGCGTTCCTTATGCATCTTTAAAACCTGACCCTTTCTCCTTCCTGTGAAACAGCATTGAGGCTGTCTGCTTCCCATTCCAAGATGCAGGTCTTCATTACCTGATTGGACACTGCTGATTAACTGCCAACTGGATTGGCTGAAGGTATTTATCATCTGCAATGATTGGGCCAATTTAGAAGCCAGTCTTAATCAGAGCTGGTGAAGGACAGGAGAGTTTTGCTCCAGCAGCAGGCCTGGATTAAAGTTTACTCTTCACTATATAGTATAGTGACTTCATGTAACATGCAAACAAGTTCTCAGGTTTAAACATTAAATAGAGGTCTGCTTGTGCACACGCTGAGGTCTACCTCCAGAAGGAGCAGAGTAAGAAAAAGCTCTTTCATTCCTTCCACAATAACTGACCACTAAAGTGACCATCCAATCATGGTCTTGACTGGCTCTCTTTATGATTGGTGACAGTATGATTCCGGGATCGAGTTGTTTAAGATTATAGGGAAAACAGCTGTAAGAAATTCCCAGTGATGACAATGGTCTGGCAGCATAGCACAGCACAGGAATGTATTGGATGGGATACGGCTGCTGATTAAAGAGATTCATTTCCTCCCATCTCTTCATATTTCACAGATTATGTCCTGCTTCTTGTTAATTCTGTTAATTTTAGTCCTGATACCTACATCAGCATCATTTAACTGCATTCTTCTTGCTGAAACAGGAACTGGTCTTACCTAAACATTTTTTAATATCCATCAAGATAAATCCAGAGACAAGCAGAAGCTTTCAGCCACAAGTTGTCTTGAATAACTGTTTGTGAGAAGATTAAGGGTCCCAAAGCTGTTAGGTGTCTGTGTTATATATATATATATTGTCAGAGAGACTTTTGATTCATGGGGTTAGTTGTCCTGCTGGGATGTAGAGCTGTATTATCTTCAGTGTGTTGGGAAACATTTCAGCCCTTATATTTCCTCTGTCAACATAGGGCCTCTCATACAGATTCTCCAAGTGTTTGAGAAATACACAGTGCTACTCCACCCTGATTGTCAGTACAGTGTCACTACAGGATATATGAATTAGTTATGAAGTGAGATTTAAGCTGATGTCTGAAGTGCAGCAACAGTAATTGCAGAGGGGATGTCATCAGTCAATCTCGCAGCACGGAACTAGTCGAGTCTGTCATTCCGCCATTTTGATTCAGACTGAAATCTCTCAACAACTACAAGATGAATTGCCAGAAAATGCTCTACAGAGGTCTATTGTCCCGCAAAGACTATTATTCCTGACTTGTAATTCCGTGACATTTCCTCTCATTACACCAGGATGGTTTTGTTTTTTAGTGAAATGTCTTGACAGCTGTTGGATTGATTGCTATGATATTTGGAACAGATGTTCACCGTGCCCAGAGGCTGAATCCTGACTTCTTTGTGTCCTGTTTAACCATCAGCAAGGTTTTTCTTGCATTTTGAGACATCTTCTTGGTCTGCATTTACAGTAAACCACACCAGAGTATGATGAGTGAGTCATGTTTTCTATATAAGTCAAACCAATCGCTAGATTAATTGAATGTCATAATTCCGTACTAAGATTTATGAATGTTTTATATACTGCTGTGGTGTTGAGGTTCTCGAGGTTCATGTCCAACATCTACGGTGACTTAAATCACTCCAAAAATCAGTTAAACCAAAGTTACTTAACATAATGTTTTTGACTTCAGGCAGTAATGATTTGGAAACTCACACAACAGAAAGAAGCAGCTTTGTTTTAACTAAAACTCTCTCAAAGTGTCTGTTTAGTGAGACAGAAGACATTCACAATGCCGACTAACCTGTAGTTTCAAATGCTCTATTTAATGTAAGAAACATTGAAGAAAACAACTTTACAAAGTCAGTGGTCTGACCCTGAATTGTTTCACTGCTTCTCTCATCCCATAAACCTGAATATTTCAAACCGTCCCCTTTACAGTACATGCATGTAAAATACTTCATGAAGTTCCTGAGCTACGTATAAATCATCTGACTGTTTACAGAAGATCCTCCAGTGGGATGAAAATCTGTTTCTCTGAAGGTCACAAGATCACTATCAGTGTCATAAGGTCATAACTTTAGATGTCCAAACTTATTTTTATGGAAATAAGAACTATTCTGAAGTGTAACTGGTGGAGACAAGTGGTTCCTGCTGGTCACTGGCCTTTTTCCAGACACAGCTACTGTAAGTCAAAAGCTCCAGACCACTGAGTTAATGCTCAGCCCTGCAGTCAGACACTGTCTGTAAGCTAATCCTGCGTGTCAGAGTGGTCACATTTAGCCATTTATTCACTGAGAATGAGACATGATGCTTTATTTATGCACCTCCCAACATTTACTCTGTATGTTAATGCACACGTTGTATAATTAGTGATACATTATGCATACTGAGTAAAAGATTTGACTTTGAAGAGCACCTGGTAAACAGTTTTACATAAAGCAACTGAACTTAGAGTATGAAATGAAATCCACAACATCGCCTGATATTAAATATTAAATAACTACTATGCTGATTTGCGGTTCTGGCTCGAATCCCTCTTGCACAGAAATTATGCAGCTTGTGGTCTTTTGTTCATAGAGCTGGAATTCATTCATCTACACAGTCCTCTCTTAGATGATGACTTTAGAGGATGTATTTCATTGACCACAGCCTTGCAAATACAATAAGAGTCAGCACATATGATCAGCATGTGTGCAACCTTTTTGTATGCATACAGACATTAACCAGCTAACAGTGTGTTTACAGTCCAGAGACACATATCACCTTCACCTCAGAGGCCTGAAACTGTGGAGAGAAAAGCAGTTTGACAATGTAGGAGGTCAAAAATGAGCCACATCAAGATTTTTTCATTAGCTCATTTACTTTTGGCAGCAAGTGTGAGTCTAGGCTGGCATCACACCCCGCATCTAAAAATCCTGTAAAATCTAACCAAAGGGAAAAACTAGAAGTAAATGAAAGAAAAGAGAGGTACAGTACACCTGTTGGAAACTGCTGATCGAGGGGGAAACATCTTCCTGTCTGCCTCGGGGATTTCTGCCAAGTCATTCCCAGCAGAGATGCTCAGCACAGTTAGGACCACCCTGCTAAGAGAGCGGAGCAGGGCGAGGCTGTGTTCTGGCTGACAGAAACATCGACTGCATCCTATCAGCTGCTGCTTCCTGAACGTGCACAACTTTCACTTTAGACAATAGCAGACCATCGCCTTAACACACAGACACAGCATGCCTCCAGCCTTATTTAATCTATGTTCTCATAAATAACATATTCACATGCCTCTTCCTAAAGTCGCTTCTGAAAGGAAAAATTAGATTTAGTGTATGAAATTACGGTGAATAAGTAAGACATGACACTTTTCAGAAGTTCTACATGCGAGGCAGCCCGAAGAAGGAAATGATGTGACTCATCCAGGTCTTTTTCTGTTTTATGTGATAATATAGAAGGTCATGAAGGGAGTCTTTTCCTGTTTGAGGTTGACAGCATCCAGTGGGAAGCTAAGGATACCATTCACTTCAGTAAGGTTATAAACATGCAAGGACATGAGAGAGGCCACAGACATGGCAGCAAGTGTTTGCTTTACTCAGCGAGGGAACTCGGAAGCACCGCCTGTATATTTTTCTTTTAATGGTTACCATTTCAGACAAAGCTTTGAAGAGTAACCCCAGTAAAGGGAGACCACACTGCTGTAGAAAGAATATCAGGGTCAAAACAGTCTGAACAACTCTGAACTTTCAGCTGTCTCATAAAAAAACTGAATTTTGAGTAATTTCATTGACGGTAGTCATTCATGCAATATGCTATAAGCAGGAGAGTTTATTTCTCAGAGTAGAGAGTCATGCGATACCAAGACAAAGAAAGCATTCATTCTGTAAATGAACAGAGCAAAATGCAAGTAACTCCAAAAAGGGAGATGTCTTCCAAGAGAGGCATTTTGTTACCGTGAAATAGCTGCATGAGGTCAGTCAAAAAACGTATTCTGCTCTGGTTGGACTGACAGAGCAGAGAGATGCTGACATACTTATGATTGAATAGTTTTGTTTGGATAAAGCTGAACATGAGGGATAAAAGCCGAGTAGTGATACTGTCCAAGAAGAAAAATCCTCTGAACACGCACAGACGTTTATATTCGCTACATCTTTTGCCATCAAACTGTCATCGTAATCAGTCAGATAAGCTATTAAGATTTATTTCCCACTCACTCCCTGTTTCCAGCATCCCTCCTGCCAGTTAGTCAACATTTTTCACAGACCTGATGGAATCCTCCCTCTTTTTAAGTTGTCCTATCCAAGTCGCCGTCACTGTTTCAAAGCCTTCTGCACAACCAGCCAAATGCTCCACACGGACATACAAATTTCATCAGCTATCCAGCATCATACGTGGATGGCACTTGGGACATTTTCCATCCATTGAGTAAATCTGTGATCTTGCTGCAGCCATTACAGAATGCAAAAGCAAGCTTTTGTTGCAAAATAAACAAGACATATACCAATGAGAGTCTGAAACAACAATATGTAGCACCTCTAAGTCATAAATCAGAGACACCTTGAGTTTTCTCCCAAATAATTATGAAAACCTTCCATTTCCTGTCTTTTGCTTAGACTGAAAATGACATGTTACAGGCATCTATGCTACTAAAGAAGTTTCCGGGTGTTTGTAACAATGAGACCGAGCTATCTTCTGTTTAGGTTTGTGAGCACAGCACTCAGGTTGTCTCCAGATGTGACTTGGCCTCAGACACACATGCGGAGTACATTTTTGACCAATTCATCCATTAAAGCAAATGCAACTCTACAAAAAGTTATCCATCATCTGAAGTGATGACATATCTAATAGTGGACAGAAAGAGCATCTGCAAACAACCACGGCCCACAGAGTAGTAACTGCTGAGGTTAAGAGCAATGAAATGGTGAGATGCAGTAGTTGCAGTTTGAACACTATAATATCTAATATCTACAAAGTGTTTAGTAGGAAGATTTAATTAAATGTGTTTGCATTAATAGCTTTCCAAAAAATCCAAAGAATGTGTTTATTTTCAGTGGAAAGCATTAAATATTCTGGATCAATCTACAAAACAACAAACATTTCATTGTTAGTGAGTATCACTGACATGTTACACAGTTTCCGTTCTGTCTTAGACAAATTTCCAAACATAAAACCTGGTACAGAATGAAATTTGCAAGCAAAATCTTGCTCCGAGACATATCTAAACACCCCACGCGATATGAACTTACAGCAAGGTCTCTGGTGCAAGTCTTTATGTTGCAAGAGTTATTCTTTATGTTATCTTCCATAAAGTAGAATCAGTTGAAGGACAGTTTTATGACCTTACCATTTGTTAACAGCTCTTAATTGTTTCTTCTGTCTTCACGTGTTTTTCTCAGCTATCATCCTGTTTAAGAAAATCAGTAATGTACCCTCTCCTTTAAAAAAAATAAAGGAAAGAAGGCTGGGTGCTTCCTCTTAGGAGAGCTCACCTTGAGTTTGTAAAAAAAAAGAGAGAAAAACAATGCAGGACGTCATCAGACGGTCAAACCATTATAACGACAGAATGATAAAGAATAACCTTGATTTACTCTTGTGTAATTATTGACATTACATTGGTGTCTTGCAGTCTTAAAACAGTGAACTAATTCACATTCACATTGTTGAGACCAGTTATTACAGAACATTTTGACATGAGTGTAGTTAAGCTGATATATTGAAATAATAATGAATAGTGAAACCTGGCTAACTTCATGTCACAATGTGTTTACTAGCTGTTATGTTGCAGAGGCCAAATGAACAGGTCAATGTTTTTAAAACATAAATATGTGAACCAAGTTTTACACCAGTTAAAAATATGTTATCTTTATACCATGATTTTTAAAGCAAGTTAGCACCTTAGCATGAAAGCATAGGAAAGCAAGCTAGCTGGTTTTGTTTGTGGATTTATTAGTTTTTACATAGGGCTTTATAAAGGTTTTAGTCATTACTGAAAATGTGTTTTAAAAAGTCTAAACAACAGGAATTTCACTTTTATTTTTGAACAATATTACTTAGTAGTAGTATAGTAACTGTCACTTGAAAATATTCAGTCAGGTGCATCCAAAAGGATCCCTCATACATGCAATCCCTGATGGTGAAGTATGTACAGTATAGGTGACTGTTAGGTCATGTTCTGTGATGCATTGAACATGATGCTATGCAAAGTCATGAGGATCAGCAGGACAAGTAAACTCACCTCTTCTGGCACTTGAGGCTGTTTAGCAGCATGTCAGTCTGCAGGCTTATTAAAACTTGGCTTCATAATGAACATTTGCCCTTGAAGCCTGCTGAGTGCTGCTGCTCAGGAGACGGGGCTCTGGACACATGGGGCCTCTCTTCCTGCTCCCTACTGAGCACTTGGTATAAAACCCAGCAGTACCGGCAGGCCGGGGTAGAGTCATATGAATACTTTTACATTAGAGTGAACTGGAATGTTAATAAAAGACAGTTCCCAGAATAAATTCTCTGCTTGTTCCACTGTGTTTTATATTTGCGCAAGTCAATTTTGCAAGCCGACGTGGAGAGCTGTTTCGTATAGTTTTGTCACCATCACAATTGCCTTGGTTGATTTAAATCCCTTCTGTAGCTGCATGGGAGCGCGGGAGGAAAAAGCAGTTCCACATGGGCTGACTGAGACCCTGCAACCATGCCATGACTTCACACTCCATCATGCCAATTTGTGTGTGTGTGAGAGAGAGAATTGTGGACAAAGCGGAGCGTGGTGTGGGATTGTAGACAGAGTTGCACAACAACAAATCCAGCCCAAAACCCTCATCCGGGGTGTGATTTATGAGCTGGGCAGTGATGGTAGACATCATAATAACTAAAGCCTAGCAAGAAGACAGAGAAATCATGTAGTGATTATCTATCTATCTATCTATCTATCTATCTATCTATCTATCTATCTATCTATCTATCTATCTATCTATCTATCT
>JBAMHV010000021.1:8487269-8498108 GCA_037177535.1 Pseudomugil gertrudae | reverse complement strand
CACTACTATTTAGACTTGAGCTTCTATTTAAATAAGTTCCATTATAAGAAGCAGAAAATGGGAACATGGCTCTTTATTAAGAGATTAAATTGCAAAGTATAAATGAGAAAGCAACTGGAAAAGTTATTCACATAGATGTTAGTATAAGTAATGGTTATTATGGTGAAAAGTTACCATCTCAGGGCCAGAAAAACAATGCAGTCTCTGACGTGTTCATTATGACTGTTTTGCTATCTGAGACCCTGAGATTCTAAATCACAAGTCTGAAACTCATAAGACCGCATGTGGTTTTTGTTTCTGTTCATTCTGTTGAACATTTGTGAGAATAAATTCTGTTGGGATTTCCAGCATTACTTTAAAAGAATAAACTGGATTTTTTGGAGTAGTTCATTATGAATTATAAACACAGCTGACTGAATAAAAAAGAGAGATCCAACCGGAGAGCTAATGACATTTCATACATCTCACAGCTCAACATGATGGTTGAAGCCACTGAATGCAGTGTTGCTGTAATGCATTGATATCTGCCAATTCAAATCCAACCACTCTTGCTTTGATATTATTAATAGCCTCTCAAAAATGATTAAAATGCACCTGCTGGAACACGAAGAAGTGTGTGTTTGACAGCGCAGGAGGATCCACCTGCCACAAAGGTCCACAAAGGAATTTCTCTGCAAGATGATACAGAAAGCGACTCAAATGCAGAGTGAAATTTAGAACTGCAGCCAGCTGCTCTTTTACACAGAACCTTCAGTACCTGTGTCTGTACATATCCAAATCCCCCATGGATGTTAGAGTCAATGATCAGGCATTAGGGGAGCAAGTTTTGATGGTGGCAACTATGACAACTGCAACTTCTGTCTCTAATTTGATTTCTCATGCCCTCATATAACCTACTTACTTTACAAAAAATGTGTTGTGTGTTATAGGCTACTGTATCCAACCTTTTGAAAAGGCTACTTTTTAAAAGAGGTTTCAGTCTGTGCACAGCACTGTCTGCGGTGTTTTGAGTAGGAAATAGTGCTTAGAGACCACTCATCTTTGTGGGTTGAATGAGAGGCGCGTGCCAACTGTCTTTGAGTTGTTTAAGATCTCATGGGAAAAGAGAAATGTGTTGTTTCCACACAGTCAGAGGGAAAGTGATGATGCAGCATGGATTGAGAAGAGAGGTGAATGGGATCTGTTACGTAACTTGACCAGTTTTCCAAAGTTTCAGCTTGAACTGTTTGCTTCCAAAATACAGTATGAGTGTAAAACAAATATGCAGAATGCACTCACCCACCCTTAAAACCTATAAAAGACCGAGGTGCATGTTGTAAATGAACTTTTTCCGTTTCACAGAATATCACTGGACTTTAACGACATCATAAAATATATAAAGTACACTAGAAATAATCTAAAGAATCACTAAAAGGGCTTCTAACGCGAATTAATTTTGCACTCTCACAGGAACTCTTGGAGGGAAACATCTGGAAGCTGTGGCAATCAATTCCTATAACATTGTAATAATCTGTCAGTTCAAATCAAAATTGACGCTAATGATCAACGCAGCTGCATGCACAGTTTGCGCACAACCCCCAAAGTCTAACTGCGCTCCAAAGACAAACAGAAAAAGCATCATCATGTAAATTAGCGGAGAAAGTGCGCGTGGCCGCATGAACCGAGACGCGCTGCGTGTGGGGAGAGCAGTAGGCTACACTCTACGAGGGGAGTGTTTCTTGCAGAGAGCATGCAAAAAATTCCCAGTGACTTCAGATCCAAGGAGGTGGTGATGTTCATGGGAGCACAATTCAAACTCTCTCACTTGGAGCGCAGCTTCTCCTGTAGCGCAGCGCGCAGCTCTGTTTGCGCCACTTCTCTTGTTAAACATAAACTGAAACAGATGGAATAATGTTTGCCTAAAATAACTTTTTTTCTTCGATCCTGGAAAGAGAAAAACTGATCTGTTTTCATTGTTGGAGTCTTATAAGTGCTTATTTGATAACCTGGAGACATTCTGCTTTGAGTCTTACCTGGGCATTATGAAGAGGTATCCAGGTTTCTTTCACTCTTGGGAGAGGTTGACGTCTTTTTAAACAGGGCGTGTGGACAACTTGCTTTTTTTTTTAAAAATTTGCTGGTATTTAAGTATCTGTCATTAAAACCTTAACGCGGTCTGACCTTTTACGCGCTAGTTTTAAAAACTTTCCATGTCCAGAATGGAGCGCGCAGGACTTGCTGTGCTGGTTGTCTTAATAGTTGCGTCTTTGCGTGTCGGTGATAGCCACAAGGAGACAACAGGTGGGAGGAAAGAAGGTGCTGGGGCAGCCCAGGTGATCTGGGACCAGCAGCAAACCCGGGATACCAGTCGAGGTCACTCATCAAGTGCGCCACAGGACGGTTCATCCTCAGAAACATCAGACGAATCCTCTCTTGGGACCAAGAGTCTGGTCCGCGTGCCGAGGGGAGCATCAGCTCAAGAGGATCTCAGGCACATATCCAAAACAGTTTCGGCTCACGCTGCTGACGCCTCCCGCGAGGAGCTCGTCTCCGCGCAGCGCAGCTCCAGACACCCGGCGGGTCAGCAGCAAAGGACCAGAGTGAACCGCAGGCAGAGCAGCAAGCCCACTCCTGCTAGCACCAGGCGACTTGTTGGGTAAGAGAGACAGCCAAGTGCTCATAACCGACAATAAATATTTTACTTCTATTTGTCAAACGTTTCAAGCCATTGAAATCCTGCAGCAGCAGTTTGGGAGGAATTTGTGTGACCTATTTTACTGTAGCCAGCATGGGTCCATGTGGTTTACTGTAATGTGGTGGCCCACTTTCGCAGAATATTTCTCCCTGTAAGAAAAACCAGTCGATGATGTAACAAGAGCCACACAATTTTCTGTGTATCCTGCATTAAGTTGTCATTCAGAGAGCCAGCTTTGCAGTAATGTAATTACAGCAATGCAGACTGTTTTCTCATGGGGGTCATGGCAGGACATCATGATAACTGAGGTTAAACACTGTGCTGATCATGTGGCTGACAGGGAAAGCTTGAATGCGCATAAGAAAATGTGAACTGTTTTTAAGCTACTTGGCATAGTATGAACCCCCTCCCCTTTCATATTACTGAGCATCATAGTACATTTAAGTAGTAACATAGTGGCTGCAGCTACTTGCATGTGTGCCCCAGTTTGTGCTGTTGCAACCAAAGCTCTGGTTTGTGAACATTTGCAAATTCAGTGATCAGAAACACCTGTTTCTCAAGTGGCTCTATTTTTTTTATATCCCTATTTAACTCTAAACAGGACCATGGGTTGTTTGCATATTAGAGCTCTATTCTTTTTGTTAAATGAAGCCTCGTGTCTGCAGTCCTGTTTGCTCTACAAGGACAAAGTGTAATGTGAAGGGTGAATGTTGGCAAGATGATCAGGGAGATATTTTAACTAGTTTCAAACTGCAGACAGTTAAATATAAATATACCCATCATAACAGACTTTAGAATACATATAATGCTACCAGTTTATGGGAGGCCTTGAAATAAAGGGTTCACACCATTCATTTACAAAGACAGTAATAAACACATGCTTTTGCCCAAACTTTGCCAAACACAAAGAACAAAACCACAAATGTTAAATCTATCCATCAGGATATAATGCTGATTAACTAGCTTCAGTCCAGTTCACATTAAAAACACAAGTGCTCTCACAGTTGCAGTAGAGTGCATATTTGACATGGGGTGCTGTCTATTTAAAGCAGCGTGCAAAGAAAGTAGCTGCCTTCAGTAGTCGAGCCAACATTGCAGCATGTAGTGAATGTCTTGCTTGCCAATGCAAAAAAACAAAAACAAAAACAAAACAAACAACAAAAAAAGCATAGAATGAAAAGAGTTTTAAGGTGGTGTAAAAGAAGTGTTGCATAAATCTGCAGGAATGTTACCTCTAGCAGTCAGCATGGCGACTTTAAGTTTTGATTCATTTGTTTAAGAGGCATCATCTGCTGCTTGTTAGTGAAAGTCTTTGCATGACACATTTCCTCTTGGAATTCCCATTCAGCTCACTCATTTACCGTACTGTAGCCCTCAGCACTGACAGTGTCGGGAATGCTTTCCCTTCTGGTGCTTGGGACTTGACTCAGTATGACTGTGTGTTTTCAGTAAAGCTATTGCAGCCTTGATTGATCCTGATAGCTCTGTGGTGAAATTATTCGGAACCACATCAAAATATCATCAAGTGTGAACAAGGTGTTATCTAAGCGTACACATGTTTTAACCCGGAGCGTTGGTAGTTATGTAAAGGTGTGCATACTTACATAAATCCCCTGCTGACTGATGTGATGACTGATGTTTTTGGCACACACCTGGACCAATGTGCTTAATATATGACAAAGCTGAGCTTGCCAGAAGGCCCAAATAGCTTCATGTTATCCCTGTGACTCCTCAGTAATACTTGCAGTATCTAATGAGAGCAATCCGGCAGAGGTCAATGAGTCAATCCCTGTTATCTTCTCAAATCACTGTGAGTCAGGCACCCACTTACTTTGATATCTTGTGAAAAGATGATAGGGCACAGATTCATGCCAGCATGTTGACTGTTGCAGTATAAGTACGGCTTAAAGAGTGCAAATAATCCAGTTGTAAGTATTTACAACTTGTCATCTCGCATTTGCTCAGTGATTGATGGAAAATCAGGGTGTTTTTCATGTTTTGTGCATCTCTCACTCTGTTTGTGTTCAGTCTGCTGTCTCACTTTACAGCAAAGGAACTTTGTGAGCTCTTCAGACAGGGTTTTGTGACCTGTCTTGAAATTTGATCAAATGAAGCGCAGTTAAAAGAGTCTCAAAGATGTTCACATCAACGGGCTCGCCACATCAGAATAAGAAACTAGAGCAGCCTTTGCAGTCAGATCTGTCCATCATGCAACAATCTGTGGTTCTTCAAACGTAGAATTATTTTTCTGCGGTTTTTATGTAAATAAAATTGAAACTAACACCACCGAGGCTGTTTTTCACCCTGGTTTCTGTGGATCTTGTTCTTTATTCAGGCCTAATGTCTGTGGAGGTCAGCAGTGCTGCTCTGGTTGGGCGTTGGCACCAGGAACCAATCGCTGCATCAAACGTAAGTAAAATCAACCTGGTTTATTACATTATATAAACTTTGTATTAGCAGTAGACAGGTTTTTTCATGTTGACTTATCATTATGAAGTGAATTTTGATTGCACAGATGTACTGGTCATGCAATACTGAGCCCATTAGCCTTTCGATTGGTTCCCACTAAGTCTTGCTTTCACTGTAATTCTGTCATCCAGGAAGGGTGAAAGCGAGGCTCAATTTAAAGCACAAAAGTAGCGTGTCTGCAATCACACAATTATTCAGTATAGCTGAAAGAAATGAATAAACTAGTTAGAGCAGGAAGTACGTTTGTGTAACGCTTGAAGCCAAAATGTTAACTTTAAAAAGTTTGGCTTTACATTTCTTTTATTTTAAACTGTTGATTTTCTTTCATGCCTTGTGTTGTTGATAGTGGCTTTGCCAAACAGAAAGCAGCCTTGGCAGCATTACCACTTGGAAACACTAAAGGGGAAACATTTCTGTTGCCATATTTTACATGAATGCAGTTTTTCATGTTTATTCTTTCATTCACTTTCTAAATTTCATTGTTTGACAACCATTGCTATACACATACGCAGGTTCACATGCAAGCTGACGTGCGTTATGTATATTAGTGCTTTCTCAACCAGTAAGCTTTGACAAGCTTACATTCTCATGCAAAAATAACCCAGTGAATGCATCCTAATGACTATTCTGTCAAGCAGAATTGCCCTATGAAAGTTTTTTAGGGTGTTATTGCCACCACATTCATGAAGTGTTGCTTGCCGTTCCTCTTCATGTGACATCCTGCTTGGAAATTACCAGCAGTTAGCACTTGGCTCTGTCTTAAACTAGCCCATAATTATAGGGGGAACTGCTTCTGCTTTTATTTGACCAAAGCAGCACTGGAATACTATCTGCCAGATAATTAAAAGTCAAATAGGAGAAGGAGGCTGTGAATGACTTATCAGCTACTTGTTTAAGGAAAATATTGACACAGACAGGTGTTGAAGGAGCTCATTTGATGTGTTGATAGTCGTGTCTTTTTGACTGTCACAGCAAACATTTAGTTGATTTAGACTAAAAAAAATGGGTTCATCATTCTTACAGTTTGAATGTTCATGGTCATTATTGTTTCCTGCAGGCAGAAATAACAAGTTTTAGTGAGAATGTCTTTTGTGGTAAAAGCTATCTTTGAATTTTAAGAGTGAAAAATAAAAATATCTACACTGGAAGTGGTATCTATTATGCAGCAATAGAGACGGGTGTGTATTTTAAAAACCAAAAATCACTTGTTTACTGTTTGCTCTGTTTCCTCTTTGCTAATTCTTTCCTCCTCACACGCAAACCCATTGCACACTCATTTAAGTTGGTCAATTACAGAACAAGCAGATTGTCCCCGGCAGTCTTCCTATTAGATCTCCTTCCTATCTGCCCAGAGCTTCCTTCCATTTTCCTCCATCCCCAAATAGACACACTCACACAGGTTTAAATTATTATAATATGGAGACTCTCACTCCAATTAAGACAGCAAATACCTTAAATCTGTCAGAAAGTAACAGGTTCAGCTTAACGTGCCTATGTTAAACAAGGCAGTGCATGTGAGCGGGTCAAGGGTCTGTCCAACCATCTGGACCCCCTTACAGCTTGGCCCTCACCCAGGTCTGACTGGAGGCTATGCTATCATCAGCTGAGTGAAGCTCCACAGTCGGCAAGATGCCAATACAAAGGCCTCAGAGTGGAACTGGGACTGGAAGCCCCCACGTACAAGACCTCCGTGGAGAAAGAAATGGCCCAGGCTCTATTTATTCTGTCCTCGCCTGAATCCCAGGCTGCTTTATTAGGAGATGGCAGCATGGGAAAACATGTTCACAGAGGGGGGGAAAAAAGGAAAAAACTTGTCGGCTGGAAGCAAAAGTGAAAACATTGCGTGGCTGAGCTGTATTTAGGAGCTTCTAGCTGAATTGATGTAATATCTTATTTTAAAAATGTCAGCTGGAGGCTTGGATTGAGCTTCCTAACAAAACCTCCATGTGTAACTGGATTGTGTTCAGAATAAATACATGACAGGAACGCTATCACTTCTTATGCAGGAAGTGTACCTATATATATGTTATAAATGTGTTGATAAAAGAATAATTTAACATCTGCGTGGCTCACTCCTGGCTTACCAGGAACTCACCCCTGCCCAGGTCTTGGCAGGTTCAGTGCTAAATGTCTAAGTTTCAAGATGAATGGTTTGCAGACTTCTTTGTGTATTAAAGCAATACATGTGCCCAAAATAGCAAGTTATGTCTGAGAGGCATTAAACATAGACCAACATCTCCACTGCTTAGATATTTATTTTATATTTAGGTCAGGTTACCGCCTCAATTTGAGTTAAAAATAATAGATTAATAATGTTTTATCTGCTAAAATCCAGAGGGTTGTGTGTTGCTATTGGCTGGTAAAATGAAGCCAGGTGTAATCTCGCCTGTTTTATTCCCTGTCCAGATGAGCGGAGTATCTAGTGTCTGGGTTTTCAGATGCTTTTAATTCCCATTTGGTGAAATTTAACATCTGTTAATCAAATCTGAGATGAAAAGCATCATGAATCCATGTAGCAGCCTCATCCAGTCGCAGCCTTGCAGAAGTCCTGCTTTAGTTTACACACGATTGTCAGTCGACTGCGTTACTGTTGCTGTCAGTGTCCTGATGAAATGCCCATGTTCATAACTGCAGAGGCTTGTTCTTTGTTAAATCGCTAAATATTATTTTCTAAAGGCTTTTTTCACCATTTTTTTAAGCCAACATTGAAACAAACCTGTAATACAACAGTAATGATACGCTTTGGGAATTTTGTACAGCTGCCTTTACAGTAACTGGCAGAAAAAGAGAAAGCAGCATATAAAATCTATCCCATTGGGCAGGTTGTTTTGGCAATGGCTTCTGTTTACCAAACAGTAAGTTACTTATCAGTGGAGGTTTGAATTACCGTCTTGTTTTACAGTAAATACAGTAGCCTTCAATTAGGTGTCTTGTACATAACTGTGTGATTACTGTTTTAACGTTTTGGTTTTTTCAAAGGAAAACGATGTGATAAGAACATTTAAAGCCTCTGTTACTGGAGAAGAGATTTAAATCTCATCTCTTCTTATTTGTATCTGCTTATAGGAGTTTCACTCGTATCTTTGAGCTACTGAATAAAGCTTTAAGTCAAATGAGACTTAGCTGTGGGTGATCTGATCAGATGATCACGTGATGGATGATCCATGAGCAGAAAAAAAAACTACTCACAGAGTTAGTCTAATGATCACAAGTATGTGCATATGGTCACTATGATACAGTCAACGAAGCCAAAAAGGTCCAAGTTACACATCTTTATGTACATTAAATGTTAACAAAAATCTTTTTAGCTTATATTTTGTGTCACAAGATGTTTCTGTTTGTACATTTTAAAGCTGAATCTTTTTAAGGGATTTTTTTATAAGCTAATATACTTGTCAAATTAATTTATTTTCAGCACAAAAAAGTTGTGGACCAAAAATAATATGTAATATTATTCTGACGGGACATATACCCAATTTAAAAAAAATGTGTTTTGATTATGAATTTTTTAGGAATGTATCAGTCCACATACCAAAAGCACAGCTTCAAAACATCTTAAGTGGTGGTGTAAGTCATCCTGTGTTGTGTTGTGCTCCGGTTGGCATGACTGCTGTTGTAATTGGATTAATGGCATAGTTTACCACACACAGTGCAAACCTAATGGATGGTATAGACGCACAGAGGAAAGGATCTCTGCAGCACAGTTGGGAACTGGCTTTAATTTTACCAGAGTTTAAGTGCAAGTGTGTGGTTTCTGCAGCAGAATAAAATTTACCACATTATACATCGTTATGTTTTGTTGAAAGCATATGCTACATATGGCAACGTGCTGCAAATATTGCCAACAATGAAAGCTTGACACCCCCCCAAAAAAAAGCAACACTGCTGGTCTTTGATTTAAACCTTCTTTCTTCTAAAGAGTGCAGATGAAAGGTGCACCATTCATGAAGAGGAATAAAGTTGTTTTCTGTCTCTTAAGCAGTTGCTGACTGACAGAGTGAAAGGCAGAGGGGACGAGTTTCCGTCTGAATACCTCACAGTTTTCTTTGGCCTGCTGTGCAGCTTAAACATAACTCCTCAAGCAGAAAAGTCACTCTTGCTCTCTTTCTTTGTCATGAAAGCTTAACTTTTTTTTTTACTGTCTTTCCAAACAATAGCTGAATTTTCTGGGTTTCTTTATGCCAATCACTTCCTGGTGTAGTTCAAGCTGGTTTATAATTATGAACAACTTATTCTTAACAACAACTTATGACAAATCACTTCTAATTATCATTTTCTGTTTGTAATGGCCTGAAATAAAGTTACAAGATACCGACTAGCTGCTTTTATTTACCCGCTGTTTATCCTTTAAGCACCTTTCAAGCTAAGTGGTGCATCACACTTAGTTCTTATAAACATTACTTATTGCACATTTTATTCATTTAATATTTTTATTGTCTATGTAATTGTCGACTGAAATGTACAATTTGTAGCATTTGTCGTTAGCCTGGTTTATTTCAAGTGATGCATCACAATGAGACATGAGTTATTTATATGATCAGTCAAACTTTATTACAACCCATGATGTATGAAATAAAATAACTGACACATGATCATAACAGTACATTAAATTTCTAAGCCAAAAATGCTGACTCTTGCTCTCACAGACAACTGTTCACACACTACAGAGTGAGCTCATTTCTAAATATATTTGAATTATTAGTAATGATTAAATCAAAGCTAAGAAAAACAGCATTCATAAATAATGATGATAAATTTGGTTTTAATTAAACAGTTATTTGTCATAAAGGATGACAGTGATAGCAGTGATAGTAATAAATTGAGGAGGTCTACTGTAATATTCTTATCTGACAGTTTATTTGTTTATGATGAAGTACTAAATAACCACCCTGATAGTTTTTTTTTACTTATTTCTTTCTCAGTTCTTTGTCAACTCATTAATAATTATTAGCAAGCCTATGGTATTTGGTAAGGAGTTAGTTATTATAAATGCATGGGTCACTACTGATTTCTAATCAATATGCTATTAAAAATGATAGAACCAAGTCTGCAGCTGTGTTTGTTTGTTTGTCAGTTTAAACCAATGAGCCTGTTGTTTTCCCATGTTGGAGGTGAAGCTCAGTGTCACACAAAATGCAGTATAAAAAACCCTCCACATGTTATCACCCTTTGAAGGGTTAATGCCGTTTGCTGTTACATGTGGGAAGCAGCTGGTGAAGTATGGAGGATATACATGTGTGAACGTTTGCTGACATCAAGTTTAGTTAAATATTTTATTGATGATTCCTTTCTTTTTTTTTTAGCACCAACAGTGAAATTATTTTTTTTTTAACCTATTCATTTGACTTGTTCAAGAGAAACTCATCAAAAGCTTAAATAGAATCTTACATGCATATTTTCATTGTGCAGGAAGATTTGCTTTTACTGCAACCAAACAAGTCACATGAAAACATGACCTTACTGACAGAAATATGTTTATTAGGCAAAACAAACTGTATCGCAACAGGTTTGACAAGTCTTTTTTAAAAAGGGATAGTATATGATACACACATGCTCTGTGACCCCAATGACCCCGAACTTTCCTGCTGAGGAGTTTTTTTCCTGCAAAGTTACACCAGATATAAAAAATCAGGATTTTGTGTATGTTAGTGTGTGTGTGTGTGTGTGTGGAGGGGGACAGGAGAATGGCGATATAT
>JBAMHV010000021.1:8469157-8483903 GCA_037177535.1 Pseudomugil gertrudae | reverse complement strand
TTTGGGGGGAGGGAAAGGGGGGAGGAAAGGGGGGGGGCGAGGCCGTGTGTTTGTTTTGTGGGGGGGGGGGGAGGGAAGGGGAAAAAAAAAAAAAAAAAAAAAAAAAAAAAAAAAAAAAAAAAACAATGCTGAAGTGTTGGGTTTTTTTTGCCAAGGAGAGGAAAAACCGTAAGCCTGGAGATCCCATGAGCATATTTAAGGTTTCCTGTGAAAGCAGTAGCAAGGTTGTTTCCCCTTTTACCAAACAGTAGTCGCCATTTAACATTATTCTGCGGAAATTGAGCAAAATCGCTTCAATAAACTCAAATCTAGGACACAAAGAAGAGCACAGAAAGGTTCCTGAATGATTGTGGGGTCTGATACTTTGATACCGTGATGTTAAAGCACATGACATAGAAATACTTAATAAGGATAAGAAACTTTTTTCATAAACAGAGAAGTGTCTGTTTCTGGGCTTATTGAAGAAATATGAAAGCTCAGCAGGGCCTGAAACACAGTTTGTAACTGAAGCAGTTTAAAACGGAAAACTGCTGCTGAAAAGTTTAGGAAGCCTTCATTTAGTTAACATTACTACATCTTTTTCATGTGTAATAAAAAAGAAAAGTAGGTTAAAAAAACAATAAAAACAGAGCAGTAAAACATTGACAGAGCCTCTAATTCTGCACTGATGAATAATCTGAGATTTCATGTTGGATAAACAGTCTCACATCTTTGAATTTGGATTTGCTCATGATCAATTTCTTTGAAAAAAGAAAGAAAACCGGTTTTAACAAGATTAAATACAAGACATAACATTTTTATGGTCTAAGTTGTGAATATCTGCACAAAGCCAAATACCAAGCTGTTTCAGTTATAACCATGTGTTTTATTACTGATTCATCTGGATTGGCTTTGCGTGTGGAAGGCTCCAACCTTCAGTCTAATCGTCTCCTCTTTTCAGATGACTGGATGTGGACACAATCTCCAAAACCTCGGCCAGTCTGTCTCAGTCATAATTGAGGCTGAAGTGGCAATGCCAGGAATGTTTGCCATTTCTCCTCTTTTATTTCCGATGGATTCGCGTTTTATTATTACTCTCGCAAAGTAATAATTGCTGCACATATTTGTGAAATGGATGGAATGTGAGGCAATTAGTTTTAATGATGTGCAAGACAAATCTGCACGACAGCAATTACTGTGACAATGTGCTCAACAGCCCAGAGGCAGGGCCAGAGACAACACAGATAGGCAGTGACACTGTATGCCATGCAGGCTTCATGTGGGGCATATGTCAGACCCAGAGTGACTGACCTGTCCACTCTGTTGTCAGCGTAGGCAGCATGTTTGTCTGCAGTCAATTCGGTGCCTCTCAGCTGAAAACGGGTCATTAAACACATGCCTTTATTTGCCAAATCTATGCTGGGCAGTTTTATTTGAAGAATGCAGGTTCACACATTACGAGGTTGTCCTCTTCCTGCATGTTGTCGCTGGAATCTGTAGCCCATTGGATCCAACGCTTCATCTCTGAGTTTGAACAGACTCTGGACAAGACGGCAGCTCCCAGCCAGCCCCATACTTTAGTTAAGATGATGCATTTCCCTTCTTGCCAAACAGAACTCAGGCAATCCCTACTTTATCCCATAATGGAAAATTCAGATCACATACCACGTTATTCAGATCCACAACCACATTTCTGTAAATGTGTATGCTTCATCAAAAAAGGGTGTACATTTTCCCCAGAGCAGTTAAAATGCAATACTTCAGTGAATTAGAAGGTTCAAATAAAATTTCTTCACAGGAAAGAAGAAGGGAGTCGTTATTCTCTGTTATTTAATCCTCAATTTGTCAGGTTTTCTCATCATACCACAGCCTGATGATGCATAATGCTGTGGTTTTCAATTAAACGAGGTTATTATTGAGAAAACCACAAATTGGAGCTCATACATATTTGGCTTTCCCTGTAGGGAAATAAATGTCTGATGCCACAGTTGTCTCACAGCACTTTCATGATTTTTTTTTAAATGAGTTTTGAGCTTATACAAGTAAAAACACCAAACTTTGTTTGCTCTCACATAATATTATAGGAAAGAAAGTGACCAGAGTCTGATTGGTATTGCAATAATAGGATGTATGCAGCAGGTAGAGCGCTGTTCGCAACCTGTGGGGATCCTTTCGACTGCCTGCTAGAGCTGTGGCAGAGTTTCTGCCTGCGATATGTCAGTGTTCACAGCATCTGTGTCAATAGCATTCCATAGCTGTTGACAGAGCACCACTGTTTGCTTTAGCCTCCGCAGACCGGCGGCGTGATGTACTGTTGGATGACAGTGCCATAAATCCTCAAGCGCTGCCCGCAACATACATTTGTGTCACAAGATCAGCTTGTTTATTTTAAATTGCGTGCCACAAAGTCTTTCAGTACTTACTGGAGAGCAATGATGGGTTGAGGTGGGGGTGCTGGCAAAGTGACAGATTGTTTTTCCATGACTATAAAATCACTTCAGCACTCTGTGTATGCTGACTACTGATTAATATTTGCACACATGTACCCTTTAAGCATAGAAGGAACAATGTGATTGATTTTTTTTCATCAAAGTAAGGGTACAGACCTAAAGGCCATGTCTGTGATGAAGTGTTGAATATTCTCAGTTGGCCTCCAGTGTACAGCTTTGCCTATTTGCTCTGTTTTTATGGCCTCTTACATTTATGATCCTCCTAAGCTGACTGTGTTACAGTGAAAACACACACTGGATTCTAGATCCGTTTAGAAATGCCAGCAGCATTAAGCTGATCGTCGGGCTTGTCGTACAGGCTTTACATCAGGCAGAAATTGGAGAAAGATTTAAAGTAAGTGATATTTACATTTAGACATGGCCGTTAAAAGCTTGGGAGAAATTGAACCCGACATCCCCTGAAGCTCTCTGCTGAATGAAAAGTACCTAAATGGTTAAGAAAGGGAAACTAATGGCCCCTTGATTGAATCAATTTAAAGCAAGTCAGGAAAACACATTTCTGCTACTACAAGAGGGGCATATGCTCTTACATGACCCCCCAGAAAATTTGATCTCCATCTGTGCTCTCTCCTCAGCTGACTGCCAGCCCCCCTGCCAGAACCGTGGCTCTTGCAGCCGACCGCATACTTGTGTATGCCGCTCAGGCTTTCAGGGTCCCCGCTGTGAGGAGGTGGCCCCGGAGCAGGTGTACATCCGTGAACGAGGCACTCTGAGGCGCATACAGCCTGGCACCAACCCCTTCCAGAGAGACCAACCGCAGAGACGGCCCTCAGAGAGACACGCCACTGACACCACCAAGGTCCAGGTCCCGCGACCTGCGACCACCAAGCAGCCAGCCCACACAACGTGAGTGTTTCCCAAAGTTATTACACACAGAAAGAGTTCTACTGCCAGATAATGTTGCATCAAACATATATTAAGACTAAACCTTTCAGGCTGATACCAGAAAGTGCACCTTCATTGCTGTGCTCCCTTATTCAGAGCCCAGTGCTGTCAGCTTGGGTTGTTATTGGTAAACAGCCAAAGTTTGCCTGTCAAATACACTTTCTTATTGACTCCGCAAGCATTCTCACATTCCTCTGAAATGAACTAATTTCACCTTTTTTCAGCATTTAGGCCTGTTTCTTATGCGTTTGCATTTTGCACCTTATCAGTTTCACCATTTGTTTTAAACCTGTGATGGACAGGGTGCTACGACTGTGTTGTGTGTTACTAATTAACAGTATACTACATATTGAGTATTTTTAGGTCACAATCACTTTCATATACTGCAGGCATGCTGAAAACAAACCAATGTGCTGTTGTGTGAAGTTGGAACAAGTCTGTTAAACAACAGCACATTATGTTTATTGTTGCTATAAATCATACCAGATGATTACTGTCCTATGTTAATTCTTTATATTTACTCTTAGTTAAAGAAATGCAAAGCAACTGAAGTGAGCTTTGGCTTCGTTTTGCTAGAAAAATTAACGTTCCCCACTAGATGCAGTATTATCTATTTGCAGTAAAAATAAAACAGCACATTTTGATAGTACGTTTTAGGAATTGAATAGCCATGTTAATAATTGCAAAGACAAATATCTATTTTAGTGCATGCATTCTCTAAAGACTGCTAATCAGACTCTGCTAATAGTTTCTTGGCTTAGATATCTGACTGTTTAAGCTCCGTTTTAGTTGGAAATACGTCTTTTGATTTGTTTAATCGCTTTGCTATGGCTAAGACCATATTTCTGATCATAGATGTTGAAAGAGTGTAATTATTTCCGGGAATATTTTGATGGATTGTTATTGCTTTCAGGCTCAGACTTATCTTGTCAAGTTGCGCTCTACTTTGGATTCAGGCCCAGTGCCTTTCTAATCCGCTCGTAGTCTGTTTAAGTGCCATAATTTGTTTGGGCACTGAGGTCATCACTCACTATTTAGCTGGTTTGTCATCTGGGTAATTTCTCTCCACCAAACCACAGAACATTCTCAATTATATCTGACATTTATGGTGCTCGTCTTGCTAATTCATATATGGGCTTTTCTTGGTGTTATGGAATAATACTAGCCAAGTCATCCACGTGTTTGTGGTAGCTTAGTGAAACTCTACTAAATATCTTGGCAGATGGTTCATAAATGAGTTTTTATACAACCTCCTTCCCAAAACAATTATCTTGAAGTCATAGTAAATCTTGTAATTAATACAAGATCTCCGGAGAGTGCACAGTTGCTAAGCATATGCTTTCTTTGTTCTTGACTCACAGGACATATTTGTGTACTGAGTCACAGATCTGGGATAAATAGAGTGAGACTGGACTACAGGTTTAACATTGTAAGAAGCAGACAGTGTTCCTGAATCACAAATACCTCAACTATGACTGTGTTCGCTGTCATGTTTCTACTGAGGATGACTAAATGTTTTACAGAGGTGGCGTTAAGTTCAAGATGAACCATCGTCCTCTCTGAAATGTCCAGTTAATCCAGGGATTAGTTTTTAAACCCACTAAAGTTTCTGTCATTGTCAAGAAAGAATGAAAACTCCTGCCAAAACTGCTAAATGTCTCCATTTGAACATTAATCGAATAATTATTTGAATTCCTGACTTGGTGCTTCCTGGAAGCTCGTGAACTTCTGCACATTTTCTACATTCTCTCGGTGTAGAATGATCTTTTAGGGGTGGAACAGTGTTCCCTCTGGATACCTGGTGGATGCAAGTCTTGGTTTCAAATATCAGGTTGAGGTTCCACTATTTGCAAAGCCAAGACAGCACAAGCAACGTGAGGTCATGGGGAGCAAGAGTCAGATAGCAAGAGTGATGCCAAAGCTCAATAAAGCAGTCAGAGGAGGGGAGAAGGGAGGACATATGCTCCGGCTGAGACAGATCACATTGGCTTCACCCCAACCTATATATTGAGGGAGCAAAGGCCAGACGGTACATTCAGTCCGTCTCCTTTCATTATTCACTACTAGAGAAGGTGCGAGGTACTAAATATATGTCTTTCTTTGAGCAGACTTGGCTTGTTAATTCAGCGGTACCCTGTGACTAACACAGCTTGTCATGTGGCGCCAAGTACAGAAAAAAACCATAAGAAAATACAAAAGGAAGATATTAGGAGACACTTTATTTTGAGAAAGAGATTAATCAATTAGACTGAAGAGAGTGAGTTACTACTATGTTTTCAGACGTGCTGCTTCATCTTCTCACTGTCCAGTCAATATTTGTTCAACACTTTGAAAACTCACTTTGTGTACCATGATCTAGCTGACTATTTTGTTAGAGGGAAAATGAGGAGGAATGTATCTATTAATAATACTGTTTAAGTATTATGTCATTATCAGTTGATGTTCTCAAATGATGGGGAATAAGACATTACTGATTATCCTGCATTTTAGATATATAGATACAGAGATAACGTTGAAGTGTTGTGCAGCAGACTCAATGTAAAAGCCATTCAAAGTCTTCTTTGGGGGATTAATGTGTAACTAGTATGTGAAACAGTTTTTAAGATTCAGGATTAATTTAAATATTGAAATGTCTTATTGTCCTTTTTTTAATATAATTCTAGACTGTGAGTGTTGAACTGGTTCAAAGCGTAACAGTAACCATCCTTCTAACAGGATGGTTACAGTAAAGCATCTCACAAGGACTTGAGTTAATATTTTGCTCTCACTTTGTATTGATAACTCTGTCAGATGATCAGAAAATCTTTTCTGTCACATATCAAAGACTTTCATTAATTGTTAGTGTCCAGACTCTGTCATAACCAGCCCATGTGTAAAAGTATTGTCTCATTCTCCCTTAACCACTGTTATTACATGAGCCCAATAAATCCTGGTGTTGTTGTTGTATGCCCACACTATCGGGGAAAACATGGAGAAGGAATGTGAAGGTATTCAGCTTTCTGCACATCAAGTGTTGCTGAACATAGATCGGAACAATTAAAGTAATCCCAGATTGTTTGTTTGTTTGTTGGCCAGATAGTGTAGCTTATACCTCACCTTCTGATAGTAATTTATGTTTCAGGACATTTGCTGAAAGAAATAGCTTATAAAAAGTTGTCTAATTCTCATTGGCCCTTTTCAACTGCTTAAACATAAAACAAACAAAACAAAAACAATAAACAATTGCCATATTATCACCACAGGTGGTTAAATTTGCCCTCTGTTCCATGAATAGTCCTACAGAATAGCAGCAAAACCACATGAGCAACCATTACTAGAATGAGATTCTGGGATATGGGAACATAATTCTATATCCAACAGCCTCGTCCTGTATTCCTCTTTTTTCCATTTCTACTCAAAACCTTTCCTAATGTCCCAAGTCTGTGTTCTGTAGAATTAATACAAAATTTAAGTAAGCAGATCATATGCGCAGCTGGCAACCTAATAATGGTTTCCTCCTCCACCAGAGCTGTGGAACAAATGCATTTCACTATAACCCTGTGTTTCCTGTGAGTGCTGTGCTTGGCAGTAAAGGCTGTGAAAGGCTGGTGAGTGTCACTTTGAGATCCTGTAAATCCCAGGGTGGATGTCAGGGTCAGTGGTGAATACTGGTTTAACTGGAACAGTGGTTATGCACACAGAACCTATTCACCACCTCCTGAGAGTTCGTCATGTCAACTCCGCTACTCTACCATGCTCTGCCATCAACTTGCTGGAGGAAACAGAACTGGGCAAGGCAGGATGTGTGTGCTGTTTGCAGGTCATCCTTACAAAGGTCATCTCTGTCTGGTCTCACTTACATAGTCAGACTCGGAACAGCTGCCAGCTGCTACCTGAATAACAGAGCTGTACAGTTATACTGCAAGCTAAGCTCAACATCTGATGAAACATGGTGAAAGATTTGTTTTTTCCACTCTTTGACTACAGTTTAAATTTCCTTTTTTGGAGTTCAGATATACTATCACTCTCAATTTGATGGGATTAAAAGGGTATCAGTTGTAGAAACAAGCCAGATCTAGCTTAATTTTAGCTGCTGCCCAATAAAACAACAGTACTGTGGACAGCACATACTGACCGTGCGTACATACATCACTGATGCAGCTTAAAAATACTTCTTGTGGTATTTAACTCATTTCCTCCATATAAAAATGGATCTAGTCATTGCAGTCAAAAATAAAGCCAATGCAGGAGTGCAGTAAAGTGTTTCACTGGTGGTTGTCTCGGTCCAATTGACTTCTTCATGCACTCATGAAATCAGATGTTAAAAAGTCTTCTACCAGTAGTTATGGTCATGTTTACTCTATTAAACAGCACACTTAGATCATTTTTTAAACAATTACATGGGCGTTCTTTTGCCAATGAAACCATGTAGTATAAAGGTAAGCTATACAAATGAAGGTCTGGTAACTAAGGGTGCTTATTTCAATCTAACTCTGCTTTAAGGCTAAGCAGAGCTAGGCATACCGTAGCTTTGCTAAAAGAAAAACAATATATTTTTTCAAAGTTTCTAAAAACACCCAAATTTTGCTAGTTTTATTGCTAGTTGCTCTTTGAAAGAGGTTTTAGAGAGGTTTGAATTCTTGCTAAATTTACCAACTGGGGATTTAATCCTTGACTTTTATACACTGAGAATGAACAAACTCACCTCATATCCCCACAGTGTTATGCATTGTAGATGTTAAAAGACCAAAGTTCTTTGTAATTGTTTATTGTGATTTTTTTAACTGATTGATGCTTTGCTTATAGATCAGAAAGATCTATTTTTTCTTTGAATGAATGAGCCTTTGAGGTTGCTTTTATACCAAATACTGACACCCTTACCTGTCGCTTACTAATCTGCTGATTGTACAGTTTTTAAAAAACTTTTCTAGAAATAGGGTTTCTAGTTTACATACCGTTATGGTTTCCATTTCACAATGTTTTACAGATAAATTTTCTCTGGTCTTAGTGGCCAAACGCTGTCACAGTTTTTGGCAGACCTCTCCTCGCAGACAGCCAGAGCCACAGGGGAAAGAAAATATGGTCAGAAATAATTGCAAAATTTGGTCAGACCTGGTAACCTACTCAGATGTTGAATAAACAATAAAAACACCCAGTAAAGACAGCAATACATGCATTTTCGCTGCATTGACTGTAATGCTTATGTCGGGCCGACCGTTTTACTGGTGACTAATGCGGCTGGTGGTTATATGGCTTGTTGACTCAAGGCTTTGCACATAGCCACCCAGCCATTTTTCAGAGGAAACTGTGGTCATAGTGGGAGTTCTCCATGTTTATCATGGACCACTGGTCGCTTTCACTCCCACTCCAGACAAACCACACCACCAGGACTGCTAGGAGTGCCTGTCAAAACCTTCTGCAATAGGTAATCTCTGCACCTGTGTAGAACATTGTTTTACCACAGTGTTTTTGGTCATTTTGACCATTTAAAACTGCAGGGTATCAACTGTGAAAGTAAACTGGAGTCAATGAATGAATGTGATCATTAGCTTGAAAATACTGCAATGAAAATTCATTCACTAAGCTTTAGTTGAAGGGATAATAAATTAAAAGAGAAGTTGAAATTCAGCAGCTTGGTATCTGATATTACACTTTATACCTTTGACTTTGATGCAAGTGAGAGAGGAAGTATGCATTGAAACATTGTGCCTGGAAAAGTTTCTGACTGTACCAACTGGCAGCGTGCTGCTCAGAGAAGTGATGTCCAGAATCAACCACTTGTCTCCCTTTTTGGCTGCTGCTGAAACAGAAGAGGCCTTGTACAGTAGATGAGCAGTCTGATTATAGAGTAAGGGGTAAAGAGCAGGCGGATTCAAACAGGTTGGATAGTGTGTTTTCATCTTAATAGTCCTCTATGCTTCTTCTAAACCAAGCACATGATTGTGTGCCTGAAGTTATGATTTGTGTCTTTGCGTGGGTAGACTGGGAATTAACTTCCACAGAGCCATGTTAGCCTGACCAGGGTGTACCCCGCCTCTCGCCCGTTGTGAGATGGGATTGGCTCCAGCCCCCCCGTGACCCCGTTCAGGGAAAAGCAGTAGAAAACGGATGGATGGATGGATGGATGGATGGATGGATGGATGGATGGATGGATGGATGGATTGAGAACCATGTTAGCATCTTGCTAGCAGACATGGCAGTGCTACAAATTTGACCTATGTTCTGACTTCAGTTCTTGGTGTACACTTTTTCTTGTCTTTTCTTTTCTTGTATGAAGTAAGACTTGAAATTGTTGTAGTGTTGTTGTGCTGATTGGTGTCATTTTTCATTATTTTTTATGGTAAGTTTAACCTTTAAAATGGAATAGTGAACCCACTGCAACCATAGGCACCCTCTCCTCAGGCGACCCTTCTACAGAAACAACAAGAAGATTTTTTTGTGATCATCTTTAATACACAACAATACTGGTCAGAAAGACTTGGTGTGTCTTTCATATGAAGACAGAGCCAGAAGAGTCCCTTGAGTGTTGGCTTCCTGCACAGAGGGAACAAAGGACCATAGAGAAATCAGCTCTCCGCATGGGACAGATATATCTTTCTTTCTGTCCATTGCAACCTCCCAACAAACCCAATCTGAAACACACTGTGCTGCTGTGCCAGGGGACTCTGCCTAAGTAGCCAAATCCTTCTCATCATGTGCAGGCTTCTGCAGATACAGCTGTCAGGGAGACACAAACGCAGTATACAGGAAGACATACTCTGTCCCAGAATGCAGTCCAGTCCCAGTGTTGTGACAGATGCAGACAGAATCCATTAGGCTCTTAGAAATTAAGCTTGTTGTTGAAACCAGTTTGAGTCAATCAATATGTGTACCAGTTGATCCACTCAGATGGCAGCATACAGGGCCCTGGGCTAACATTTTCTTAAGTTACATGTCTAAAAAGAATAACATAACTTGGAGTTCTTTCATGATGATCCTTTGTTTTGTCTGTGAACATCTTCTTAAGCTTTAGTAGCTTTTTAAAGCAGTATAATATGCCTGTTCTAAAATTTCCTCAAACATCTCTGTGTTTGGAAAGACCTTTTTTGACCTCGTGTTACAGCAGTCTGATATATGATGCTGATCAGCAAATAGGCCTCAGTCAGCACTTTGTAATGGCTCTTCCTGCTGACCCGTCTTGTGGCATTTCACTAAGTGAATGATCAGAGAAACTACAATAAACTGGAGCATATTGAATGGCTTCTGAGCTCACCATGACTCAGGGCATACTGATTCCTGCCCCTGAACCACAGTTACCACATTGCCTTGCTTCCATCTACAATCTGGGTCTTCTGGATTTCTTATAGACGAAAACCATAAATTCTGAGGTGAAAGGAGAGAGATTGGCAATGCTACGGGCCCCCTGGAGATAAAAATGGAACTGTTTATTTCACAGGTTTTGGCTTGTGATTAAGTAGACTGCAGCAGTCATATGTTTTGACCATGTAGTGTTGGCGAACCTCAATGAGGTCAAGTAACCAAAAATCTATTTTCATATTGGCAGTGAAAAGTAAAATGAAGTGGAACTTCATCTCTTTGTTTGTCTGTGTTGCATTTTGGCAAGTTAAGGGACAGTTTTTGTTTGCATTGTTTTCAAGACTCGTTTCTGCTTTTCATTGTGTGCAAGGCGCAGTTACCAGTACCGTATCCCCTGTGAGACAAAGAAGTAATGAAAAAATCTGAATCAATCCAACTTCCCTGTAATTTATTTCATCCAAGTTCTGGCCGCTACTAGTGGGATTCCTGGAAGGCCGTCCAGACAGAAAGGACATGATTTAATCCAGCCTCTGTGGCCGGTGCGATAAGTCCTCAGACACACCCAGATTTTCACAAGGGAGAAATAGATGGCTAGGACCCACAATTATCCAAGTCATAATGTCTAAAGATGTTATCAAAGAAAGACTGAGCTTTATGTTTGGCCGTATGTGACCAGTATATAAGGAAAATTAGTTTCAGTTGACAGGAGCTTGTTTTTAAAGGCAAGGCAAGTTTATTTATATAGCACCTTTCATGTACAGGACAGCTCAAAGTGCTTAAAGGGCATTTTTCTGTGCTTGGTGCTTTTCTTTTATATATTTCTATAGAATTAGCTTAGTTTCTGTACCATTAGCTCTATGTGACTAAATTAAATTGGATCTGTAAGCAGCACTCAGTTCAAAATATCATCATGTTGTGTTAGTTTGGCTCAGTCACATCTCTCTGTGTCATGTAAGGGAAGTTGTAAAACTGTTAATGTTAAATGCAGCCCCACTGCTTCAGAGAAATGTTTATATTTGTTGAGCAGAGTTACGTCACCCTCTTGCCTTGGCTGTAAATATCTAACTTAGCGGGAAAATATAGTCTGCATGTGTCCAAAGAAGAAAAATAAATTCAACCTCCCAGTTTAGTTTTTGTTCACAGCAAGCAAACTAAAAAATGTAAGCTAGTGAGCTTTTGTTGTCTTTGAGCAGAGCCTATTTTCTGAGACGTCAAGCTGTTTCTTTTACTGGTATAAGACTTCTTCTGTGAGTTTTAACAATGCGCTCAAGCTGCACGATTGTTTTGCAAAACAAGCTGCGATAGAGGACAAGATCGTGGACGTCAAAGCTCCCAGGGATTAAACATTCACAAAAAGCTGTAATTTAGGGTAGGACCTAAATGTGACAGAGGCTGCTGTGGAGTTATTTTTGAGTTTCCAATGAGCACACCACACCATTGCATGACCTTGTTGCTATGAGGAACACACAACAACAGTGTAATGAGAATGTCCTTGGGATTGCATATTATATTTATTGGTGCAAGCTCGGGATCAGGCCTCAGAATTTTACTGCAAGAGGCACACAGGGACCTCACTGAATGATGAATGGATGCGGGAGTTCTGCATAAAGCCTGAGGAATGAGATGACCACAGTGGGGTTTGACCACTGGTGGTACAGATGGTTTGGTGCACTGAATGGGCGGGTAAGGGAGGATTAATTATTTTCAGTCTGCAAAGCTTTCTTTCACCTCTGAAAAGAAGAGAAAAAAAAACCTCTGAGGCTCTGAAACATCTGAATTAAGACTTTCATTAGTTTTGCCGTGGGTTTGAAAAACCATTTAACTAAATTCAAACAAAAGAGACTGAAAGTAAATTTCTTATCAAACACCAGAATAAGGCAAATTGCAAGGCAAATGAGCCTCCATTCAGTATGTTTGCTACAATACAGCAGCCAGCATCATTCCGCCTGCTTTAATGTGGGACAAGACAAGTTAAAAACAGTATGTTTGCTACTAATCTCAAGTTAATTTCAACTGAGAATCATAACCTTGTTGGTTTGTTGCCTTGCTAATACTATGAAATATTTACTTCCTGGGACTAGTTTCAATAGTCTGCACTTTCTTTCTGTGCCTGTAAAATGTGGAACAACATCTGTTGGAGATTCTTTCCCTGAATGATATCTGATTGAACATCAATTATCTTAAACTTGACATCAGGATTTTGATGACACCATCTGAATCCAAATCTTGTAGCTACTGTGTTGCTTCTATGTTATTCTGTCTTTCCTGTCCTCTCCACACCGTCAGTCGAGGCAGATGGCTGCCCTCCCTGAGCCGGGTTCTGCCGGAGGTTTTGTCTTCATGCGCCACTTCATGACACTGTCATGAAGTGGCGCTATACAAATAAAGTTGAATTGAATTGAATTGAATATGTAAGAAAAAAGCCAATCTTTTTAATTTAGTTCAAAGGATTTGTTGCAGGAGTTGCATAGTAATGTAGTGATTCTATTCTATTCTATTCTACAGGCATTTAGCAGACGCTTTTATCCAAAGCAATGTACATTAGAGAATAAAATAACACAAGCACCGTGATTAGCACCGTAGCCTCACAACAAGAAGGTTGCTGGTTTGAACCTTGGCTCAGGCAGTGGCTTTTCTGTGGAGTTTGTATGTTCTCTCCATGTGTGCGTTCCCCCTCCGGCTGCCTCCCACTGTCCAAAGACATGCATGTTAGGTTGATTTGTCATTTAAAATTGTCCTTAAGAGGGAATGTGTGTGTGACTGGTTGTTTTTCTCTCTGTGTTCACCCTGTGATGGACTGGCTACGTGTCCAGGGTGTACCCCGTCTCCTGCCCAGTGAATGCTGGAATAGGCTTCAGCTATACCCGTGACCCTGAATTGGAATAAGCTGTTGATTAATGGATTTGTTGCACCCCTCACATTGTCCTTTGTCCTGTACAAAGTATTCAGCTAGAGTGACAATATCCAAACACAGCCTTTGAAAGGTACAATAGTGTGTAACGTTTTATCTGAATAAGATGAATGTGATCAAACTGTGATTTACACTGGATCTTTGATCACCATCATTTACATACCCATTTATCAATAGGCTCTAAATTGCTGTAAATGTGCAGTACTTATGTAATAAGGGCTTTTGGCTGATGTTTCATGTTGGAAGAAAAGGTAAATGGAACTTTTAAACATTTAGTTGAAATAAAAAGACTAATGACTCACAGGATGGAGTGATGTTTGTGCTGATTAGTTGTAAACACTGTGGCAGTTTCAAAGGTTTGCCACTCATCACTCTGAAGGTCACGTCCAGTCCAACACAAAGAAAACTGCAACAGGATTAAGTGACAAGCCTGGGAGCTATCGGGTTGTGCAGTGCGACCCCAGACTGGGATGCTCCTGCCAGAAACCTCTGCCTGCTGTCATACTTTCTTGTTTAGACAGTCTGTTCAAAGCCACATGGCTCCATCCAACAACCAGACAACCTCTTAATATGAGTCTATTTTCTGCATTAGCTGCTATAAGCTAACAGTGCAAGCCATTAGATGTCAGATCGGACTTTGTTATTCTCAAACAAATCAAAATGAAAAATGAGATTTGCCAAGTCGGACCTGTGCTGAGCCTCAAGTGCTGAAAGGGCTGGTGAAAATAACATTTCATATCACTACGCTGACCTTTTTTCCAGCCTACAAGTCATCCCAAGCCCAGAAGTGGGTTCTCTGCATGAAATTCATCAACTGTTGAGAATGCTTTACTTCTTCAGAGACAGCGAGGTTCATGAAAGTGCGAACTGTGAGAACTGTTTATGAATGAATCAGCTGCAGTCCATACGTCACTGTACAGTTTTTCACATAAACACTGATCAGGCTCCATCATGCAAAGTGGGTTAAGGAGATGGTTTAAGATGTAAACATTCCCTGAGGATCTGGGTCACTGTGTGTATGTGTGTGTGAGAATCATCAGATAAATCCAGAACTCCTACATCTATCTAAGGCTACGTTCAGACCGCGAGCCGAAGTGACTCAAATCCGATTTTTTGCCCTAAGCGACATGAATCGGATATTTTTACAACAGTCTGAACGACACAGATCGGATATTTTTATATGCGA